>CM062208.1:3302500-3805000 GCA_031216445.1 Lateolabrax maculatus | reverse complement strand
TGGAGAGTCAGTGAGAGACAGTGGAGGTCTGCATGGACAGTGAGCAGGCATAAGCTTGCAGTTTGCAGGATTTGAGGACTGAAATCTTTCCCCTGCTGTCTGAGCTCCAGAGCCGTCCGAACCATCAGGATTCTATCAGACATGTTGGTTTTCTGAAGGTTATCCCGTGGAAGTCATTGAATTTAATGTGTGAGTTGGAGTCTTTCCACGTTCGGGTGGAATAGTAAAACTCAGGTTTTCTCTGTCTCTCTCTTTTTCTCTCGGCAATTTATTTTTTTCTCGCAGTTGATGGATTGTCGACACTTTGTGTCAAGGCCATTGAGGAGAATGAGTGTGTGTGTGTGTGTGTGTGTGTTGTGGGGATGAAAATCATACATTCACATTGTGGGGACTGTCCTCCCATTTGGGGACAAAGCTGGTCCCCTCATTCAATTTTAGGGGTTAGACTTGGTTTTTGGTTAGAGCACTAAACTGGGATTACAAAGCGGTTATGGTTAAGGTTAGGATAAGAGCTGCTTTGGGAATGAATGTAACTGAATGCAATGTCCTCCTAAGTGGCAAAAATAAATAAAAAATGTGTGTGTGTGTGTGTGTGTGTGCACTTTGTGCTGCTGCGTGTGTGACTTTAACAGCAGTTGAAAGCATTTGCATAATCCTCTCTAGCACTCCCTCCTTTTTTCTCCTCGTGAGAAACAACAGTTAGAGAAAGAAGTCAAGGATCTAAAATTACAGTAGAACAACTAAAGTATTTTCATTCTGGTTTCAAGTGAGCGGAGAACACTGCAGAACCACAGGCAAAGCTGAGTCACCATCACTTTCCTGTCAAATGCAAGATGAAAATCAACGCCCAAAACAAACTGAAGTGTGTGTGTGTGTGTGTGTGTGTGTGTCCAGAGGCAAGAGCGACAGCTTCCTGTGTGTGTGTGTGTGTGTGTTGAAATGACAAAAATGTTTTTCCTCTTAACAGTAGTGCACGAATGAGTCTCACTCACTCACCACCTCATCCACACACTCACTTCCTTTGTTGTGTTACGCCGTTGGTGAAAAAGCTGCTGATGTGGGCAGCACACTGTTCTCTCTGTTCTTTGCCTCCCTGGAACACAAACAGTTTTTCTATGCAAATCAGTGACATTTTAATAAAAACATACATACAATACAGACTCACCTGGCTTCAACTCTGGTCTCCGTCCCTCCAGCTGTGTCTCCATCGTGGAGGAACGCTGTGAAATCGTCTGTAAGAGGAAACCGCAGGCTAGCTGAGACAGCTTGATGGGTTTTTTAGACCCATTTATTCATTAACATTATCAGTCAAAGTGAGCAGACAGAAGCCATTGATTTGTTTCTAAATGGAGCTTACTGTGATGCTGTGTGCAGCTACGGTAGCACTACGTGCTGCAATGGGAGGATACTGTAGGTGCAGTGCGTGTGTGTGCAAGTTTAGTGTTTCACACTATATATGTAGTTGAGAGATTTTCTAATTTCTCAGGATTACTCGGTAATCCTTTATGGAAATTTTGTTGTAGGAAACCAATAAAAATGCAAATAAATGCAAGAGGCATCACTCGTCCTGACTCCAAGTTTCAGGAAGATGTTTTCGGCCACATATAAAACAGATAAGACCAGAAAATCTGATAAAACACGAGCGCACGGAACTGTATTTTTATTTTAATCAGATTTCTAAATGTTGACATATTGTGCTTAGAAAACAGAACAGCTCTGAGTCTGCGTGCATGTGATAATACATGGCATTTTGATGCAGTTTGAAACTTTATCGTACCGTCTCTAACCATGCCACATTCAGGGCAGCTACACCGCAGTATTTACACCGGGCCTTTTTGAAGTACTACACCAGTGGCTTAACATGTTTTATTCTATTTACTACAACTCATATACTTAACGTGACAGCTAACCATTTTGCCGTTATGATTTCTTGATGTTTTACTCCAGGCATCTGGTTTTCATTCAGTTCTTCACAACTGCTGCTCTGATTCAGCACATATGTACGTACCTGTCTGTAAATCACATGTCCTGTGTTCTGCTAAGAGATAAAAAATAAAAAACAGAAACCAAGTGGGAGAAATTGATATTTTCCATTTTTTGGTTTCATGATGCCCCGATTTTATTTTATTTTTTTAACTACAAAACAGGTTGACTAAATGTGATTTCAGTTCGATTTTAAACTTCAAACTACACAGCATGCATTTGAAAGTGGGAAACATAAATTTAAACACATCATTTGTGATTAAGGAGCTAGATTTATTAAAAACATTGGTATGGTTCTTTAAATACGGTGGAGCCACCTGCACCAGGATACAGCCCATCTCTGTGCTGTAGGTTCAACTGCTCCTTTAGTTGTGAAGAACTTTGTTAGTATGTTATAGAAATAAAATGTATAATAATAATAATAATATAACATTATTGTTGTTATTATCAGGTTGAGATCAGTTTCTGCAAACTGTTGGCACACTGTTACACGAGCCAACATAAAACTGATGTATTAGATCATCAACCCTGAAGGACATTAATGGTCGTGACTAATTGCTCGGTTGCTGAATTGTGGACAGCTCTGATTGGTCACGTGTATCTTGTACGACCTCCTAATGTGGCTGAGCGATCTGATCCCAGCGCATCGTTCACACTTCGGTTGAAAGCTGTTCACTGGGGATCAAATCACCCGGGACGCAACTGAGATTTCTCAATAAAAATATGTGGCAGAAAAATAGCAATAAACTCCTGGAAGTTTCCAAAACGTACCAAACGGAAAATGCTGGATTTGGACATGGAACTGGCTCCCTCAGCCTTCATTTTTGGGGGGATTTTTTATATTTCATGAATATAAAACAGGTTTGTGTTGATGTCAGCGCTTTATAACATGGAACTGACTTTTGAAATGAAGACAGACAGTCAGATCTGGTCTCTCTCTCTCTTTCTCTCTCTCTCTTTCTGTGCCCTGAGTTAGATTTTGTCGACTTAGCGCTCTCACTGTGGAATGTTCTTGGTGTGTGTGTGTGTGTGTGTGTGTGTGTGTGTGTGTGTGTGTGTGTGTGTGTGTGTGATTTGCAGCCAGGACTGTGTATCACATGCACATACACACAGCAGGACATGGACATTTGGGCTTGTTTTCTACTGAGAGAGAGGGGGAGAGAGAGAGAGAGAGAGGGCTTTAATAAAAATGAGAGAGATTTCATAACATGACAGACGGATGACCAGATGAACTGCAAAGGAAAGAAAGAGACAAGACTCAGGGGAACGAAATCATAAAGATATGAAGAGATTGTACAGGATGGAAGACTGAAGATGAACTGAATTTGTTCTTATTTCACTACATACCGTACACATGATACAAGTACTTCCACTGAACTGTTATAAAGCAATTTACAAATGTGTAAAAAGCTTTTACTGCCAATGACGATGTTACAGCAGATAAAGACAAAAGAACATTAAAGAAAAACGTTGTGAAAGCCAAATCTCCGTGGGTGTGTGTCCTTTCTCTCAGGAATGTTCCTGAGAGGAATCTGATAATGGGATTAATACGAAAAGCTCCGCTGACTGACTCTTTCTCTCTCTCTCTCCCTCCAGGGTCATTCAGGACTGAAGGCATCAAGGCGTCTGACGTTCTTTCTGTGTTAAAGGAGAAGGTTGCTTTCGTGTCAGGTGAGTGTCAGTCGCTGTTGTAGTTAAATCACCAAACCGCCAGCCCGGGACGGGAATCCAAGCTCGTATACCATCAAGTGTTTTTGAGATCACATCCAAGACAGTGAGGCTTCTGAGTGACTGGGGTTATGTCAGAGTTACTGACTAAGAGTTACCACTGGGAGTCCTTCTAAATGTTGCGAAAAGTTCCTAAGAGTTCCCTCTTGAGAGCTATTCACAAAACTGCCTCTAATTCAGGACCTACTTTTAGAGCTAGAATGCTTTGTGAATTAGTCTTACACCTAGAAGTCTTAAAGTTTCTTAGAGTTTCTTTCTACTTTTAGTAGTTTGTGGAAATGGCCCCAGATCTCTGTACCTGTCAGTGCTCCCCCCGCTGGTTTGGGGGCCCCTCTGTCAAACTCCTAAAGTTCCACGGCCTCATCCAAGACAGTGACAAGTCTGCGTTCAAATGGGACGTTGAAGAGCCGACCCTCTATAGTCACGGCAGCTTGGAGCTCAAAACTGTGGATATGTCAGTGGAAGTGAATGCACCGTGTTGACCCTCAGGACTGCAGAAAAGATCACTGGTGTGGAGCAGGATTTGCACACCTCCTGAGTCAGGAAACGGGGCAGGAATAATCATCACAGGCCCTTCACACCCTGAACATGACTTATGCGAACTTCTCCCCTCTGGCAGGAGCTGCAGATCACTGTGTGCCAAAACAAGCAGAGACAGCAGACACATGAACGGCTTCTCTCCACAGGCCATCGCACTCACAAGCACTCAGCCATGTGATATGTTTTGATTCTGAACAAACAAGATGTAACATCACATGAGTCTGTGACATACAGTCCACCCAAAATACTGAAAAGTCCTCCCCACTGAGGACTGAGAAGAACCCAGGTATAGAGCCTACTGAGGTTCACTTCTTAATCATGAGGGTTGGCTGCGGTTTCCTGTCTAATGTGAGTCAAGACATCAAGTCTGGCTTTTGGAAATTGTAACAGTGATGTTTCCTTATCTTTGATGCTTTATAGGCCAAAAGATTAATCGATCTTAGGAAAATAATCGCAAGTTATTGTGACCCTATTGAAAATGTTATCTGCTGTCTGAGTTTCTGATAAATCAAACCACATGTTTGTATTCACAAGAACTAAAAACATAAAAAACATAAATACCGTATTACAATTAAATAGTTGTCTTATATACTAAGTGCTAAGATTAAAGTGGTATTTTACTGGTTCTTTCTTCCCTTATTGTATTAATGTACCAGTGAAAAAGTAACTGAGAATGGGAGAGAGACCTAGAGAAAGACAGTGAGACGGAGAGAGAGAGAGGGAAGCATGTAAAAGACAGAGTGCCAACAAAAATCTGTCATCAAGATTCCTCCTTAGATTACAGCAGCGCACTCCCTCCCAAATCACACACTCGGACGCATACACACACAAACCGATTTTCCACGTCTGAGTAGCAGTTTCATAAACAGCGTGGTTTGTGTTTCTTACATTAATCTAACCAAAACATCTCTACACACATAATTTATCACAGAGAGGGAGAGAGAGAGTTTGTATTTCTGAGGGGTTTCCGAGTCTTTAGGAAGTGTGTTTACTGGCTGATGTAGCTGTGATGGGAGTTATGTTACAGATACAGAGATATTAAAGCTATTAGTGTGAAGTAGTTGGTGATAATGGAGTGTTGTGGTTGTAGTGTAGAGTAACGTCTACTCTGTAATTATAGATCTTTAATGGTTACTTTGTTGACTTTGTGATCTGTCTTTTTTAATTTTATTTTAATGTACATGTCATGTAGTAGGCCTACATCATGACAATAATGTACATATTATCTTTTATTCTAAAGCTAATGCTTGAATTGTATCATTAACATTCAAAAATGGGTTTTTATTCTGGAACTTAAATGCAAGTAGTACAACTACAAAGTACTGCTGCAAACAGTACTGCTGTAACTACTACCAGCACTACTACTACTGTTTACTACAACTGCTACTGCTTTTACTACTACTGCTACTACAACTTAATACTACAACTGTTATACTACTACTACCTCTGCTGCTCCTTCAACTACTAGTACTGTTGGTACTATTACTGCCACTATTACTATTACTGCAGTTAATATTGCTATTGGTACTACTACTCTCACTCCTACTACTTCTTCTGCTGCTGCTTCTACTATAATTGCTACTACTGTGTTGATTGAAATGAAGGAATATGTTTCTTCACGGCCTACAGCTAGAAGCTGCATCAGGTTTTGGCTCTAGGGGCAATACTGCTTTTGCTCCCTACGTGAAATTTGCTGATAAAAATATCTCATACTGTAAACACTACATACGTGGCAACATTTAACCTGAAGCTTATTTTTTGTATGTGTGCACGCACAGGCGGGCGAGATAAGAGAGGAGGACCAATCCTGACCTTTCCTGCCAGGAGCAACCACGACCGAATAAAACAGGAGGACCTGAGGAGGCTGGTGACCTACCTGTCTACTGTTCCCAGGTACACACATCCCCATCACCCACAAGCAACACACACACATACAAGTAGCTGCTGTTATCATCTGTTGCCAATATTGAGTTGTTACTTTTCTATTAACCTTCTTATGAAGAGCTGTGCTTCAGAACAATAAGGTTTAGTGAACTGACCGATACTAGAAGGAAGAAGTGGAGGGTGGAGTGCGTCGGTGCTTTCCACTCTGGGAATCAAGCGCTCCTTTCTCCTCCATCACAGCAGCAGACTGAGGGCAGCATTTGATTTGCATCAGCATGAAAGCTGCAGTGTTTGCAGCAGACAGCAGCGAGTCTGTCACACTTAACTTCAAGTCCATTTATTCCCACTGCCCCTCCTCAGTCTGAGGATATTACAAGGAACGAGCAGGTCTGAGAGAAAACTGATCAGTGATCAGTCACAGACCAGCTCCTGTAAGAAGGGACAAACTGCTGCCTGCCATGTTACGCATGTTTTATACATTAACTACAAATCACCTACTGTATATCAGACATTATTGTATCATCAGTTGTTAGATGGATTTCCTACCTCATCCGGTTTCATTTAAAATCTAGCAACAAGAATCAACTTACAGAGACTTGAAAGAAGTTCAGCAAAAATAATACTGTTAATAAATGTAATAGTGAACATTTATTGGTTTTGGTCAACAACATATTATCTTCATGGTTTCGTGCAGCTGCAGGCAGGAATCAGTTATTAAAACTCCTTAGTGGTGCATTCAAGGACAATCTGACATTGATAAGCTGTGTTATAAGAAAATTGAAAACACAAAAGCAGCATAAATTATTTCATATGAATTGGTAAATAAGCTTTTCCATCAGCTGACTACGTTTCCAGATGTCAGAGCGTCCTTGAACGCAACAGCAGGGAGAGTTTTCAGTCGTCCGTGCTTGCAACTGCACACAGAGACAGTTGTGCATGTTAACACATTTACCTGGCTTTGTGATTGAACCAAGCTCGCCCAAAATCTGTTCAACTGCTTGATCCCCATCAGCCCCGCTCTGATTCCTCCTGCTAATCAAGCTGCTGTTTCCATGGTGACAAGTGGAGTTTGTGCTTCCCCGAGGCAGATTATAATGGATGTGCTTTTGTTGAATTTATATTAATAGAGGTTGCATGTGAGTGTGAGTGTGAGTGTGTGTGTGTAGTTGAGGTAATTTCCGTATATTTTTACTCTCCAATCAGAGGCAGCTGAATTTAAGGCCCATTAGACTCCAGCATACACAGCTGGACCTGCACTGGTTTCAGAGAAGCTTCTGGTCACCAGGAAATATCTGTTTAAGTGTTGTCTTATCATATGTTCAGTGAACGTATTTTTGATGAAACTTTCTTTGCACTGCAGTAATTAACTTACAGTTCTAAATGTTCCTCTTCATACAAATTTATTTGTTTTCATATTTACAGATATTGTCACTGTTGGGGGGACAATTAACTATTAATTAATTATTCCTGAAGGGGACACCAAAGGGAACTATAGAACTATTATCATTATGATATAATGGCCGCTCATTCAGCCAATCTTTCAGAACTTCAAAACGCATTGTTTTCCTTCTATAATTAGCACAAGCTTTTTTAAAGCATAATATTATATTATTTGAAATATATATTTATGTTTACAATGATATATTGAGAATTACCCATGTTTTTCCCAGGAAAGGGGGGTCCTGACCTCCCTGCCCCCCTTTAATTTTCGCCCATAGTTGTATACATTTT
This sequence comes from Lateolabrax maculatus, assembly GCA_031216445.1. Lineage (NCBI taxonomy): Eukaryota > Metazoa > Chordata > Actinopteri > Acropomatiformes > Lateolabracidae > Lateolabrax > Lateolabrax maculatus. The sequence goes on along the minus strand of CM062208.1, from coordinate 3,797,134 downwards.
ATACAACCCACATCTGTACATCAGTTAACATGCAACAAGCACAGCCAAATCACCATCTGGAAAGCATTCTGGTGTTTTCATATCACATTTATTTATACATGTGAGTGTGTCCCAAAGCAGATCAGAAAATATGTATTTTCCCTGCTTTCAGGGTACAAATAAATCTCTGATCTGTACCACATGTGAACAAACTTGGTTCACTGCAGGTTTCTTTGAGTATTGAGTCTGATGTAACAGTCTGACATTGAACAGCAAGATTAATTAATATCTCTTTAGGATTTTCAAGTCATTCTATGATTTCGTCTGAACCTCTCCGTTGTCTTTCCCTGTGGTCCCTCTCTTCCCTTCCTGTCTGTCATCCTCCATCCTGTCTCTCCTGTCAGCGAGGACGTCTGTAAACGGGGTTTCACCGTCATCATCGACATGCGGGGCTCTAAGTGGGAGCTGATCAAGCCTCTGCTGAAGACCCTGCAGGAGTTTTTCCCAGCTGAGATCTGTGTGGCGCTCATCATCAAACCAGACAACTTCTGGCAGAAACAGAAGACAAACTTCGGCAGCGCGAAGTTCTCCTTTGAGGTCAGCGGGCTTTCTCGTCTTCTTTGAATGTTTCAACCAACATAGTCCATGTTTTTTTCTGAAAGACAAATTAAAAAAATGTATATTGTTTTCTGATTAAATACATGTTATATTTCTTGTCTTATAAAGAAGACATGCCAGTTCTGGCTACCTTGATTAACACACGATGGTTCAAATATTTATTATATCATATCATCATATCGTTCCTGCGCGACATTCATGGTTTTTGAATTCATTTGAAAGGCCAGAATAATTTATATCTGATTAGTTATTAACATCTCATACCAATTCTAGAGCTTTTTACAGACAGCTACGTCAGACAGCAATCTTGGACACCAACATATTTAGCACATAGTTATCAGATCTGTCACATATCCTGTTGTACTGTGTCACTGATATAATTAACTAATTATAGTTAACTCACATACTCAATGTGTTCACGAGCAATAGAAAAACTCTGACCTGCTGCGAATCACATCACTTTGCAGGAAGTATTATAAATAGACTATACATATTGATAATCAACATTAAAAAAACATGTAAAACCTCTTTCCCATCACAAACAGTACACACACATACAACATATATTACAGTAAAAAATGGGAAAAAAACACATTTTGAAAATTAAATGAAATGCAGTTAAAAATATTTGGATAATTTGAGCAGGTAGGTTAGAACTGTTTGTGTCATAGTAAACAGTTTAGTTTAGCAGATGAAACAACTGTAACCCTTTGTTTCAAAGATGGATTTTGAAATATTGAAGACTGTCCTCAGTAGCTGTGTCTCTGCTCTCCATTCTGGAAAAACACTTCAGCCCACATTTAAGTGCCAACAGTGTTGGAGCCAAGGGATCACTCTCTGCTCATTTGCTTGATTAGGGCCATCCTGCTAAACATAAGGGACAAAAAGCATATTTTATTAATTTATTTTCTGAACTCGCACTATGTTTTGTAATAGACTATTTCTCTAATATTAATGTAGAACACCAGTAGTTCACTGCTTTTTTTCCCATGCCATTTTCTTGGCTTCCTGGCTAGGCCGGTAAATCAAGATTAACAAGTGGCAAGTCTAGATTTTCTAGATTTTATCATATACATACTGGTATACAGATGATATTTATCTGTATTTATTTTCTTACTGTGACTTGCATGGTGTCACTGGAACATGTGGCACAAACCTGGATGATCATTTGCATTTCGATGATCTGTTTGCGTGATCCAGACCAGCATGGTGTCAGTTGAAGGTCTGGCCAAACTGGTGGATCCCTCCCAGCTGACGGACGACTTTGAAGGCTCTCTGGACTACAACCATGAGGAGTGGATGGAGCTGAGGGTGTCTCTGGAGGAGTTCATGGCTAACGCTGTTCACCTGCTGTCCAGACTGGAGGACCTGCAGGTGGGGCACGGACAGATGAATGGGCAGATGAATGAATGGTGGATCAAGGGAAGGTTTAAAAGGATTAAAGGACCCGTTCATCCCAATGTGTAAAACATGTAATGTGTTGCAGGAGCTTCAGTCCAAGAAGGACTTTCCTGCGGATGTGGAGGGATCTCGTCGGTTGATAGATGAGCACACACAGCTGAAGAAAAAGGTGAGAGAGCTACAGAAACATCTAGAGAAATAAACAATTAGTTTTTTAACTAGAGGACCTCTGTGTTAAACATCTTACAGTAGTTATTTGATCATTAGCATCCAAAGTAACTTTTATGCTCCTCTCCTGTAGGTGCTGAAGGCTCCAGTGGAGGAGTTGGACCGGGAAGGCCAGAGGCTGCTGCAGTGTATCCGATCTAGTGATGGTTTTTCAGGGAGGAACTGCATCTCGGGCTCTGCTGATTTCCAGAGCTTGGTGCCCAAGGTAAGTCACCCACTGCAGGAAAGTTCCCTCCATCTGAGAATACAGCCAGCTGATGAGACGCCGCATCCATATCATCTCCTGAAAAATCATATTTTATCCACAATACAGTAGGGAAGAAAGGGCGTCCAAACAGGGACAAACAACAGGAAGATGATTGAAAGCTTCTTGATTCAAAAAGTAAAATGATTTATTATTGCATTCTGATGCAGATACACAAACAAAAGCTCAGACGTAACAAGATCAGATCAAGCTCAGAGCTCTCCTTCAAGCAGCACTGAAGGGCAATGAAAAAAAGAGGAAAAGAGGGTGTGACGTCAGAATAAAGCGCCAAAACAGTACGAACCATAGTCGCCATACATCATCTGTACTGAGGTGTGTTATCTGCAGATGCTTTCAGGCCTATTGTCAGATGCAGACTGAGAGCGAAGTTTACTCTCACAGGGAAACACACTATGAACAGAGCCAACATGATACAGGATAGAACAATCATTTTTACCCATTATGAATATCAATCTTGATGATTTCATGACGTGATACCCCTCATAAAATTCAGGCATATTCCACCATTACAACCTGTGAACACTAAAAGCACACTATAGCATCATGCATGATTACATCTCATTTCTTTCCTCACCCAGCCAAGGCCCACAGCCCGTTAGTGTCCCTCATTAGGGTTAATGAGAAGTACTTGCTGCAATGTTAGCTCGTTAGCTGAAGGACTCCACAGGAAAAGTTGTGAAAGAACACAGTGAGTTTCACTGCACAGCTTGTTTGCATCAAGCATACACTATACACTGTACATTACAAACAGAGAAATCCATTTAGGTTAATATTTAATATGAGGCCTAAAATATGCTTACATCTTACATAAATCCTGGTTATCAGTCCCAAAGTGCAAGTGATAAACAAATAAAGAAAAGCAAAAGAAACAAAACTAGTTAAATAGGAATTAGTTGTGCAAACAGGGTAGAATGTAATTTAGAACAAAGACAATGCATTTTTCATCGAAAGTTAAAAAACTGTAGGTTTTAAGTAGCTATATAAAAATGACCAAAGATCTTGCCACTCACATGTCTATGGGTGAAGGATTGGACATTCAGAGGAATGCCAGGGGAGATTTGACATGCTTGTTCTTATATAACCCACCGGTGCACTTCAAAGACCATAGAAAAAAAGCCGTCTGGGATATAAAAGTATAGACATGATGAAATATAAAGTAACTGGGAGCTTTTAAAACCAGCATCACACATCTGTCATTGATTCTTAAAGAAAATGAAAACTGTTGATGTATGTTCAGATTCAGCAAACATTGAGAGGTGGTTTGAATGCGCGCCAAACCAACGAAAAGACACGAATGGCTGCAAACAGATGCAGATTCGCTCTAGGTGATGGGAACAGACGCAAAAATGCATCTGCCATCGTCGAAAAGTGTTTCAACTTGAGCTGGAAATTGGCATGAAGCATTACACATTGGGTTTTCCACCAGACACTGAAAATATCAAACTGGAGGATAAGATATGCAGTAGATGTTGTATTTGTAAACCATTAGACTGTCCTACCATGAACTGTGGCATGTTTATACACTTATTTTTAAAGAAAACAATAAAATCTGTCAAACCAGTTGAACTCTTGCTCCAAAACAGATAAGACCTAAAAAACATCATCTAACAATTCTTAATTCTTGCTTTTTGGCAGGTGGCCAGTCTGCTGGATAAGCTCCACTCCACAAGGCAGCATCTCCATCAGATATGGCACGTCCGGAAGCTGAAGCTGGACCAGTGCTTCCAGCTCCGCCTCTTCGAACAGGACGCAGAGAAGGTGAGTCACACCTGAGCCCGATGCCACTAAATGAGCACAAATGATCACAGAGTGTCATAAACTTGTTGCCTATTGTGATGGCTGCATGACGTGTGATAAAACAAGAGCTCGATCAAAGGAATGGATTGTGTTTGATACAATAAAGCCTAAAGAAGTGCCTAAAGAAGTGAATATAGATTTAATTACAAAAGGCAGTCTAACTCAGAACTTACATGTGGCATTCCTGCTGCTCCTTCACAATAAAAGTCTCTCAGTGATGCTTTCTTGTTTAATGTCTTACTGCAATATTCCGAAACCCAGAGAGCTTTTACTGTGAAGCAGCCTGAGGGGGTTGATGCACAGGGAGAGAAGTTAAATCAGCCTCCATGAGCAATCGTGTTAATCATTTAAAGCTGCTCTAAATATTTGGTGCTTTGTTGTAGACGCAGCAGCCTTTCTGTTTACTGAGTCATCCCGTCGTCACGAGAAGGTGGGACCTGAAAACATGTTCAGTGGGTAAAAAAAAAAAGTTGAGAACAAAAGATTTGCTAACAATTTGTCAAGAAAAATAACATCCTCAGCTTTGATTCAACATAATAATAGGATCTTTAGTTTGAAATTACAGGGCAGAAGCACATCCAGTATTTTCTCTTCAATCCTCTGGATGTTCATCTTTAACCTTTCTCCAGGACAGTTGCACACAGTATTTTTCACTCTGTGTCCTCATTACATCTATATCTCCATAAATCATCCCGGAAACTCCCTCGTGGTCTAAATGCATAAGCTTGTACTGTATATCTAAACAGAGGAACACAGTTAACACTGGAATTCAGTGGAAAATCGGCCGTCATTGCCTCACTTAAACTCAGCTAAGTGATTAGCTGCAGTTGTGAGTGAATGTTTGGATTCCATTCATCATTAACATACCAGCCTGTTTAAGGCAACATGCAAAAATATTTCAGTTTCATTACAATATGCTTGTTATAGAAAGATCACATGCTCTAATGTGAAGGGTCAGTATTGAAGTATTTAAGGGATACATGCAACCTCTGAAATGCTTTTATTTTATAAACGCTGATAGATAGATACAAGAAAACTGAAAAAATACCACATTTGAACACAACAGAAAATACCTGCATACATCACTGACTACTTTAAAGGGATCTGAGGGATTGCAGACATCTGAATACCAATATATCCTGGTGACCAAGCTTACAGAGTTGAAAATGAGCGGATACAAAAGCACCAGTTATTAAAGCAATGGCACTGTATGAAGACCAAGGTCATGTTCAAGGATCCCGGATGGCTGGACCATGTTAACCTGAAGCCCTGCCTCTATGGTAGCATCCCAAGTGTTGTTGATGGAAGTGCCCCCCCCCCCCCCCCCCCCCGAGACAGACAGACGGGCGTCGGCTGACCTGGCGTGTTGTTCCACACAGGGATCCTCATGCAGGAGCAGTAAATATTTACTGTAAAGCAAACGGGGAGAAAAAAAAGAAAACAGTTTTGTCCACATCAGTGTTGCCATGCGGAGGAACTGCGGGGGTGTGTGGGTGAGTTTACACTGAGGGAAACATTCAGCGCCCGCAAGCCGAGCCAGCGAAACAGTCAGACCTGACGAGGTGTTCGCTCCGTGGAAATCACTGCTCGACAAAAGTGCCTGTGTAGATGATGTGGGTAACCATGGTAACCGCTCTGCGCCACAACCGGCCTCCATCTGTCTGCAAAGATTGATTCAGATGGAGAAGCAACCTTGAAGGTTGTCCTGGCCTCTTAGGGTTTACACTGACTAGCTGGTAGAGACGAAGCCAACAGGAGAAAATGACGTAGATGTTTTTAAAGGAATATTCCTTTGTTTTTGTTTTTTTACAGCCTGGGTTTATACGTTTCACTACACGTGTAAAGCTTATATCCAAGATTAAATATAGTTTTAGGAGTTACCAGCTGTCAGTATTTGTGTTCAGATCAATTAAAGATGGTTTCCATTTGTTCCTGATGCATCTTTCAGTTCCAATGCGAGGTTTTCCTGCACTTGCGGTGAAATGAATGCCATGTTATTAACGTTGCTGTGTGTGTGTGTGTGTGTGTGTGTGTGTGTGTGTGTGTGTGCAGATGTTCGACTGGATCAGCCACAACAAGGAAGTGTTCTTGCAGAGTCACACAGAGATCGGCCGAGCCTACCAACATGCTGTGGAGCTGCAGACTCAACACAATCACTTCGCCATGAACTCCATGGTAGCTGATGGTTTTTTTAACATTAGTCGCTGTTGATCACATGACAGCAGAGATAAGAAGACGTTACCAGCATGATCAGCTCTGTGCTAAGCTTTTTATCTGCCATAACTGTTGTTGTAGTTAAGTTAAGTTAGGTTACCTAGGTTACCTGGAGCAACAGCGTTTTGTTAATGTTTTTTTTCTTTTGTCTTCCCAGAATGCCTATGTTAATATCAACAGAATCATGTCAGTGGCGAGCCGCCTGGCGGAGGCCGGTCACTACGCCTCCACACAGATAAAGCAGATCTCAAGTCAGCTGGATCTGGACTGGAAAAGTTTTGCTGCTGCACTTGACGAGCGCTCCACCATCCTCGCCATGTCGTCCGTCTTTCACCAGAAGGCCGAACAGGTGAGATCGTGAGAAAAACAAAGCATCAGGTGGAAGCACATCAGCCATGTTTGTGGAAACAGTCCATACCTCCTTCTCCTAACCTCATGTAAGGACTTCCCCTTCACTTCTCTCTCATTGGACCGCTGTTGCTCGGCCGCTGTGGTAACTATCTAATCTAGGAATCTCTCTGCAGCAGACACATGTCCAGAATGTAAAATGTAAATGGGACATTTTTAGTGTCTGATTATATTTAATAGATCAAACTGCTCCACTGCTGATTCTTGGAAGGTTGACATGGCAACAGATGGGACTTGTTTGATTCCTGCTGGGCCCTTGACATTAGCTACAAGTGTACATTTGAGAGAGGAGGAGATGAAAGACAAGAGAAAAGTGGGAGAGAGAGAGTGGTGGAGGCAGAGAGGCGATTGGCTAAGATTGAAAGAAAACCTAATGAAAAGCAGAGAAACAAAAAGTGTGAGGATGAAGGATGAAACACAAGATGGGGAGAGAGAGATAATCGAAAGAAAATTGGCAAGACTACAGAGAGAATACGAGTCAATGTTATAAAAGTGTGAAAATGAGAGAGAACAGAAAGAGAGAGAAAAGTAAAGGTTGTCTCATGTTTATAAATGAGTTGGAAAAACTGTCCTAAGGTGGCACTAGAGGAAAGTGTATCTACATTAGCTTACTATCAATACAGGCAGAAACATTATTAAAAACATTTATAACATTTATAGAACAATAAATCTTGAGGAAAGGAAATTGAGATGCACACAATGTGCACAAAGGGGAATAATGTCCCAGTAACTTGCAGTTGCCAGTATACATTAGACTAATTAGGGTGGTGGTTGCCTACAGCAAATGTCGTGGCATTCTGGCCAGTAGTGGTTGAGATATCTTACTCTGGATCAAAGTGTTGGATGGACAGACGGACCAAGTGGCTGACCAAGCGACACCGCCTTCTTTTGGCCTAAAACTGAGAAAAAGAAGCCCCAGGACAGATGACACATTGTGAACGGGTGAAAGCGATTAAAGAGCACTGCAATGTGAAAGTAAAAGCACCACATCACATTGTGCTGTAGCATTTACCCATGTGGTCATCGCCTCCGTGTGTGTCTGTGTTGCTTCCTCAGTTCCTGTCGGAGGTGGAGGCCTGGTGTAAAGTCTGTAGCGAGGGAGGGTTGCCGTCGGAAATGCAGGAGCTGGAAATCGCCATCCACCGCCACCAGAGCCTGTACGAGCAGGTCACCCAGGCTTACACTGAGGTAAACCAACAGCACAGCTACCCACATAACCGGGTGGCTGAAATCTGCTGCTTATTTGCTGCTCCCAGAGCCCGTGTGATGGGGTCACAAAGGCTTAAGCCATCATTATGTTCCAACCAAAGATACATTTAACATGATCGCACTATACTGTAGCATCTGTGTTATCACCACGTTATGAAGCCTCAGTTCCTGCTCACAGTTTCCCCTCGCTGTGTCATTTTCTGTCTTAAATCTTCCCTGTCCCTGTGTGTCTGTTGTTTGTTATTGTGACAGTGATGGTTAAGAACGCCAGTTTCATCAATTATAATGCCAATTCTGTTTATAACACTGTGCATGCATGTGGAATGGCCCCTGAACTGCAAAACTAAACATTTGGGCTTTTAGGACATTTGAAATGTCCTGAAAACCTTTTTGAAAAATGAGTTCTGTGAATCCTGTAAACTGTTACAGCTATGGTATGTTGGACATTGTTCAAAAATAGTGCTAGTATACCCCTCAGGAAGGAATGTGGACTCCGGGTGTCTCCTCTGGGTGCTGCTTTCCGGCGGCTCTGTGATGCTGGCTATGACTGGCTGTGGTGACAGGGCGGCGTTGGCCACCACCGCCGTCCAGATCTGCTGTCTGAAAAACCCCCCCTGTGTTTCCGCTACATTTATTCTGGGAACACTCCCGCTCTCCTCTGCCCTCTCTGCAGTCCGGTGTTTTATCTTTAGACGGGCTGTTGTGGTGTTACCTCAATTTATGCTTATCTGTGAAATGATAAAGTCCACGTATACGCACACATAAAGCTCCGGGCAGAGGCTCAGACTGAGGCGGTTAGGCTTGGCAAGCTGTGGCAGCATTGTTTGCTGTGAGAGGGCTGCAAAAAGTGACACGTTCACAGACTGGCGAGGGTTTTTATCTTGTACTCTTGACTTGATGCATTCATTAAATGAGGTGAAAGTATGTTACAGTGCTGAAGGAGTTCCTTTTAGGTTTTCAGGAAACAAAATGACAGAAAATAAAGACTGTAGGCAGAAGTTCTCCTTGTTTGATATAAATGGGTCAAGGTGAGTTACAACATCATGTTCTCTGTTCTGTGAAATAATGCAACTACAGACATCTTTTGAATGCTTAAAAGCAGAGAAAATGAATATCCAGGTGTTCCTGCCAGGTGTGTGTGTGTGTGTGTGTGTGTGTGTGTGTGTGTGTGTGTGTGTGTGTGTGTGTGTGTGTGTGTGCGTGCGTGTGTGTGTGTGTGTGTGTGTGTGTGTGTAGAGGCATGTGCTGAAGCTGCTCTTTGCTTGGTTGCTTTAAGTGAAACAGAAACAGTGTCTGTAATCTCCGTAGAACATTTGTTTCTGCTTTCTTTTACCTCCTGATCAAGGCAATAGTGATTGAAATGTCTTCACAACTAACCATGTAAAAACTGCTTTTTGGCTTGTTCCCCTGTGCATCTCATTATGTAAATCTAATTTTACAAAATGAGCCTAATTAATTTTTTCGTGTCAGTGCCAGTCCTGCAGTGTTCCAGCTCAGGAGCCAGTAAAATTTCTGGAAGGGTTCCTTCTTTGATAACAGCGCTAGTGCGGAAACAATTAGTTGATTAGTCATCAGACTTATGTTTCTTAAAATGCACATACACATGGACCTGCAGGATGTGTGGAAAAGCCCACAACAACTGGAATAACTATCAACTATCAGATTTATTTGTATAGCACCTTTCAACAACGAGGCAATTCAAAGACATAAAGGCATTAAGACAAGATATAAAACGAGCACAATGAAATCTAAAAAGACGCACAGGGCTCATTTCTGCAGAAAGGAAACAGGAGTCGCTGCTTGAGTGTGACGCAGAGGTTTCAGTGGTTTGTTTCCATGTATAATTTAGCAATTAGCAGTAGAAAGTGAAATGCTGATTTAGAAAGTATATATTTGTTTTGGAGAGGAGAGAGAACAGTGAGTGGACAAAAGACAGAAACTAACAGAAGAAGAAGAAGCAGAAAATGCTTAAACAAAAAGAAAATGTCAGTTTCTTGTTGCATTTGTGTGGCTGTTTTCCTGTCTTCCCTTCAGTCTGTATTTATCCACCTGTTTTCATGTATGTCTGTGTATCCTTTCTAGTCTCTCTGTGACCTACCTGTCTGTGTTTCCAGGTGAGTCAGGATGGTAAAGCCCTATTGGACGTCCTCCAGAGGCCTCTGAGTCCCGGCAACTCTGAATCGCTGACAGCCACTGCCAATTACTCCAAGGCGGTCAGTGCCGTTGTGTTCCTTCTGCTAGCCAATTACAAAATAGAGGCAGCTTTAAGTATATTATATTAAATAAAAATCTACTAAAATGAATTCCAGCGTCACTGTCTAATTAACATTTGTGTTTTTTTCGCAGGTTCACTGCATCCTGGACGTGGTTCACGAGGTTCTCCACCATCAGCGGCGTCTGGAGAATATTTGGCAGCATCGAAAGGTCCGACTGCACCAGAGGCTGCAGCTGTGTGTGTTCCAGCAAGACGTCCAGCAGGTACACACACTAACACACATGCACGAAGAATAGGAGTCTGTCCAAAACACAGAGTGGAACAGTGAGAATATATTGTTGCTATTTGAAAAAATTGCAGTTCTGAGTTTTCTGAAAGGGGTCTGTAAGAGTTTCCCTCAGCCACGAGGTCAGAGAATGCTGTCAAACCACAGTATGTAATCTTGTATGTAAGCATGTAATCAAGTGAACAGCCAGCAGTGGTGTGTGTGCGTGTGATTAACTTTGCTTATAGCAGAACCGATGGGAGTCACCACAACATGTTAATTCATCTCTGCTGTCTTCCCATCGCGGCAAAACAGTGTGTAATGTGAAAATTCCTGAGATAAAACAGATCTCTGCTCCGCTGGTACCACTGCTCATATTTCACAGACAGATCAGTCCATGTGGTTTTGGAAAGGTGTCAACCCAGATTCCTGGAGGTTTTAGGAGGTATTCGGGAGCTCAACATTTAATATCAAAGCTAGATTTTATGAAGGGTATTTTTAACCAGCAGAGCGAATGTCATCAGTGGGGGAGGAGGGGTGTGTATTATTTTACTTTCTTTAATGTGATTATGGCTTTGACAGTAATGTAGCAGGAATGAAGTACAACCAAATACCACTGGTATTACTGAAACCCCTGGAGTCTCAGTAAAGACTCCACATGTACACTCTCAAGAGTTTTGAGCCGACCTGATGCAGCGTCTCTGGTCATTTCTAACATGTCCATGTACATGTTGCCTGGAACAAGTAACATGTGATACTTTGAGATGAAAATCACACGTCCACATTAAGCATCCTTCTATATATAACCTTAAAAAAAGGGCCAGGCAGGTATCCACCCAGAGAAATAGAGCAGAAGGACGGGGCGTACCCGTGCTAATTGTTCAGTTTATCACTCATACAGAGTGAGCGGGCCAGTTGTTTGAATCTGTCAGCCAGTTCAGATGTTCTCCTTCACACCTCAATACTCACCCTCTTGTAGTATTACTAGTATTAGGAGTATCATGTTGCAGCTGGTGGAGGTTACGCTACTTTAAATGCTGCTGGGTAGGTTAATCTATCATAATACATCATATATGTTTTGTATGTAAAACTTGAATCTGCACAGTGTAGTAAAAAGTACAATACATCCCTCTAAATGAATGGGAATTATATATCCGGGACCAGGGGATCCTAAAATAGCTCCTCCCTCCTCACAACTGTATTGAGGTCAGCTTTTTCTTTTGTGTTTTGTTTTTTTTTTACCCCAGCATTTTCTGCAGGAAACTCCCCAACAGCACAGTGAATTAATTTTAAACAGGCTGATTGTAACTAAAGTCACCATGTATGTACTGTACAGTATGTATAAGTGAATGGCCCTAGGGAAAGCACAGAGCATTCGGGCATCAGGCCGACTACAAATTCAAAGATGAATGCTCTGAGCATGGGCGCCATGCAAACATTTATATGCGACCCTAGAGAGAGTGTGAGCGAGTGTTTAAGAGAGGTAAAAAGACAAAGAGAGCGAGAGAGAAATAGTGAGTGAAGAAGAGATCATATCAGTGGGTTATAAATTCATTGAAAACAGAGCTGTGCCAATTGTACTCGCCATGCGTCACTTTCTATGAGACCCGGGAGACAGACATGGAGACACACAGACACACTGAGGGCGAGAGACATGCATAGAAAGTGAGACAAGGAGCGAGTGAGAGAGTAAGCCCATAAATCACTGAAAACAGGGCTATTCCAACCATAGTTGTAATGCTACAGGATATATGTGCCCCCGGAGAGGAAGAGGGAGATGCAGAAGTAAAGGCTGAAAGAGAACTTATTAGGTGTGTAGTTTTATTTGGCAGTTTTAGCTGCACATTCAGGCAAAGATAGTCCAGCTGCAGTCAGCGTGCTTCGGTTTGTGTACGTCGTGACCTCGGGCTGACCTGTTTGTGGTTCCAGCTGGACTGACTGCACTACGCTGATGTCATGAATTGCAACACTGTTCATAAATACACGCTGCTCCTCCTAGGCCCGAAGAACTGCTTTGAGATGTAGTGATGTGTAAATGTGTTCCTGCACCAAACTGGATGTTGGAGCAGGAGTTCTTGTCGAGAAGCAGTGGGTTTTGAATTTTTAAGATTTATCTGCCAGTTATTTATGTACAGTAATAGGAATGGGGCTGCCTGGGTCTTAACAAAATATGTTTTCACATTTTATATATATAGTTTATATGCATATGTGATCCAGATCAAGAAATTGCAGCAGAAACACTGGAGTATACAGAAAAGTGAAGCTTCATGGCGAGTTTCAGCTCATTGTTTAGCTGTCTTGCTCTCAACTTTACGGTTTTGGTTCATCTCACTATAGCAGGCAGCTGTTTTTATATTTTTTAAAAGCTTTAAAAACCAACTGTACGCTACCAACGACCAAACAACAGATAGTGACTAGGTGGTGAACATAGTGGAGTATTTAGCAACTAAAGAGCCAGACATTTCCCTCCGTAGATGGTAGAGTATAAAAACGGAGCTAAAAGATAGTGAATATTGAATATAAAAAGTAACTATAAACCTAGTTATGTTTGACATCATGCCGTGGGCCGTGTTCCCTAAAGAGTCCGTTAGCAGTCAGGATCTTCTTATGCCAAGTCCTGAGCAAATATTTACATTTTCCTACATAGTTCCTACAAGTGCAAAATGCACAATCAGTCTGATGTTGGCCTACATTCAAACCCAGATTAAACACACTGGATAATAGTCTGTATTGTGAAAATGCAGCAAAACCTGCATCATACGTGTCCTTGAAAGATTTTAGACCAACATTGGCAGAAAACACTGCGAAAAAAAAAAAATTGGCATCCAGTCAGAGAACCAAGAGCTGATGATACAACTTGATGAAGTTTAGAAATATAAGAACTGAAAAAAGTACCAATAATGTAGCAAATAAACAATAAATCAAGGGTGCACTCTTCTGCCAAGCACGTCTATGATTAAGTTTGGCCTGTAGTAGTAGGATATTCAACATACTGCTCTTCTCAGCTGCAGTGACCTAAATTTCCCACACAGATCATGAAGGTTTCATCTGTTCCATTCTTAATTCATGAATTTTGAGACCATTTTGTACTGCTGATCTGTGTGAACGCTGTAAGGAGAAAAAGGTGCAGCACCGGGAACAGGAGGTTCAGCAGGTGACCTTTAATTCCGAGTGTGTGTGTTAGGAAGTGTTGTGAAGGTGATCCTTATGTTCTCGCTCATCCAGGTGATGGACTGGATAGAAAACCACGGCGAGGCTTTCCTCAGCAAACACACCGGAGTCGGGAAATCCCTTCACAGAGCCCGAGCCCTGCAGAAAAGACACGACGACTTTGAAGACGTAGCTCAGGTGAGTCTCTCTCTCAAGTACTGGAATGAAAAGTATCACATGCCCAATGAGAAGAACTGAATTAAACCAACAAATACCACAATAATCAATACTTTTCAGTAAAAAATCAACACTGTCTTTTGTCTTTTTGAGTGCTGCGTTTCTCTGTTGAGCTGTTAAGTTCAACTGTTGCACCTGTCATCCTTTCAGTACTGTAGTTGAATTTCTAAATGCATATGAGTCTGAAAGGAGCAGTTTGTCCCAAAATATACATTTTGCCGCTGCCTTAACTTCTTGAGTTCAGGAGTTGGCCAGCCAGTGCAAATCCATGTCTGGGCTTTCATTTATAGTATCAACGTAACACAGAAAAGGTCCACTTGTACCATGAAAATTACCAAGTTAATGTTTATTCGCTTGCCTTGCAAACATCTGTAAGTAATCTGCCTTGATTAATCCAAAATTTTCAAAACCACCGTGCCTGGTTGGTGGCATGGTAAGCATGAAGACAGGCCTCTGCATAACCATTTATGGTCACAAGCCTTTCCTGAAAGATCTGCAGAAGATGTTATCCATTCTTAAATTTCATATAAGAAACACTGGAACTGGAGTTTTGGTCATGAAGATGAAAAAGAAAAAATAGAAACATGATGAAGAATGTGGCTTGTACACAGAGCCAATGACGCAAAATAAATGATTTACCAGCGTTAAATAAAAGCAAATAATACCACGAATTTTAATATGAACAAAAAAGAAACTTTTCTGTCCAATATTGAACAGTGCACAGGCAGTATTATTGCAGAGCCCTCGGAGTTAGGCCTGCTTAAGGAAGCACACACAGAGTTTACAGAAATCTTTGGTTCATATACAGTTGAAGTTTTGAAGGGCTTTGAAGTGAATGGGACGTAGTAAAAGTGCTTGATGTTCTTCTCTATTAGAGTTGTCAGATTTCTGATTTGTTTTAAAGTCAAGTACTCAGATAGCAGATGTGTGTGAGTGTGTGTGTGCATTTCAGAGAATTGCTTTGGAGACTAAACAAACAGGAAAAGGTCAAACAATATCTAATGTGATCATGATCATCAAATCCCTGCTAAAGCTGCTGCTGTTAAATAACACAGACACGCGGCCGGCCTGCATGGTGACACGCCACATTGGGTTCCGTGTACAACCCGTCTTTTCTCCTCTTTTTTCTTCTTTCCTGCTTCATCTCATCATCCTCCCCTTGTCTCTCTTGTCATTTTTCTCTCCTGTTACATGGAGCTGAGGTTCTCAGACCAGCTCAATTTATTTTCTCATAGTTACTTTCTCAAAGGTTTGCATGAAGTACTTTCTAGTTGTTGAAAAAAGCATAATGCTGTCCATGACATCCGCTGTCGTCTCGAATCCAATAACAGTAAAACATGTGTTCAATCAAAATCCATGGCAATTGATAAAAGTACGTTCTACTCACTTACTACTAGTTTCAGTAAAGTGATAATACTATAAAGGAGAAAGTGTTAATCCTATAAAGAGCATGTAGTTGTATAATCTGATGTTTACACTCTGGATTAGGATTAACCTTCATAACCTCCGGTGGATCAGCATTATTTGGGTCAGACATGCTCTCTCTCTGTTTCTTTTGCTGCTTTTCCCCCTTATTAGCATTTCTATGCAATTTGTGGTGTTTTGCTGGCAAAACTCTCCACTCAGCAATATACATAGTATTAATAAATTTAGTACACATTTAAGATACATGCCAAGAGATGAATATGTAAGTGTGTTTACCCACATTACACTGAGGAAAGTCTCTCTTCTCTGTGCTCTCTCCTTTTGTAGTGTTGTCATGCATATGTAAGGAAGCATATGATTTTAGTTTAGTTAAGTTTATTTTTAGCTCTCCTCGTCTACATCTGATTAGTAGCTTCCCCATTAACCGACCGAACATCAAGCAGAAAGACTTAGAGAAACCCCAGAACTCATTAACCCTCATTAAAGCTTCTTCTCACTGCCTTAAATCCTAATTTCTCTGCGGAGGGTTGACACTGCTTCACCTGTTCCATCGGTAGGTTGATTGGGAGGTCAGACCGTTACACTTTGTCATGAGATTGAAATCAACCTTCTTCTAGTTGTTGTAGAGTGAAAGCATTGCCACAGTATGGAGTCTAATAGGGGAAAAAAATCCTTTACAGGTTGCATGGAAGTTTATGCCCTTTAAATAACCATAGTTTAAAAGGTATAGCTGGTACTTCATCTCTAGAGGTAAATGGGAAATGCAGATAATTTGCTTTTTATTTGCCCAAATTTTGAGATATCTCTTTTTTTCCTCCACCTCACTACACACATTCATTAATTAATTCATTAATTTATGTTCTCAAAAGTCAGGTTTAGTCTTTTTTATTCAGGTGACAGGATGATTCTGCTTTCATGTCATGCCCCTGCTATAATCCCCACCCTGAACCAAACCAGTCATGCAGTGAAGAGTAATAATCTCTTGTAAATTACAATCTTTATCTTCTGACTAATCCCTCTAACGTGAAATTTCCTTTAGCCCGAATACTCTAACTCACCCTAACTTGAATAATTGGGATCATAATGCAACATTTCTTCTTACTCTAGCACCACACACCCAAACTCCAGTCACCCCAAAATATCTCAGATGTGATATATTTCCTGAAGTGAAATATTCCAGCGATAATCTCTCACATACTTACCAGAATAGACCGACACTAATCCATTTTGTCCCGCTGATGAATGCTGAGAGCTTTAACACTGTGACAGGATTTAGTCCCTTTTGGGGGAAAATAGAGGTCAAAACATGAAACTTTAAACTGTTGATTTACAGAAACTGAGCGTGTGTGTGTGTCTCAGCTGTAGTGTTTAGGCATTAACCTGTTTAACTTCGGTCAGACACAAGTTTTATTGTTAGTGATAATGTAAAAGCTAATATGATGGCGATGATGATGATAATGATAAATAATTATAAATACAATGGCATGATGAAGATGGCGGTGATGACAATGATGAAGCTCATAGTGTTTGTAATGGTGATGAAAATTAATTGATGACTTGATTT
Organism: Lateolabrax maculatus; assembly: GCA_031216445.1. NCBI lineage: Eukaryota > Metazoa > Chordata > Actinopteri > Acropomatiformes > Lateolabracidae > Lateolabrax > Lateolabrax maculatus. The sequence continues at coordinate 3,780,159 of CM062208.1, read as the reverse complement.
CTTTACAGCTTTTAAAGAGCAAAACAAATATTGATAATGTTGATAGTGTTGCTGTTGGTGATGATGATGAAGGTCACCCCCCCCCCCCTTTCAGAACACATACACTAACGCAGACAAGCTGCTGGAGGCAGCTGAGCAGCTGGCTCAGACCGGAGAGTGCGACCCCGAGGAGATCTACAAGGCAGCCAGACACCTGGAGGTCCGAATCCAGGACTTCGTCCGCCGAGTCGAACACAGGAAGCTGCTGCTCGACATGTCTGTCTCCTTCCACACACACACCAAGGAGGTGGGACACCCAGACACGCACAGACTCAACATCCTCAGACATCTGTTTCACCTAAATGAATTCTTAATTTCCTCATTAACCACAGAGACTCTGATATGTGATAAGTGTGAAATTTCTGGTTCCAAATAGGACAATTAGTGGCACTGCACGTCATGTAGCTGTCAGTGTTATTTTTCTGTATCCAGTATTTTCAGATACAGCAGTGTTGGAAGGTAAATTCTGTGTTAATGGATTGATCACACGTCTGTTTACCGATCTGTGTGTCCAGCTGTGGTCGTGGATGGAGGAGCTGCAGAAGCAGCTGTTGGACGAGGTGTGCTGCGATTCGGTGGATTCGGTTCAGACTCTGATCCAGCAGTTTCAGCAGCAGCAGACGGCTACACTGGAGGCGACGCTCAATGTGATTAAAGAGGGAGAGGAGTTAATACAGCAGCTCAGGTAATAATACCATTCGTATTATTATTCATGATGGTGTTTGAGAGCGAGCAAAATTAATACAGAGGCTCAGGTAATTATGTTAATATGGATAAAGTTATTAAAGAGAGAGAAGGATTCACACAGCAATCAGGTAATAACGATCATACTTTAAAAAGTCATTAAAAAGTCAAATTCACGTAGCTACTCAGGTAAGATTATGAATAACCATACTGGCACAAATATATGACAGTTCGTTCTTTTGGAAAATTGCGCTTCTGTCTCCATCTTCCTTCATTTCTCCTTATCTTACTCTTATTTGTGTAAAGGTAAATAAAATAATGCTACTTGTGAGAGATAGTTAAAGTACTTGGATGCAACTATCAGCTGCGGTGTGAAAGTTGTTTGGTTCGTACACTAATCCAGATGATCTTCATTCTCTTTGAGATGGAAAAAAAGACTGGTATGTTCTAGTTTGTCATGCTTTTCTGTATTTCATATAAATAATTTAAAATAAAGTGCTATATTTTTTAGTATTTACTTTATTTGTACTGAGTTGCTGTGTTTTTTGTTTCATTAAGAGTTCTTTTTTTTTCCTCAAAACATCATCAAAAAGAAGTCCTCCTGTGTTCAGGCCAATATGGTATAATGTCTCCCTCTGTCTCTCTCTCTACAGAGATGCAGCCATGTCGACCAATAAGACGCCACACTGCAGTTCCATCGCACACATCCAGGGGGTGCTGCAGCAGCTGGACGAGGCCCAGGGCCAGATGGAGGAGCTGTTCCACGAACGCAAAATCAAGCTGGACATCTTCCTCCAGCTACGCATATTCGAGCAGTATACTATAGAGGTAAGAGAGCGAGAGTGAATGGACGCACTGCACACTGCTCGGACAGGTACCGGATTTTATTCTGACAGATACACAGACGCTTTAAACAGTCTTCTTATACGTGCAGAATAGAAACGGAGATTGTGTCTTTAAAAAGTTGCAGCTGCCACTGCAAAGTTAAGTTTTGTCTAGCTTTGCCCTTCAATTTTCAGCCTTAAAGAAAAAAAAAGAAAGCTCAGAGGTGATAATAAATAACCCAAACTAAATGTGTGAAATCACTAATTATCTAAACTAATCAGAGAGGACTTCTGCCTACGCTGCTGATTCAACATGATCCATCAGCCAGACAGCCATGAGTTATAGTTAATTAGAGCCAAGGGTGAAAAAAAACACAGTAAAAAAACAACAAAAACTGTGTCTCCACGTGTCATGTTCTGATCCCACACGTCTTCTGTTCCTGCAGGTCACTGCGGAGTTGGACGCCTGGAACGAGGATCTGTCTCGCCAGCTGAACGACGCCAGCCGCTCAGGCAGCAGCAGTGGCGGCAGCGGTGGGGGAAGCGGCGCCTCCTCTGGCGGCGCGGAGGACATCGGCCTGGCGGAGCAGCGGCTGAAGAGACACGCAGAGAGGAAGGCGGCCATGAACAACATGACCTACGAAGTGATGCAGCAGGGCCAAGACCTGCACCAGTACATCATGGAGGTCCAGGCTTCAGGTAGAACACACGCAGACCAGCCTTTGGGTTGAAAAGCAGTAAAGCGGGAGAGAGAGGATTCAAATGAATACAAAAAACAGACATCATTTCCCACAACACCCTTGTGTTTTGGTCACACCTGGCATCATAATGCAAACATGCTTCTCAAGTGCTGAAGACAGAAACTACACAGCCACGCAGCCAGAGGACAGGGCTGTCTGCTACCTTAAACTTCAGAGACTTCAATAATCTGTTACACTACGGACCAACGTTATTATAGTTAACTAAAACTAAACTAGAGAATAAAGCATTTTAATTAACTGAAATAAAATTAAAAAAACAGACTTAAGAAAAAAAACACAAACTAACCTAAACGATATTGTGTGCTTACAAAACTAACCGAAATAAATAAAAATATACAGGAAATGTGTGTAGTTTTAGTCTATAGCACAACATAGAGATATATTAGAGATGCATTAGCATTCAAAACGTACTTCAGATGTGATCATGTGCGTCCCTGTCGCCCTCTGAATGTGGCTGAGCAGGCTCACATCTGGATTTACAGCTGCCCCACTGTACAGTGAAGGACAGAAGGAGCCCCGACGCTCAGGCAGTGCCACAATCTGTGATCCCAAAGAAAAGCATGTTGTGTGGAACAGGGAGAGAATTAGGTTAAAAAACCGTCACAGCAAAATCCTCTTACTGTGGGGTGATGTTTGTGTACATGTGGAGGTCACTGCCTCGCTCAGTCTGCCCCCCCGGAGTGATAAATCTCTCTCACCCGCCACACACAAACACTCACTCTTTCTCTGTAGCAGCACCAGTCACTGGTGAAGCAGAGTATTAATAGTTTACTGATGCTACAGACATCAATACAGGGCACTGAAACACACACTTCTCTTTTAATCAGACTGATCAGACATCTGCAGCTCAGACATTAATGCAATGTAATATTAATAAAGTGAACAGTTGCAAAAGAAAGAAGAAATCTGTAATATTGTAACCTAAAAATATCAATATTGAATGAAAGAGGCATAACTTTCGCATACAGCGTCTTTTAAACTGGGTTTTTGAACAGCTGCCTTTGTGACAGATATCCTCCCCTTAAGATGCCTTTTCACGATGTTTGTTATTTAATGTATTGTTATTCTTCATTAAAATAGAATCGTTCCCACCAATACAATAGAATAGAATAGAAGTTAAATGAATAGTTAAGTATTTTTGGCAAATATGATTAGTGTATTTCTCTATGAGAGTGAGATGTATGAGATGAGACAATATGTATAATGAGTGTCTATAATGTCCAGTACAAAGCTGGAGCTTAATATTAAGACTGCCCAAAATATTAAAGACCTACTAAAGAATACTAAATACTAAAGACAAAATACTAATGTGTTGAGGAATTAGTCCTGTCTGTACAGAGCTGCAGGGGAATTAACAGTTAATCATCCACAACATCTCCAATCACCAAACAATCCTTCCTCGTTGATTAAAAGGGACAAAAGGGTTGGAGATAACGCGTGTGTGTGTGTGTGTGTGTGTGGGTGTGTGTGTGTGTGTGTGTGTGTGTGCGCGTCAGGGATCGAGCTGACGGGGGAGAAGGACATGGACTTGGCCTCTCAGGTTCAGGAGCTGTTGGAGTTCCTCCACGAGAAGCAGCAGGAGGTGGAGCTCAATGCACAACACACGCACACCCGGCTGGAGCAGATCCTGCAGCTGCGCCACCTACAGGCTGAGGTTAAACAGGTAAACGTGCACGCCGACACCAGCATCTGGCACTGAGGGCCAACAGTTTAATTTTGCTTCAGAATCATCATTTGTTACCTTTGTTGTTTCACTTTTATACAACCTCTTTCACTTATGCAGTTGTACGCCCCCAAGACCTGTAAACATACTTTGATGAGTTCCCCTTTAAGCAAACTGCATTTATCTACAAAATATCAGGAGCTTTATTCTGATCCCAAGCCAGAGAAGACCAGAAAACTAAATCCTAAAAAGGAAATGAAATGATGCTTTAATGGAGGGAGTAGGGAGTAGGACTGGCTTTTATTATCAGAAACAATGGTAATGAACTGAAAATCTAATTCTGGAATGACTCCCTCCATGTTGGAGAAATGACAAGAACAACACCTGGCTCTTCCTGTCAGCTACAGCAACGAAGATGTTTTGCGTTTTGCGTTCTTTTTTTTTTGTGAAGAAGCTGCTGCAGATGTGAATATGAATGTGGGTGTGTTGAGACAGGAAGCACACTGCCGCTGCAGATGGATACAGCTGAATAATTTATGAGGTTTATGGCAATGTGCTAATAACACACACACAAACAAACAAACACACACTCAGAGACACACCTACTGCCACCCCGTCCCCTCTGTTCGCTTTCTTGCTCCAATCTGTCCTACAGAAAATTTATGTTGTGTTTTGTTGTTGTGACCATTACATGTAAATCTGTAAAGCTGTTTTGATAGAAGCTGTAGATACTTTGCAGGTAATTTAATGACCATGAAACAGTAGACAGGTGAGTTGCAGTGTCAGCGAAGGCTTGTTTGATTTATTACAGTTTAAAGTTTGTGGGGTTTGTCTGCTCTTCTTCCTGTGCTTCTTCTCTGGAGGACTATGCTGCCATCTACTGCACATTAGTTGAACAACCTTTCTAGATAAAGTCTTGTATCAGAAAGAGTCCAAAACCTGGTTATTTTATGTTTCTTAATGTCCAACTGTTGTTGCGCATGTGCATTTAATTAACATCAGTCAGTCAGTCAGTCAGTCAGTCAGTCAGTCAGTATGGGACATTCATCCTCCCAGGCTGCCAAACATTTGTGGTCTGTACAACTATTTTGTAAATAACACGGGTAAAGATGGAGAAAAAAACCGAAGACACTGACACTATTCTTCCTAAATCTAAAATTCTTTCAAAAAATACTATATAATATTATATTATTTTATTTTCATCTACATTCGTGCTACTAAAACCTCATCCACAACACTATACAGTATATTGTTCCTATTCTTCACACTATACCGTTTATATTTTGAACCCGTGTATTCCTCACACTGCACATCAGTCTCACTCTTTACATGACGGCATGTTAATCATCTCTGTTCTTAACCTGGGCGCCTATTGTCACAGTTTTTGGGAGACATTGCGTGGGAGATTTCCCTCCCACAGCATACGTGTAAATAAGTATCCTCTAATTTTAAGATCAGCAGTCTTGTGTTTTGTCATGGCTTTGAATCTCTCTCTCTCTCTCTCTCTCTCTCTCTCTCTCTCTCTCTCTCTCTCTCTCTTTCTCTCTCTCTCTCTCTCCCTCTCTCTAGGTGTTGGGTTGGATTCGTAACGGTGAGTCCATGTTGAATGCCAGCATGGTGAACGCCAGCTCCCTGTCTGAGGCTGAGCAGCTGCAGAGGGAACATGAACAGTTCCAGATGGCTATAGAGGTACACACTCACTCACACACACATCCTAATTATTGCTGCTCAAACCAGGCTTACTCTACTTTAGTAATAATTATTTCAGTCTGCATTGGTTTGAATAGTAGCAGATGGGTGCGCACTCTGATACACACATTCACTCTTTGTTATTTATGTGTGTGTACTGGGCTCGCCTCAATACTTATTTCATTCGGCATTGATTTTGAAGAGTAACAGATGCGAACACACCCATGCACACACATATACGCACACACACACGTGCACACACACACATTCAAATGCATTTAAGTGCTATCTCTGCCTGCGTACGTTTGAACACGTGTGTGTGTTTGTGTGTGTGTATGTGTTGCTCTGTGCGGTACTTTAAATAGCTGACTCCAGAACACTCGCAGGGGTAAAAGCCCCTTGGTCAGCACTGTACTATGCGCACACACACACACAAACACACACACACAAATACACACATACACATTGTTTTGGCCCACACCGACGTGTGTTCTGGCCTGGTTTCTGCTCCTGTGGAAATGAAATTGGTGTGTGACTCTGTGTGTGTGTGTGTGTGTGTGTGTGTGTGTGTGTGTGTGTGTGTGTGTTTGTGAAGTAAGTCCTGCATCCTCCATCAGACTGATGTAATAATGTCTTAGCTGGTAGCTTAAATGCACAGACACACACACACACACACACACACTTATACAAATTAATAATAAAATTCTTATATTGGAATTGAACTACCTTTATGTCTGTTCTTGAGTTACGAGACAGTTCACAGGATGTTGACTGTAGATGTAAAACATGGGCGCAGACATTGACGTTACCTTTAAAATGTGATCTAGCTCTCGCCGGCATTTTGTCCGTTTAAAAAAGGAGAAAAAAAAGGAGAAAAATGGAAATGCCTCACATCTGACAGCTGTCATTCAAGAAAACACACCTCAAAAACATACTGCTTTTTAAACATCTATATAGTCATTAAGTGAAGTGAACAAAAATCAGTATATATCAGTATATTAGATAGAATATTGCCATTAGGGTAATTGCACATGATCTCTTGCTTCAAATTGAAGGCATGATGGTAGTTGGTTGGTGCAGGCCTCTGCCAGGGTTTGATAAACTCCTGCTATAAGCCAAAAGTACCAAAGTAATCTTTTTTTGACATAGTACCCAGTTTACACTCAAAGTTTGTTTACATTCAGTGTTACATTGTGTGTATCCTTGAGGTCAAACATGTTAAATGAGTTTCATCCTAGCAATTTCCATTTGCAAAGTTTCTTTCTTCAAAGTTTGAAACCTACATTGTTTACATGCTTATTTATTAGCCTTCTTCTTCGCTGCCTTTATTGGCTCATGACTGTATTTTTTGACTCATTGCCTGTGGATCAGTAAAAAAAATCATTGCTTGGGATGTGCATCCTCGTGTGCTCGCACAAGAGCAAACAAAACAGGGACACAGGTAAAAACATTGCCCCATAGTGCTATTAAAGTTGAGTTGAACTAAGGATTCTGTGATTTTATTGATAGTAACTATGTCTCCTCTCCTCTCTCCTCCTCTCCCTCTTCCTCCTCCAGTCCCTCTTCCATGCTAACTCTCTTCAGAAGACTCATCAAAGCGCCCTGCAGGTCCAGCAGAAAGCTGAAGTAAATCCATACTTTTTATTATTTACTGTAGCAGATTGTAGCACACTTGTAAGACTTACTTCAAACAAGTAAGACTCACTCCACTATATATCTTGTCTTATCCTGCATACTGTACTTCTGCATTCCTGGTTCCAGGAGGTGTTGCAGGCTGTACATCATGAGCATGTATTTCCCTCCACCTTTGTCTAATTCTCTCCTCCTCCCTTCCAGATGGTGCTACAGGCAGGTCACTATGATCCAGAGGCAATCCGAAGCTGTGCTGAGAAAGTGGCCGTTCACTGGCAGCAGTTGATGCTGAAGATGGAGGACCGCCTGAAGCTGGTCAATGCGTCAGTGGCCTTCTACAAGACATCTGAGCAGGTACAACCTCCAACACTCACCCCACGCACATGCTCAGAGTTTGTGTTTTCTCGTGTCTGAGCTGCGAGCAGGAGTGCCACCGAGTCTTTGTGTCCGTCCAGGTGTGCAGCGTGTTAGAGAGCCTGGAGCAGGAGTACCGCCGGGACGAAGACTGGTGTGGCAGTCACGACAAACTGGGAATGTCGGCCGACACCGACCACCTTCTACCTCTGATCAGTAAACACCTGGAGCAGAAAGAAGCCTTCCTCAAGGTGATTCTCATCACTATCACTATCACACATCAGGAAGCAGGCTGCTGTGCTCCTACACAGAAGCACATGAGTAAAACAGAAAATTCAGTAAAAACACATCAGCAGAATGAAGCAGAATAAATGGCTTTCCAAACTATTAAATGCCACCTATGAATTTACATTATAATTCCAAATATCTAAATCAGTAAAGGTTTTTAACACCATTTCAGATGAGAAAAGATGCCACAAGATGAGACGATGAAGTGGGATTTTAGATGAGACGAGAGATAAACAACCAATCGCTCCATCATATAGACAGGTTCTGCTCTAGAGATCTAACCAAAATGAAGACGTTAAACTACTTTGAAGCTGATAAACTCTCTGTTGGTCACTTTTCATTAGCTCTTTATAAAATCTTTAAATTAACTTTGGTTGATAGATACATATATAATGAATTGTATGACGGTGTTCAAATTAAATAATTCACACAAGCCTGAATAAACAGAACACACAAAACAAATGTTTTGCAGCAAAACGTTAATTTAACTGGTAGTATTTTGTACGTCCTTGTTAAAAGAGTGTGTCTAAATTGTGTGAGATAATGAGTATACGAACCTGTGTCCCTGCGCTCCAGGCATGCACTCTGGCCCGGAGAAACGCTGAGGTGTTTCTGAAGTACATCCACAGGAACAATGTGAGCATGCCCGGAGCCACCGGTCACGCCAGAGGGCCCGAACAACAAGTTAAAGGTCAGTGCTGCTGACGGTACTACTGAAAACTACCATCAATCAATAGTCAGTCAGTCAATATATTTTATTTTTTGTTTTATACAGATTTTAACTGAAAAAACAGACCCACAAATATTCAAGATGTTTGGCCTGGACTGTCTTTAATCAGATGTATTATGTTATGTTATGTACTTGACCTAACTACGCAGGCAGGCGAGTTTGAAAACCTGATCAGTGATTTGGGAGAACATTTTGGGATTAGGGAGGAAGTGTGTAGGTTTAATCGCTGTGTGTTTTTGTGTGCAGCAATTCTGAACGAGCTGCTGCAGAGAGAGAACAGAGTCCTTCACTTCTGGACGTTAAAGAAGCGAAGGCTGGACCAATGTCAGCAGTATCTGGTGTTTGAACGCAGTGCCAAACAGGTCAGTGTGTGTGTGTGTGTGTGTCTGTGTGTGTGTGTGTGTGTGTGTGTGTGTGTGTGCAAAAAAACTAACAAAAAAAGTTGTGGCTTAATTTTGGCTTTGGGGAAATGTGCAGCACTAAAGGGACATCTGGTTTATTTTATGAGAGTGTGAGTTTATAAGGGCAGATACTGAGGATCAACTTTATATGCTGTGTGTGTGTGTGTGTGTGTGTGTGTGTGTGTGTGTGTGTGCAGGCATTGGATTGGATCCAAGAGACAGGTGAAGTTTACCTGGCCACACACACGTCACCTGGCGAAAGCAGCGACGAAACACAGCAGCTCCTCAACGACTACCATCACTTCAGACTCACTGCCAAGGTACACCGTCTTTGTGTGTGTGTGTGTGTGTGTGGGTGTGTGTGTGTGTGTGTGTATGCGCAAATATCATCTACTGGCAGCTTTATTGAGCCCCACAGGAACTGCTGGGACCATAAAGCCAGCAGATGTAATATGTACAAACTGTATCGCCTTTAACAAACTCGTACATATTCAGACTCATTATTACTGACACTCCTACATTCTTATATTTGCTTATTAATTGAGACATGAGAGACTTTTCTGTGCTGTAAAGCAGAGAATAGTATGAAGTTAGTACGCATACATTTAAAAGAAAGAACATTATGTATGTAGTGTACTTCAGATGCCAAATTAAAGGAACTGCAAAACTGCCTCTGTTCATTCTAGGGCTGAATATGTTGCTTCTCCTGATTTTAGTGCTTAATACAGTCTAGTTCACATTCTAAATGACTGACAGCTCATGGTTACATCTCATGCGGTGTTTAGACAGGAATAGGAGCTATGGGAAATAGGTGGCATTTGATGTGCAACACTCCCAGAGTGTTTCATTTCCCTTCAACGCAATGGCAGGGTCAGCCATTAGGGAAGATACTGAGCCAAATTGTTTTTAGTTTTTTAAACAGGTGGTAATATTCAAAATATAAAATATACAGATACAAATATGTCACCCCCTTGTTAGGAATGGCAAAATTAGCAAGATCACACACTAAAACTGGGTATAGTCTGTATTACTGAGGGCAATATGGAGACTTCTAGTTAAGCAGTATTTTATCTAAGTGTGTGTGTGTGTGTGTGTGTGTGTGTGTGTGTGTGTGTGTGTACTTCCCACAGCAAACCAAGGAGAAGGTGAAGCTGCTGATCCAGTTGGCGGACAACCTGGTGGAGAAGGGCCACGCCCACGTGTCGGAGCTGAAGCGCTGGGTCAGCACGGTGGACCGCAGATACCGCGACTTCTCCCTGCGCATGGGCAAATACCAGGAGAGCCTAGAAAGGAGCCTGGGAGTCAGCTCCGAGGTGAAAATACACTCTCATACATTAGACTGTAGTCGCTCCTGATGTTGAAACCAGGTATGGGCCTCTGGTTTAGGCCAAGTCTTTCAAACTGCTCCACCCCACGTGTGCGGTTACAGACAGGATGTTGATTTTATCCAGTTTTGTTGACAAAAATCCATTTCATGTTCCTCCGTGCAGGACAATAAAGACTTGGAGTTGGACATTATCCCCGCCAGCCTGACGGACGACCCCGAGGTCAAACTGCGCGACCCCAACCACGAGGTCAATGAGGAAAAGAGGAAGTCCGCCCGGAAGAAAGAGTGAGTACAGGAATGTAGGCTGGCAGGCAGACAGACAGAAAACAAGTCTGTACGTTTAGAATTTACAGTTCCAAACCACTTCTGCAGCAAATTATATAATTCATGCCATGTGATCCTTCTTGGTGGTGTTGTAACCTTTTTGCTTGTCTCAGGTTCATCATGGCAGAGTTACTGCAGACAGAGAAGACCTACGTCAGAGATCTCCAGGAGTGCCTAGAGGTAAGAAAAAGCCTTCCGCTTGTCCGGTTTCTGTTTTGACACATATAAATATTTTCCCCCCCGCCTCACTCGTCTCTCTGCCCGCCCGTCTGTCAGACCTACCTGTGGGAGATGACCAGCGGTGTGGAGGAGATCCCCCCCGGCATCGCCAACAAGGAGCATATCATCTTCGGCAACATGCAGGACATCTACGACTTCCACAGCAAGTGAGAGACACATAGATTGTTTTTGACTGCAGCTGAGCCCAAGTGTCTGATCTGGGCAGGGGAACCAGCCAGTCTTTGTTCAAACTGGTCCAATTTGAGACTTTTTCCTGAAACCAGATGTGGGAATTCTCTCAACAAGCACACGGCATATTAAGTTCAAGAATGGCAAAAACTTGCCAAGGTCATTGTGGGCATCTTGCACGTTTGTCAGCGATGAGCCAAGTTTTCTGCGGTGGAAATGCTCTTAAGTTTAAGCAGCATGAAAAAACCCAGAACGAAACTTTCTGGATTTTTAATAATATTGTAAGTATCTTTACCTTCGTAGACAGTTGATGATCTCAAGACGTTGACCAGAGGAACCCCATTTGTATAATACAATAACATCAGTTTATATTTAGAGGTCCAGAGAAACATTTAGTGTACTTAATTAGGTTTTTCTGTTATAATAAAGACAAAAATCGACTGATCCATATTTTGATCTTCCGCCGTGTGTGTTTTTGTGTTTCCAGTATTTTCCTGAAGGAGCTGGTGAACTATGAGCAGCTACCAGAGGATGTTGGTCACTGCTTCGTCACCTGGGTGAGTTGGCCCTTTATTCCCGATGTTGGAGATGGCAGTGACTTCTGACCCCTGATTTCTACCCTTGACCTCTGTCCTAATCGGGGGGTGGGGGGGCTTTGATAGAGCATAATCTAATGACTCTGTGACTCTTCTAATGTTTTCCAGGCTGACAAGTTCCACATTTATGTGGATTACTGTAAGAACAAACCAGACTCCAGTCAGCTCATACTGGAGCATGCCAGCACCTTCTTTGACGTGAGTTAACCCTTCATGATTCTGCCACAGATCCAGTCACATCATGTCATCACATAAATAAATCAAAAACCTTTCATTCCAGCTAATAATCAGAAAAAAAAAGCTCATTCCAAATAAGAATGTCTGATTTCCCCCCCTCTCTATGAGTGAACTGGCCTGTTATGGGCAAGACTATAATTGATAAATATAACTGTTGCTTCAGCAATAATTAGACACAATTGTTGCATCAAGCCCCTTGTTTGTAAATCAACAAGGGGCTTGATGCGGGCAATCTGTTGTGATGGATGCTTATTGCGGAGCATGAACAAGATAAACAAGACTCCAATCCATCATTTACATGTAGCGCTCCTGTAGGAACAGATTACTTAGATTTGGGAGGGAAAATTGATTGTGTGCAGCTGCAGGTTTTTAATTTCCCTCCAGCAGCTGGATATGATGACGATTATGTAGTTCAACTGTTTTGTCAGCAGATGGTGCTGTTTGATGACTGAAAAAGTTTATTTTGGTATTTGCTGTAATCTTGCCTCTGTGTGTACAAACAGGACATTCAGCAGAGACGTGGACTGGCTAACTCCATCTCCTCCTACCTCATCAAACCAGTCCAGAGGATCACCAAGTACCAACTACTGCTTAAGGTAGATGCACAAACACGTGACCTCAAATCTTCACACAAATGGTGATACACACAAAAAGTGAAAATGTGACCATGTACAAACTGAGAAGAGCAGCTGAGGAAGAGTCAGGAAGTAGCCATATGTACGTATGGAATATGTAGTCCTAAATGTGGAGATAAAATACCACACAAAGTATTTTTTAAGGAAGTTGTATATTTCTGCTTGCACTCTGTTGTGTTTCATCACTTTTAATGTCCTCTCCTCTCCTTCTGCAGGAGTTACTGTCTTGTTGTGAGGAGGGTAAAGGGGAGATTAAAGATGGTTTGGAGGTGATGCTCAGTGTTCCTAAGAGAGCTAATGATGCCATGCATCTCGCCATGCTGGAAGGTAAGATACTGTCCATACTGCTGAACTAAAATGCATAATAATGCTAAAATTGACAACTTCACTTCTTTTCTTATTAGAATTTGATTTTTTTATTATTATTATTTGTTAGATTTAATTTATTCAACTCTTTTAATCCATTAATCACTTTACTGCGGACCATTCTCCAAGACAAACCACAAGTTTGTTTTATTTCCTGTCCCACCTGATGACTGACTGTGTTCAGACTTTGAGCAGCTTGGTTGGTATTAAGTCTCGGCCCTCCTCTTCCTCAGGGTTTGAGGAAAATCTGGAGGTGCAGGGCGAGCTGATCCTGCAGGACAGCTTCCAGGTTTGGGATCCACGCTCGCTGATCAGGAAGGGGCGAGACCGACACCTCTTCCTGTTTGAGTTCTCCCTGGTCTTCAGCAAGGAGATCAAAGACTCAGCTGGCAGAACAAAGTACCAGTACAAGAACAAACTACTGGTGAGTGTGTGTGTGTGTGTGTGTGTGTGTGTGTGTTTGTGTGTGTGTATGTGTTGTCGTGCATGGTTATTGTGGGTATCAGTTCAGTCCAGGTCACATCACTTACTTGAGAGACTTGCTTTCATCTCCTCTTTTTACCTTGTGTCTGTGTCTGTGTTTACATGTGAGAATATCTACTGTGTGTTTTAATCAAACTCTGACTCACATTTTTGGTAACTGAACACTTCCTTGCTGTCCTGCAGACGTCAGAGTTGGGGGTGACTGAGCACATCGAAGGCGATCCATGCAAATTTGCTCTGTGGGCCGGAAGAACCCCCTCCTCTGATAATAAAACTGTGCTAAAGGTACGTGAAAAATCCCCGTTTTCTTTCCTCTGATTAGATAGGTGTACCTACTGGTTTGCTGCCAGTAAGAGGTGTCACATGAATAATAGTTCCTCTGTTGTTCTCTCCTCCAGGCGTCCAATATGGAAGCTAAACAGGAGTGGATTAAAAACATCAGGGAGGTGATCCAGGAGAGGATGACTCATCTGAAGGGGGCGCTCAAGGACCCTATTCATCTGCCTAAAACACCAGCACTGACCAAACCCAGGAACAACACCAAGAGGTAAACAAGGGCACACACACACACCCACACACATCATTTACACTTGTTTTGGATCAAGTAGTTTGTATATTGATGCAAGAAGGTAGTGCATAGGCCAATATCTGGTAGAATTCAGTGCTGATCCGTAGAAATCTGAACTCACTGCATCTGCTGCCAATAGGTTTATCCACCCAAACACAAGTCTTCTTTTTAATACACCTCCGCTATCTAGATCTGCTCTGCAGAGCTGCAGAATTTCCCACACAAAACTCTGTATGTTCAGTGAAATGCACAGCCAGCAGCACAGCTGTTATTTGAGCAATCATTCCTTGGACGCTTATGCAACAAGGAGATTTGGGACTTGACCTTTTCCCACCTTACTGTTGACTCAACTAGAAACGGCATCATTGTAAACAGTGGCACTGCGGGCAGAAACCTTATCACCTTGTTTAAAAGTGTCATCACAGCAGATTGAGACTTTAAAACAATGTGAGTACAAGTGGTAATATCATCCCATCAGGGTTGTCACGTTCTCACACCGTGTTTGCCAGTGAGTTAAACAAAGATATTCCTTCTGCTTGTGTGTGTCTGTGTGTTCAGGGAGGGAGGTGAAGATGGAGACAGTCAGGGAGACGGCAGCAGCCAACCAGATACCATCTCCATCGCCTCCAGGACGTCCCAGAACACTGTAGACAGCGACAAGGTAGGAAACACACGCACAGAGCCGCTGGTGACTTTTTACTGTGCCGAGGGAGGGGAAAGGATTTGAAGGCAGATGATCGAGACTCGCTCTGTGGCCCGTGACGAGCTGATAAACCACAGCTGTCGCAGCGCTACAGGGTCTCCCGTGCAGCTACAATGGGCAGAAGCAGGGGCCGTACATGCGCCAGTGAAAGACTGTTTGTGCACATCTGTGGGTCCGTGTGTGTTTTCCCCCAAACCAAGTCTGTTAGAGTGTTATGCTTATCCTTAAGTTTACGTGTACTGTAGGTTGAGGTCAGTTTTGTTTTGAGGTGTGTGTGTGTGAGAAGTATCCAGCTATGTCACCGTATGAAGAGAGAAGCTGTCAGTGATGAAAAACCTCTTCAGGTTGTGTGCAGGCGTCTGTGCTGATGCGTCCTACCAATCTGCCTCTCACATTCAAGTAAGCCTATCTTTCAACAAGAATTCAAGTGCACAAATGATAATAGGGAACACTGGTGTCCTGTCCTCTTTATTTTTATTTTTTAGTTACATCACTTTTTAATTTAATCTAAATTTGGAAGTATCTGCCCGATCCGAACATTTCTGAAACGCAGCTTTTGTAGCTGTTTGGCAGCAGGGTTTCCCAACCTTTGTCTGTCATGGCATATTTTGGAAGAAGGCAAAGGAGTTTCATTTGATTCATTTAATTCTCTGACTTTTTGACTGTCACAGTAGGAAAAGCACCAGTGTAAATAATCAAATGAATGGTGGCTGAATTCCATTTAGCTGCGGTAGATTTCCTGGTGCTGGTGTTGCACTCGTACTATGACGAGTCAAAATGTTTGCTGTGAAAAAGACCTGTTACTGTGTATCTGATCAAACTGAACTGAATCGGGTAATTTGCAGCAGGTTCTTTTGCCAATAAGCAACGAAACATTACATTTACAGATTTTGAATTGCGTTTGGTGTAGCAGTTGTTTTGATTTGAACTGGTTGTTTTCCAATGTTACTGCAGTACATCTCACTGCTATACACACACACACACACACACACACATCCACCCACCCACACAGATGTCAGTCATGGCCTCCTGCTGTAGTGTTACACAGTGTGGCCTTTTCACCGTGCAACCCCACGCCTACACACTACCCAGCCTCTAAATGTCAGCACCACACACACACACACACACACACACACACACAGTCACTTTTCTCTCTCATTTTCTGTCCGTTCGTCTATATTGGTACATAATATATACCGTATGTGTGTACAGTACATGCATACATATTCAAAATGAATACCATGCACCCACAGGTCTGCTGTACTGCAGCTCTGCATATGTGTATGTGATTTTTATATTGCACGCCTGTGCTCGTCTCCCTACCTCTTCCTGTCCAATGAAAACATCATAATGAATTTTTCCAGCCTTTATTGAGTGTGGGTGTGTTGTTGCTCTGGTCCAGTTTATTGTTTCTAGGATTTACAGAACTCTAGCTCGCTATTTTTGGATCCCCCTCTTCTATTTTCCTGAAATCATCAAAGAAAGAAGAAAAAAAAAACAGCGCAGTTCCTACATTTTGTTTTGATATGTTTCATATTTCATATGCTGACACAGTGGAGCACAGCTTAACTGTGAGCTGCACTGTGCGCATGTATTTTTTGGATGCTGTCTTTTACTGTTAGTTTTTTCATTTATTAGTGCTTTTAATTTGGCTTTAATTGAGTTTGAACGCTCTTTTCTAATGTGACAACACATTAAGAACTTGGCAACATGCAGGATGGTGCTGTGAAGTGTAAAAAGCAATCAGAAACGGGGCTTTGAGAGGGGATGTGAAGGGACGCTATCCGCCTTATTGGAAAGTCCTTTCCATTCCCTTTGTGTAGGGTGCTAATTAACTTTGCCTGAATCAATTTATCTTTTGTTTTAGTACAAATTAGTAGTGGATAACTGTGGTGGCATTGGAGACTCGTCGGGCTTGAGAGACTGTTGTTTTTGTTTAGTTTGTTTTCCCAGGAGGAGGATGGAAGCCTAGCAGGACTTGTTATCTTGTATGTGGAGGGCGGCGGTGCTCCCTTTTGTTGTGTTCCCATAAATTCTGCCGGCCCTCCGGGGATTTATCATAAAGTATGGCAATTCCCTGTGTGTTTTGGAGTAAAGGTATGGTGTAAGACGTAATTATCTTTGAATTAAATAGACACTGTGGGTTTACCCCTAGTCAGAAAATATGAAGTAGAAATTTTTGTTATTTACCAATCACCAGATTACTGTTTCAGTAGCGAGACTGAAAACTTGATTTAACAAACACACTGACCAAAGCTCGCTCTGCTGAAATGATTAAATTAATGAAGGAAAGGAGGAAAAGGCAATGTAACATAACGTAAGCATTTAGAGGTATTGTTGGTACTGTCCACAGTTGTGTTTTGTCATGACTTTGAATCTCTCTCTCTCTCTCTCTCTCTCTCTCTCTCTCTCTCTCTCGTGTACAATAATAATAACCCAGCACTGGCACAGTCAGATGTTCCACTGGCTGTCTGGGTCTAGACGCTGTATTTGTGTGTGTGTAGACAGGGTGGGAAGCTACTGTTTCTGGTGGTTTTTGGAGTTTTATTTGACGGATGTCTCCTTTTTTTTTTTCTTTCTTTTTTTTCCTTATTTTTCTCTTCGTCTTTGCAGAGTTTTTCTGTTTGCATCTTTCCTTTTCTGTCACATTCAGTTGCTCTTCCTCTACATTTCTCTCAACAGAAAAATGCAATCTTGTTAATGTAGATGTAAAGTGTCAGTTAGTTCAAACCATCTCTGTTTGAGAAGCAGGATGACAGATATATAATATATTAATTAACTGATATTAAATTTGAAACAGAACTTTAAGCTCATGGCTTTACTTCAAACCCTATGTGCTGGTTTGCAGAGCCAAAACCACGAACATTGATGATCTCACTAGAATAACAACAGCACTGATAGTTTGTTCAAACACTTAAAACAACCTGTGTTTCCATTTCCCTGTCAAGTGACCTCTTGCGGTCATGTGAGTAATGACCTTCCTCTCTACTTCGGGTGGAAGGAGCAAAAGGTCAAAGTGAATGGTTTGTTTTTCCTGCCAAAAGTCAAAAGGCGACCTTTCCCTAACCTCAGTCAAGTGGTTTTAGTTGCCTTTACTGAACCACAGCAGTACCCTTAAAGATGGCAGATAAGAAAACATTTCTGAAATGGTCCTTTTTGTCATTTAGGTATAAAGACGTCTTCTGCCACTGTCCAAACACTATACTGCTGCATGTGATTCAGGATATGTCAGCTCTGTGATGTTTTGTTGACATACTGAGGTTCAAGCCAAGTCTGTAACATATTGTTAAATGTGTCAGTTCTGTGACGTTGTGTGGAATATGTCTTTTCTGTGACGTTTTTTTTTCGGTGCAGTGAGTCAGCTGTGGTTCAGTCTGTGGTCTTTATGTTATTTAAAGCGTTGTTCCAGCGGCTGACAACTTGGCAGCCCTCGTGGCTCTTCCAAAGCCCTGTAGGTCGCAGGACAAACCCCTTGTTTAGCCTTCACCTTCAGATGGAGTGAAAACTGTGTTTTTCTATGTGCCAGGACCGATAAAACTAACGAGCGTAGGAAAATGCAGAATATGCATGACTGGGTGGAAATGGGCTCACCAGCCACTGAACCCATTTTTATCCCTGTGTCTATTTTCTTACTTGCCTCTTGCGGCGTTTAGCAATGCAGATAAAAAATGTTGGTCTGTTTGTTGGTAGGTTGACCATTTTATTCCAGACTGAAATATCTCGACATCTTTTGGATGAATCGCCATTAAATTTGCTGCATATATTCATGATCCCCAAACAATGAATCAAAGGACAAATGAATGAAAGTAATAGAAAGTAAAAGAAATATGTCAAATTTCAGCAGATTCGTTCAGTTTTTTATTGCATAGTGTAAGTCAAGGAGAACTTTTTTGACATATTTGGCATTGCTGTCACATGGAAACATCTAAAAGTAGTCCTGCAGCTGGATACAGGCCGGGAATCTCCCTGGCACATTTCCTTTGTCCCATTATGTATCGAATTGACTGCATATTGTTAATGCAATGACTTAGGAAGTAATATTTGACATCTTCTAATGAGTAACTAATGATTAATTGTAGTGCATCTTCATCATTTTGAGATGAAGATGTAGCAGACTTTCTTGCTGGTGTCCCAGCACACAGCCACAACACTGTTACACTGGCTAGCAATTGTTTACACGTGTGTGTTCTCATGAATCGAATGCATTCAGCGTTGGGTTCAGACTCGAGCCGTACAGTAGCCATCTGCTGGTCATATGACTTTTGTGTCACTGATACTCAAACACACACACACACACACACACACACACACACACCCACACACACACACGTCCTGGAAGTCGACAGGGTTTTAGTGCCCCAGCGGCTTCCAGGGAGTGGGAGACACTGTGAACACACTGACCCACGCACACACCAAGCAGAGTGCCGTTCCCATCAAACACAAAGCTATGGTTGTTTGTTCAGATAGGGAGGGAGGGAGAGAGGGAGAGACAGTGTGAGGGTGTGTTTCTGTGTGTGGCCGAGACACAAACGAGGGAGTTGTCAAAGACGGAGAGAGCGACAGAGAGAGAGGGAGACGGACGAGGAGAGGTCGACATGCCAAAGTGGATGAGCTTTAAACTGTTCAAAGAGAGCAGCAGAGTGAGTACAAACTGCTGGACTGCACGCCAGCTGCCTGCCCACTCTACTGGCAACTAAACCTCTACTAGTTAGATTTTACATTAAACACTGTTTTCATTCATTCTGTGTGTCATGACAGACGTGCTGCTGTATTATTGGACTGTGTCTGGGCACACACAGCAGCTCTGTCATGTTTAGCTCATGTACTCGTGTACGTTTGCTGTCAGATGTAAAACTGCTGCAATAAGAATACGCTGAAATAAAAGGTAAATTACCCAAAATGTGTTAATATACATTTCTGGCTGTGATTTTGGGTTTGCCAGGCTATTGTTTGTTTTTTGTTTTTTTAACAGAAGCATCATTTTTAGAAACATTACGTCTGCCATGATTTTAGTTACTTGAGTGTTAAAGGAAAAAGCTACTTGGGCACAATAAACAGGGTACTTGGAATTATCCACTTCTTTTGTATATTAGGCAAATGCTATACTGCTCATTTTGGTGTTATTAAAATAATTTATCCTGTTGTACTACATGTTAGAATACAGTATTCAAGCACACATGGACACATTCACTCCTACCAAACTATATTTTTAATTCAATCTGCACCCAGTCCAATGTTTTGACTTGATTTTCCACATGAATGGAGCTGCTGAGAGAAAAGACAGCTCCCCCCGTCCTTTGATGTCGACTTAAAGTTTGTAAAAGTCAGCCTTCGTGTGAAGATAATGCTGCGTGAATAAAGATGAAATAAAAAGAGCTGTACGTGCAGCCCTCCTCCTGCAGCTGTTAAAAGTTTCAAGGGGTAGAATTGCTTTTTTCATTAGACTTTGTAACCTGAGAAAACCAGTTTTTGAGCTTTAGTTGTTGGTTACTGTTGATGTTTGGTCACCGATTCAGATGCTAATCCAGATCATACATGCTGTTGACTTTCACTTAGAGCGTTGTAAAGCTGAACTGCAGGGAGTGTGTGTGCGTGTGTGTGTGTGTGTGTGTGTGTGTGTGTGTGTGTGTGGGTGTGTGTGGGTGTGTGTGACGGTGAGGTTAATGGTTAAACAGGGTGTGTATGTGCCAGGCAGACAGACAGGAAACAGGCCATTAGCTGCCACACAGAGACGGGATAAAATGACATGTGAGCGTCCAGACGGCTGAATCCAAGTCAGCTTGATCCAGAGCAGACTCACTGGATGAACAGTGTAAACACACTCCTGGACTCACTGTGTTATTTTTTGCTTTTTGGCTGCATGAGTGCAATGCAATTATTTTTAAAGAAAAGAAATTACTATTTTAGTGTTTTCATTCAGATTGTGATTTCATTGTTGAAGTGTCCTCGATTTGGAATCTCATGCTGTCATTTTGCATTTACAGTCCCAAAGTTTAATTAAGGCTCTCACTTCATGATTATCAGTCTGGTATGTGTTGCCTTGACGCACTGTAGTTAAATCTATAAATGATATGTCAGAATTGTTTTGATGGAAGTTAAGTTAATGTCTTTGTTTGACCTGCACATTAGTGTGTTGAGAATTCACCAAATGGTTTTGAAAAATCCAACTGGATCTGTGGTGTGACACGGCTGTGGCGGATCGTCCACTGATCACAGGCGGTGGCGGTTTCGGTCCCCTCCTCCTCCTCCTGGCCTAACGTTGAAGTGTCCTCGGGTCCATCTGTAGCACTTTGGATATATAAATGTAGCCATTTACTATGCTGAGTTTAGAGTTTCTGCTGAAGTGCACGCACCGAAGGAGGAAATGAACCAACATTTTGAAGATTTCTGAGGAGAGTTAATAAAATCACATTTATAAACAAAGTGTGCATCAATAATAACATGTTGCCTATTTACACATCAAGCAGACACAGAGCAACATTATCATCTCACCATCCCATATATATTGAGTGTAAAGAAGTAGGTTATTATGTAGGAGTTGTTGAAAGCATTTGCACAGATGTTTATACAGATTGATGTTTTGCCCAGACTCTCGGTTGCCATTGGAGTGCACTGTTGGAGCAGAGCAGTGTGCCTCCATGTTTTAAAGCCTACACAGTGTGCCTGTGATTGAGTTGTTTGTACTTATAGGAGTCTGGGTAGCTGTTTTTGAATTAAATGTTTGGTTTGAGTGGTTTCTAAATCGTCTGAGTAGTTTTTTCTTTTTTTTTTTTGCGTTTTTCGTTGTATCTTCTGTTGTATTGCAGAGCAGCAGGCGGTCTAATTGGTCACACTGGCTCCCGTGCAGTATTTTTCATCCGTGCAGTATTTTCCGAGGCTCAGACACGGTGGCTCAGATATAATCTATCACAGCTGAACGCTTTTTAATTTTCTACTCTTAATACTGTATTTTCAGGCAGTATGACGCTGGACTGGTTCGACCGGTTTCTAAGCTGCCGTTCTGCTCCCATTTGAATTAACACCAAACACCTGTTTATAGCCCTTACTATTTACTCATTATAACCCACACTGCAGCATCGGAGCCTAACGTGATCATAATGGAAACATTGTGAAAACTGTCACATAATGGGCATCTTCATGTGGATGGTCATTCTTGTGCATTTCAGTATTGCTGTACAATCTCTGTAAACATATGGAAGGCAACACAATACTGCTACTGCTCTGCTTGGAATACTTTGTATTTCCATGATGTGCTGTGGTAGTAAAGACGGCATTGAGCAAGAGCTCCAGTTCTACAATGACACACTGTTACTCAATGTGGATCCAACAAACGGAAAAACATTTAAATAGCTTTTCACGTTTGGTATTTTATAGTTAAGATGACTTCATTCTGACCCTGTGGAGATCTATACACACAGGGAGGGGTTTCCCTGAAATAGAGGTGTGTTTGGAGTTTGGAAATTAGGGATTTTTCCATGGGTTTCCACTCCAGGAAGACGCTGTATTCAGTCAAGCATGTAATGTCGGACTGTTGTTGTGACCACATGTTTTTCTTTCCCTGAAATTCATAAATCTCCAGGTCAGGTAACTTACACACCTTTTGTGTGTTGCAGGTTTCTCTTGCAGCCCTGATTTAAAAGTGTTGCTGCATCATGCAGAACAAAGTGTAGCCAGCGAGTCGTGTTCTTATAATGATTTTTCACACATCTGCTAAATATTTCATTTCTTATGGATAAGCAGTAAATTCTGATTTGACAAGCAAACCGTGCTTGATCTTTACAGTTCACAGATAAAATGAAATTTTAGTTGTTAAAATGAAAATGATGGTAACAGACCTTTATTCTTAGCTGTGACAAAGGCTCTGGAATATGTATAGACATGAGAAAAGTTATGTAGCAAAATGAACTGTTTTAGTTACACTTATCAGGTATGACGCCCCCGATTATGTTATGTTTGTTAATCATCTCCATGAAATGCAAACTTTTGTCATGTTTGCAAATGTTCACTGTCAATGTTTTGCATTCATTTTCCCAATAATAGTCCCTTCTGGCAAGCAAAGCATGATTAACGTGTTTTATGGTGATATTTATAACTCAAAACACTTAAGTTTAACGAAAGATCTTGGTCTTTGTCGGATATTGAAAAACAGAACATGAACACTGGTTCTCCAGCTTCTACAGTATAAGAAATGTGGCACTTACTTCTTGCACTAGAACAAAATGTTGCCTGTGGATGTAAGTTTTGCAAATGAGTTGCATATGAGAGTAATTCCTTGGAGACAGGGTTGGTGGTCCCTGACTATCAGAAATATTTCCACATAAGCATTCAGTGTCACTCTGGTTTATGTGTATTTCACTCCCTGGCAACGACAAAAGCACTGAAACATTTTCAGAAGCCTGAGTTTGTGAGAGAGAATAAATGGTAATCTCTATAGCCTATACTTTGCAGGCTAGCATTTATTTTCATGGTTATTTCAAGATTTTCCATAAAATTCTTTTCTTTTTTCGTCTTTAGTCCAATTGTATTGCAATAACAAGCATGTCCTTTTCTATCACCCGTGCTTGTTTAAAAGAGAATTCTTGTTGCTAGAAAGAACAACACAAGAAAAAATGGCTGCCTTAAAGGGTGGGCACAGTGATTTTAATCTAAATGTTTCACACTGTAAGCCTGAAAAGGGGAATTGTTCTCCTTTTCTTAACCTTTTGAGCATAAAAACTCCATGAAGTTTCTTGGAAAACGGGAGCGTCGTCAGCAGTGACCTCACGCTGTGACTGAAGTCAAACTTAAAACCATCACACATTCTTTTTAAACAAACTGCCCCTGTTCCTTCTGTCCTATCAAATCAGAAATCTCTAACTTTGCCTCCATGGCTTATTTGTCTTTGGTTTACAGTTTTAGATTCTTCCTTCAATGTGTTATGTGTGACACTAACATACTATTTCAACAGATGCAACATATTAAACAAGTGATAATTCCATTGCTAAAGTCCCCCATTAGCCATTAACAGTTTTGATTTTAAAACTGACATCAATCAGTGAGGAATAAGTACTCAAAACTTTCACCTAATAAAGGTACCAATACAACAATGTAAATATACTCCAATACATGTAAAGGCATTCAAAAGTGTTCCTACAGTAAGTAAAAGTACTTAAGAATTATCAGTAATGTACTTAAAGTATCAAAAGTCTTTTGGCCTTGTGACTGATAAATTATCATATTACATTTTTAGATCGTCATTATTAATGTAATATGCAGCTAGTTACAACTACTTTATATACAGTTTGGCTGTCAAGTCCAGTGGATCCCAGCCGAAAGGTCGAGGATGAATTTGGTGAGATGAAATTAAACAAAATTTGTATTTTTAAAAATATATTACTGTTTGTTTTATATGCTTATGTTATTTAGTTGTAATTTGAAAAGTAATTCATAACTCGTGCAGCTGTCAGATAAATGTACTGGAGTAAAGTACAATATTTCCCTCTGAAATGTAGTGGAGTAGAAGAATGGAAATACTCAAGTAAAGTACAAGTTCTTCATAATTATACTCAAGTACAGTTGTTGAGTAAATGCACTAAAGTTACTTTCTACCACTAACATCAATCCATTTAATTTGATAAAGAGCAGTAATTCATCATTTACTGTACTGGTACTTTTCTGGTGATAATTCAAACCCGCCATCTACTGTGTATGTTACTTGTGTTTTAGGGATGTGTACATGGTGTTTGGAGGGAACAGGGGTATTTTGCATTTGAAGGAAACCACAGCTCAGTAGTTATCAATTCATCACTGTTCCCCTCGTACTGAGCTACTGGTGAACCAGATCTTTGACCCGGACGTTTCCTGATCCCAGCAGGTCCCATTCGTTCTGCCGTTGAAGGAGGTGAAGCGAGTTTGTTCTGCTTGACGCTGACTTTCTCTGCTCTAACATATGACCATCACAAGCTGGTGCGTGCATGCGTGTGTGCTTTCAGCGCACAGAAAAAGGTCATATGAGAGATGGCAGCAGAGCACAAGACACACCCTCGAACGCACACACACACACACAAACATGAACGTCAGAGTGGAGTAGTATTGAACATAGGTTTGCGGTTGGTCTATCAGTAGCTTCTGTCTCGCTGCTGGCTTTCGGGTTCGAATGAAAGAGTTGTTTTCATGAGGATTGTGAAAATGTTTAATTAGACAAATTGCTGATTTCACTGCACTCACAGAGGGAGACATTACTGTACATTATTTAACACCCTAAAAATTAGACGGCACGGACAGGCGTAGACAGCCTCTGCTTGGTTAACACTGTTAATGTTAACGTCAAGGTTTAAGCAGGGATTCAAACCGGGGGGGGGCGTGCTGTTTAAGGCACTAATGAGACAACAAATGTGTACCAAAACACTACTCAATGGTTTGTAATACTCACAAACAGGATTTTACAAATCCAGAAAGTTATCACAGCAGCGACTATTTTATCTTTTATCATGAGAACAGTGAGGTAAACAGTGGGAACGACCCTTGACATGCTCCAACAGACTTGGTCCACTCAAATGAATGAGAGGGCCGTGTTTTTTTCACACAGGGCTCGTGTCTGTCTGTACGAGGCCTCGGGCTGCATTCACACAAAATCAGGCGTTGTGGCAAAAACACAAGTCCTCCCATTCATTTGAATAGTGCGGGCGCTGTTGTTGTCTTCTCTTTTTTTGTGTAATGGAGGTTGGCAAACTGCTTTTAGATGCATCTCCACCACCTTCTGGTTTGGGGTGGGGGGATTGGGTGGGGTTGGGGGATTAAAGTTCACAACATGACGTCACACAAATTGGTCACGAGGTGGCACTCACACACCTTTTTCATTGGGCGTACTCCAAAATCCGATCTGCACAGTGGTTTACATTCTATTTCAAAACGGCACTTATGACCAAAGTTAACGGCTTGTTCTGCCAGTAAACAAAATACCGCAAGTACAAACGGCACTGTGAACAACACGGACTAATACAAACATATTTTACACGGCTTTTAGTGGCTGAAATGGAAAAGGTGCTGTCTGCCAACACTTAAAGGCTGCAGATGGATTAAAGCTTGCTTCAGCATCTCCTATACCTGCTGTTTGATATAAGCTGCTAGATTCAGTGCCATGGACTCCACGCCTATGCCACAGCCAAAGCCTATTAGTAGATGGAGTTTGGTGACGTCACATCAGCTCCACCTTCAACATGAGCAGTAGTTTATTCAGCTAGAATAAGTGAAAACACCTGCGTGGGGCTGCAGGGGCCTTTGCGTCGCCATCTGTTAGGTATAAACTTACCTGCACCTTTTATAGAAACAGGGGTCCTTGTTGCTAGGAGATCTTTAGCCTTGCAAAGAGCGCCTGATTGCACATGTACACACACATTAACACACATACACGCGCGCACACACTCCTTGACATTTTCCAAGGCATTGAGAGTAGAGCAGACGAGGCAGATAGAAGATGGGAAGGAAGTTGGAGGAGAAGGAAATAGCTTTTTGTACATCCTGGAGCCACTTTTGTGTCATTATTCATCGATTTATCTTTTACTTTGAGTGTTCATTCACTGCTGTGGTGCTGAATCTACAAATTCAGGTGAACAGCAGGTAAGTCTGTCTGAAAACAGCAAGGGGGTTTCCAGACAAAACACCAGCCCAGTTTGATTGTGTTGCTGGTGTTAATGCCGTCTGTAGGTGAGCGAGAGGACAGAAAGGTCCCAGCTCTACTATATCATCAGCAACAAAAAACAAAACAAACGGGACAGATCCAGGTGATGTGCTGATATGTCTGGCTTCACTGGTTGATACTCTCCACAGTAAGGTACACGCAGCCCTCCAGTCCATCAGCTGACTGTGTTTTTACAGTACACAGGTGTCAGGTCAGGTCAGTTCAGGAAACTTTATCAGCGAGCTTGTTTGTTTTTCTTTTTCTTTATCCTAAATACACATTTCCTCTGCAATTTTTCAGTTCAATCATCTGAATTTGTGCTGTTACCTTCTCCCTTGTGTTCCACTTGTGCCACATATATGTTGCTGTAGTTTTACTTACATATTCATTGACATATTGGGACTTTAACTCATGCAGCGTTCCTTTTTAATGGGGGTAAATAAAGGTCAGCACACCTTAGCAGTATGACGCCAACTTTATCACTGTCAAGTGTCTAAGTGTCTGTGTGTGTCTGTATATAACAGGTTTGTTCAGCCATTACGACGATGACGTCTACAGCATGCACTTTGAACACTTTATGACTAAAACTTTGGATCAGTTTCCTAATCATGTTCTGTCAATCATTAACTCTGACTGAATTGTCCAGCTGATAATGTTTACAGCTGTTGATCAATTATCAGTAATCCACATTTAGTCAAGCAGACCCACATTCAAGTTCAATTCAATCAGTATTTAGCAGCATTTGAATAATCTGTGTTGTTCGGTTGCTGTCGGTCAAATCTGATCAAACCAGTCCCAGCCCTGATGAAGCAGATAAGATGAGTGTTTGAGTGTTAAACTCTTCATAGGTGATTTGCTAAAGATGTTTGAAACTGTTGCTTTTTTATTGAATATTTAATGTTATGGAGAAAGATTGATGACAGAACACATTGGGTTGTCAACACTAATTAAACTAAAGAGACGTCCACACGCTGCTGGTCACTCACTGTGAAGTTCACATGTACGTGAACATCAAGTACAAGTTTATTTATGCATGTAGTCATTTTCTGTATAGAAATATTCAGTGTTTATTGTTGAACACTGGTGATATTTCTCTTTCTCCACCATCAGGTGGATTTACAGCACAGGACATAGACTTAAAGCACTTTGTGAACAAGGTTTCATTTGAGATTTGCAAACTCATCAAATGTCTCATCTGTGTTTCTGGTTGCAGCTCTCTGGTGGTTGTGAACTGACGGTCGTCCTTCAGGACTTCACAGCAGGATGCAGCACGGAGATGTCGGTCAGCACCGGTGAGAGAAACTTTTTGTGTGTGTCCAAATGTTTATGGTTTGTCTTTTTCTCGTTATACATTAACCAAGGAGGAGACCCCCACAAACAAAGAACAAATAACTAAAACATTGTGCATTTGCATAGTAACATGGAGTTGAATACAAAAGTAAATGGCGTGAATAATAGCCAAAAAAGAACCCAGATAATGCCATAGATAAGCATTAGTGTGCCATGCCCTAGCCAACCTTTTCAAATAAACTTTGATAACAATTTGTTAGTTAGCAAATCTGAAACTGCTAAATTTAAATATAGTGGGTCAGTTTAGTTTGGATTTATGCGTTTTACGTTTAGTCAGGTGGGTGGCAAGTAAATTAGTGTATTTTAAAAGTATTTAAAATTGCAAAAAAATGATTCCCCTTTGAAACTACACTACATGACATCTTTATCTGGAAAAAAGATGCCACCCTGTAAAACAGCCGTCTGCTCTTCTCTCCAGGCCAGACAGTGGAGCTGCTGGAGCGGCCGAGCGAGCGGCCCGGTTGGTGCCTGGTCCGAACCACCGACCGCAGCCCGCCACAGGAGGGACTGGTTCCCAGCTCCACACTCTGCGTGTCCCACTCGCGCTCCAGCGTGGAGATGGACTGCTTCTTCGGCTCAGGGAAAGGTAGGTTCAAAGTTCAAATGAACTCTGTACACTGACCTGCTGCTTTGTCTGAGTAATAATGATAACCCTGTCATTGCCCTGCTGTAAAAGTGGAGTTTAAAAAGTTATCTACAAGAAGCCATAAAAACTGGAATGGTAAAATATAGAACATATAAATTAAATAGAAAAAAATACACATTATACTTAAATAGTACTTATTGTAGGATCAGCATGTTCTTCATGGTGCATTGTAGATACATGCACTTAAGTTAGAGACCAGTCCAGCCATGACATCTATTTTTCGATGCCATGTCATTGGCTCTGCTTTGCTCCCACAGCAGAAACGGAGTACACTCTGTGGTGAATTAAGATGTTGTAAATGATATGCACAAAAAGAAAAGAGACCTGTGTGAACTACACAGCTTGTTTTCTGCATAACTTTGTAAACCCAGTGGAAGTCAGAAGTGACACACTGCTGCTCTAATTCAAAGTGTGGAGGCTTTCCGCTCCAAATGCTACAAAGTGACCTGATTGGATGGTTTTCAATCATTATGTAGTTAGGGAAGCCCGTCAGAGTCCAGCTGTGATGTGTTTCCTAGAGTTCAACTGGCAGGAAACACTTTTTTCAAAGAGTTTTGAAAATACAAAAATTTGTCAATCACTCAAATAAAATAATGCCTTCAATGTTTTTCATTTTCATTATGCCTTTATCTTTAATCAGACACAAGTAGAGAACATTGACTTCCTTTAGTTAGGTCTATATTGTCCCCTATTGGTGAGATGTGGTATTACAGTCTGTCCTGCTCTGTATCTACTGTACAGGGCTCCTAAAAATAAATGTTGGTAAATGATCATCATGTATGTATGCATTATTAATTGAGGAGGAAATATAAAGTGGATCATCTTTAAATACATCTATCAGATTTAATGGATAATATCTGTCTGTCTGAGACACTTTTGGCGTCTGAGCATGTGGTTTTCTCCATTGCACCATCTGGAAAATCTAGCTAGGATGTTTCTTTTAAAGAAATGTTACTGCAAAATGAAATGTTGTGGCTTTGTTGAATCTAGTGCCTTGAAAAACTTAAGAGAGCCCTAACTGTCAGGTTTAATGGTGTGTGTGTGTGTGTGTGTGGGTGTGTGTGTGTGTGGGTGTGTGTGTGTGTGTGTGTGTGTGTGTGTGTGTGTGTGTGTGCCTTTGACAGTTTGATTCTGGGTATTTTTTTGTTGACTATAGTCTGAGTTTGATTTTAAACCAGGACCATTGTGGCATGAAATGCCCGCTGGTCACAACAAGTCAATAAATTCCCTGGAGACACAGTCTCATTCTCCGTGGTTACCATGGTTACCACTGTACACAGGACCAGAACATGGCAGACAGGACGGTTGCTGGGGTTACCGTTTCACAGCTTCTGAGGTCACACACACACACACACACATACACCCCCCCACACACACACTCACTCACTCACTCACTCACAAACATAGATCAAGGTGTTCCTGATCTCTCCTGCAGAGGGCGCCGTGGAGCTTCTTAAAAGCCTCCACCCTGCGCATTTGACCTCTGACTGTCTTCGATGCTTGACACACACAGTGCTGATGTCGTCTTCGGATCAGAAACAGGAAACACTGCGCTGTGGATGAGCTTTATCTCAGTGCATCACAGGAGTTTTACAGCGGAGAGGAAGTAGAAGCTGGATATTATTGGTTATTTATGTAGCATCCAGAGTCATGCTCTCCACTGTAGTCTGTCTGTCTGTCTGTCTGTCTCTCTCTCTCTCTCTCACACACTCACACAGTGGGAGATCAGCTGATTTGCCTGCTGCAGCCACGGTGTGTTTTCCGCTCTCGCAGATGAAAAGGATGTTTTGTGTTACCATAGAAAGATGCAAATCAGACAAAGGCAGCCGCTACACATGGAAATACATACACGCGCACATACACACACACACACATACTGAAGATATTTAGGAAATAGGAGTCCCTGATGTTTGCCAGCAGTGTTGTTGCGTTTGGTGTCATGTTGCGTGACTTGCCCAGCTTATCAATAATGGTTGATTCAAAGGGCCTGTGCCACAAGGAAAGGATAATGAAACCATTACCGACACTTTAGTCACAGTAAACAGTAATTCCTTACTTACTTACTTTAGAGTTACCCACCAGAAAGTTTCTCCAAACATTTTGGGGACACAAAGCAGTTCAACTTGGCCTCTGGCTGCACATGTTGCTGCAGAACTATGAGCACAATATCAGTGTGTCACTCAATGCTCACTGTTATGATTTTACATGTACACTATCCTTGTAACAATTAAACGATGGCTGTAGGATTATAGCGTACTGAAAAGTAAGGTGTTTGAGCCAATTAAACACTTAAATGCCCTCATTAACAGCTTGTAAATATATATTTTTTAAATGGTTTAAAACCGTGAACAAAAGAGCAAAAACATAGCTGAAAAAAAACATTAATATCTGAAAGGTGCAGTCTCCTTTTTACATTAACTTCACATATATCATGTGAACCAGTTGAGAGAATAGCTTAGAAATGTATGATTATTTATTTTGAGCATGGAGTGGGAGCTGCAGAAGCTGCAGAGTTGCTGGAGTAGAGCAGAGACGAGAGAAAAGGCTTCACATGCAGAAATACTGTATCACTAAAAGTTTCAGGTGGTATCAGAGAAATCAAACATTGCAAAACCCACAAATCCAGTCAGTTCTTGCATTATTTGTCAAACCATCCCGTTTCATTTACATTTTTGCAAACATCCTTACAAATCGGGACTTTTCTCTTTCCCAGAAGCTCAGGTGCCTGACCTGGTTATCCCAGCAGTAGCTCGCGTTAACCAGTTCAACATTCTGCTGTGCAGCGTACATTCAGCTGCTCGTCAGTAGCAAGACATGCAGAGCTGACATGACAGAGCAAACATGTCACACGAAGACCCACTTCATTGTGTCAAGCAAATAGAAAAGTAGTACTTTGCTAAACAAGAAGAACTAACCACCTATTGTCAGCCTTACTCCCCAATAACATGTGAATGCCACAGTGTTTTTTTTTTTGTGGCCTAAACCATAACTGTTTGATGATGTAAATGCAGAATTAGGCAGAACCCACGTCTGGTTACTCAACAGTGAAGTGACTGAAGGCTGATGGATATTTAATTAACCGTCCTCTATTTGTTAATGAATGAGTCAAACTGTTAATTAACCCTAAAGAGTCACTGCTAATTAAGTGGACTGGAGATAAACTGCTGAGTTCTTTCAAACTCCGGCCTTTTCCCCGTCTGCTGTGTGTGTGTGTGTGTGTGTGTGTGTGTGTGTGTGTTTTGGGTCTTGTGACTGCTCTGTAAAGTAGGTCTCCTTGTCCTCTCTGAAAGACTGTGAAGACACTGAAGCTCTAAAATTAATGGAACTGAAAATCAGTCACGATGGCGTTTTGAAGTCTCATAAACTGATGGAACGAAGAGCCGCAACTCATTTATCTGGACTTTAATCGTTGTAATCGTAATAGTTTATAGCAGTGAGAGTTATACTGAAGTCGTTTTGGTCCTCCCCTTCATGCTTCTCTTTTATATTAACCTAGTTTGTCCTTTTGTTATTAGATTAAATAATTATTAATCATTAGGAATTATTAGTAGGCACTGTGTAAGACTGAACTGCTGCTGTAGTAGTGTGTAGGCATTATTTTCTGTATGTCTTGCTGTGAAACATCGGTGGAGCTTCACTGTGTATAAAATGGGACACTGCAGGGAAACAGAGCTGCCGCAAGCACTTTATCTAGGCTAAGTGCATGTGTGTTGTCTTACCTGCTGCTGCAGTGATCACCAAGGCACGCACGCACACACACACACACACAAACACACACACACACACACACACACACACACACACACACACACACAGGGGACATTTACAGCCCCTTCAAATGTAATTTGTTTTGTGAGGCGAGCCGGTCAAGTCCAAGTCTAGCATGGTGAGATATGTTATATTTAAACATGAGATACAGACATAAACGTTGCTCTTGAATAATACTTAATATGAGAATTTAATGCTGTGACAATAATGTAAAGGGTTCAGCAACACAAGGTTAAATACAGAGAGAGATGTATTAAATGTTTATCTCCTCTTCAGCAGAAGGAAAATGATAAACCTTTTAATAAACTACAACATTTTCCAAAGTTTACAACTATGCTTTGGGGCTGTGGGCGGGATAGGCAGGATTGTCTATAATAATGAATGTGATTGATGAGAAGATGTATTTAGGGATCTGGGTTGGTTAGACTATTGAAAAAGCAAGGGCGAGTGTGTCCATCACACTCATGGTTCTCTGTTGATCCATGGAGAGTGGTGGCTTCGAAGTTAGAGACGCAGGCTTGTGACCCATTGTGAACCTGTTAGCAGACAGTTGCCTATTAATGCATCCAGCAGACACCGAGCATTAACATTCATTTGGACTCTTGTTTCTGTTTCTGTGTGGCTGATAGTCACTTTGTTTCAGCTCTGTTTCAGTCTCCGCTTTGAGAGCAGTGACAGTGAACCAAAATTATACAGTTGTGGACCAAAACAATTAGCTGGAAGTCACTAAAAAGAGTTCACATTCACATTCAAACAGTCATGCGATCCTTTGTTAATATAAAAATATTGATTATATCCGCCCCAAAAAAGTTTTAAAGTTTTAAAATAGTATTTCAATTACCAAATAAGTTTAAAATCCATTTATGAAACAACACAACAATTAATGATGATAATGATCATTATTATAATAATAATAATAATAATAATAATAATAATAATAATAATAATAATAATAATGTCGAACTCACCGCTGTTGTCCAGCAGTGTTGTGTGAGTATTTATCGTTAATGGTCCTGCCATATTTGAACAGAGCTGTCACAGCACATTTATGTAACAGGAACCTTTGCTGCCAAATGCCAGAAAGCCATTACTTCAGCAGATAGATTTAGTCCTCAAAGTTACAGAAGTCCTTTCTCTGAAAAGGGCTTTGAAAGAGACACACATTCCCTCACAGTCACTTCTCTCTCTGACACACACACACACACACACACACACACACACACACACACACACACACACACAGAACCACACACACACACAGAACCACACACAGTGTTGGAACCGGAGTCCCTGCTCTCCACAATGGGAAAAGCAGCCCTCCACAATAATTAACACTGGCTTCTGTTCCAGTGAACTGAAGTGTGTTCAGGAGGGAGGGAGGGAGGGAGGGAGGGAGAGAGGGAGAGAAACTCAACAACTAAGTCTGAGAAAGAAAAGACAAGTATGTGAGTGTGTGTAGGCTCCTCCTCTCTCTCTCTCTCTCTCTCTCTCTCTCTCTCTCTGTCTCTCTCTGTCTGTCTCTCTCTCTGTCTGTCTCTCTCTCTCTCTCTCTCTGTCTGTCTCTCTGTCTGGCTGTCTCTCTCTCTCCCTCTCCCTCTCTCTCTCTCTCCTTCTCTCTCTCTCTTTCTCTCTCTCTCTCTGGTGAATCTCAGCAGTGTGGAAGCTCTTGGCGTACTCACACTCTCCCACTCCGTCTAGTTCATAAGTGGGCTGGCCGGTTTAGTGACTGAGTCAGAGCGAGCGAGTGAGAGGGAAAGGTGTGTCTGTGAGTGCAGGGAGAGGTGTGTGTGTGTGTGTGTGTGAGCGAGCCGAGGATGAGTGTGTGAGCGAGGATGAAGCGAGGCCGGCGTTGCTGTGGATGGATCCTCGCCCGCTGCTGCTGCTGCTGTTACAAAGGCACAGGTGGGACGAGACGTAGAGGCGCTCAGAGTGTTTGAGTGTGTGACGGCAGGTGTTAATGAATGTGCGTGTGTGTGACACTTAGTGTGTTGGCATGTGTTTGCGCTGTGTGTGCGTGTTGCATGCTTTACTTGTTGGGAAGTTTATATGACTGAATGAAGGAGGGGAAGGAAAACTAAGAAACAGATGTACACAGAGAAATTCCTGTTGGTCTTTTTAGATTTTTTTTATTATTCGCTATTGCACCGCTGGAAACGTATTTGAATTGAAAATGAATTGTGAAACAGGAAGTTATGTGTCAGACAGACGGGGAGAGAGAGAGAGTTAGACCGAAAGTGGGAGTCCCGGAGAGAAGAGGACAGTTTCTCTCTTTGTCTCTTTGGAGAATCAGATGTTGGATTGAGCAATCTGTTTTCCTGCAATTCAGTCAGCCGCTGTGCAGGGTGTGTGTGTGTGTGTGTGTGTGTGTGTGTGTGTGTGTGTGTGTGTGTTTGGGTGTGTAGCAGGTTATGCCTGAGCCTTTGGCCAGCATCAAAACATTTACACTGCACTCATAGTAATCATTTTCTGAATTTCCCAATCACTGTCTGTCCCCACACGGCCACTGTGGTTTCTGCTGTGTGTCACTCGGAGCCGTTTGGCAGGTTCATGACCGTTTCTCTGTCTGAAGCAGTTGTCGCCAGCTTACATTCGGAGCTCCAGTGGTATATTGTCAGAAAGAAGGATTTAATGTTGGGGCTGTGCAAAACCTTGTTGAAGTTGAAGGCTCAGGTCCCATTTCCTTTTGGTCTTTTCACACTCGGACTGTAAGGTTCACTTCAGTACAGGTTTGTGGTTTGTTTGTCATAGTTCAATAAGTAACAAGTTGCTTTTTAAGGGAGAATATTCTCTCTAAAATAATCAAAGTGTTGGTTGGTTGTTATGTCTTCTTAATGAGCGACGTCTTGGAGGCAGGTGGATTAATCTTCTCATCAAGTAGGAATAGAAGTGTGTGCACGGAAGGTTAAATCAGTTAAGTCAGAAAAGTAATATAGCCATTACCACTGCTAGTAATGTCAATACAATCCAATAGATTTTCTCAATAAGGTCATTAATATATAAAATGCGACACATAATTTACATATTTATCATTTGTCCCCATCAGTGAGCTTTTGCCTCTTTTCTACTGCATGGTACAGCTTGGCTCGGCTTGGCTCGACTTGCTTGGAACTGTTGTTTTCCATTGGAAAACGTTGTGGATAGTACCCGGTATCACCTCGGCCAAGGTTTCCAAGCGAGCTGAGTCAAACACTGCAGACCGCCGATTGGTCCGAAAAAATTGTCACTTGCGCGACACGGGACATCTTGCACGAACCCGCCGTTTTTTAACCGCCAAGCTGCCATCAGTAGCGACCACAATTTTTGTATTCACTCGACCCAGATTTAAAAAAAACATGGGAGCCTGCAAAACTACACCATGGTCAAACAAGAACACCATCCCTTGGATATCCTCCGTCGCTATGACAAAAGGGAAGCACCCCGCCTACATCGAGGGGGTAATATCTGCAGGGGAAAACGAAAACCAGAGAAGTACCTGTAGCAAAGTACCAAAAGCGAGTCGGGTTAGGGTTAGGGAAATACAGAATATGTCTCCAATCATGTGGTTCAGTGCCAGAAATGTTAAATGACAGTATTAATTTACTGCTGTTTGCCTGAACTTTAGGGAAAACTAAAAGAAGATCTGGATCCATAAGGTTTTAAAAGATATCTCATTTTGTTATAAAATTGACAAAGCGGTTAAATTCTGCAAAGAAAGCTCACATTGCTCCCACCTCAGTTCAGGCCAGCCTAATTAACTGTGCGCCCTGTCAATGAATCAATGCACTGCAATAAGCTGAAGTTTTGAAGTCTCTGGCTTGACTCCAATTCCAGCACTGACAGGTGTGGAATTTCGGATCCATGTACTGTACCTTTAAGAGCACGCGTACGGTGTGTATATGCACATGCCGTTATGGTTAACTAAAGGTTAACTGTGTGCACCTTGGCCGCTGATCCTTCATGTCAGAGATTGCACAGACTGGAATGGCATGTAGCTGAACTGGTTACAGTCTGAATCTTACCCAGTTCGACTGGATTCTGCGGACATGTTTAAATGCAAATTACCCAAATTGATCCAAGGTGATCTAGTTCCAAAGCTCTAAATCCAGGTGAGGACACACCATGATTTGATCACTTTGGTCACACTCACAGTGGAAACACTTTCATGTCCTCAAACTGCATGAGTGAGTAACAGTCTCTCAGTTTAGGAAAGCAGTTAGTTTCATCTCGGTGTGTATCAGGGGGAAATGTGCCCCTGGAAAACCATGCTGCATTCAGTCTGTATGATATGAGGGAAGTAATTTGTTGTTGTTGATATTGCATGTTTTTCCTGCCACACACACACACACACACACACACACACACACACACACACACACAGTGGCCGAGTGATTAACTGGAGTGTAAAGTGATCTTATATCCCATCCATTACCCATTAAATCTGAAGATGGGCAGGAAACGCACCCACACACACACAGACACACACACACACAGACACACACACACACAGTCTCCCAGCAGAGATAATGGACAGAGACAACATTAGCTAAGTCTTTGCTCCACAGCATCATCAGCTTTGATTCAGTGTGTTCAGCCTCATCTGACCTGCAAGAACACATTTAAAGGGATGTTGCTCACCCTGAGGGGTGGCAGGGTGGTAAGAGGAATCTCTTGATTGTCCCAACAACTACACTTAATGGAAGTTTTAATTTCCTGTAAATAAGTTTTAAAATCTGACAGTTTTCTCTTTAATACAAGTTTCATGTACATAAAATAACAGGTGCAGATGGAGTTGATGGCTCTGAGCATAAAGCTGCCATACTTAGGATTCCACTTAGCTGCACTGAGCCAGTAAACTGTAGGCCTGATATAAAATACTTGATGTGGAAGTAAAGTTACGAGCTTCTCTGCCTTTTCTTGGTTACTTAGCTTCATTTCCGCTTCCCTCCAGAAATGAGTAGGTAGTCTTAATTTCTACATTTGTAATAGGTTTTTATCTGTGGCACTAGATTGTCAGTTTTCCCATCTGTAACGTCTCTCAGTTCCAGTCAAGAGGTGTTTCCAAGAGCATTTCCTGTAATGCTGCAAAGTTTCCACGAGGAGTGGGAGTGTTTTCCAGCTTATCGTCTAATGTCACCACAAGGACTCCTCCTAAGGTCACCTTAGTCAACTCAGTCCTCTTTGCCAATCTGAGAGAGGCTTTTACAAAGAAATCAAGAGCACTCTGGGGTTAAGTGGAAGAAATGGGTTGACTTTGTTGCTTTGGCTGGTTTCGTGAATGAGCTTACTTAGTATGTCCACGCTGGTTTGTTGCAAGAGAACCATTCTGTGTCGATGTCTCCAGTAAATTGAACATAACAATTAAGGAACAGGAACAGACACTGTGGAAACCTGGTGACCAGTGTCAGGTATATTACATTTTATATTCCAACAATACTAGATAATGTAGTGGTTAAGAACTGCCAGACAAATGTGGTTTGATGTAGAGATGCGTAACACTTTCCACTACCATCCAAATTTTGACCTGCTTATGAGAACTGCCATCAGTAGTCACCAAGGACTGATTATAATAGGTTATATTGATGTTTTGTCAAAGAGAGACAAAGTGACCTCCAGACTGGAAAGGATTCTCTATTTGCTCGTTTGCATTTTAGGAAAAGGTGCACCTTTAACCACTAGTATTGATTCTGCTTCTGCTATTGTTGATACTGCTGTTACAAGGAATCCTTTCAGTGGTAGTGCAGGGTTGAATCAAATCTAAGGTGGCAGAGTGCAGATAGAGAGTGTGCAAGAGGGGGAAACAAAGAGGACAACTTATCAAAGACCACAGAGATTGTAGTCTTCTCCAGTCAGATCTGAAACATGAGTCTGTATGAATACATATGGTGTTTTGTTACTTTGTAACAGGCCCTTACTGTATGTAACCTACTTGTATTATTGTTAAGTCTCTCAATGCTGCTTCTTTGAAGACTCGATCAAGGCTTCCTTTGATCAGGGACAATAGGCACTGTGTGTGTGTGTGTGTGTGTGTGTGTGTGTGTGTCATATTTTCACTGAGTTAGTTTGTTTTGATTGTTTAAATGTGTTCAGATGTGTTTATTTTGAATATTAAGAAGCAGGAGAAAATCAGATATAAGCATCAGTAATCCAATCATTTGTGGCGGCTGTGGCTCATCAGGCTCCTCCTGTGTCTTTGGACAAGACACTGAACCCCAAAATGGCTCCCAACAGTCAGACCAGTTTCATGATTGTTTCATATATTGTTCGAGGGACTTGCAGTTTGCGTAATGAACAGCTATTTGAATCTATTTGAATATTTCTCTGTTCATGTGCTGTATTTGTAGCACAATGAGTTAGATGAAGATGCTGAACCAGCTGGAGGTTTGATTCCCTGCCTGGTTTAGTGGTTGGGGCGGACACACAACAGCTTTTTCAAGTGTGTGTATGTGTGCGCCGAGCTTAGTGGGTCTGAGATATAATACTAAATACAGCCATTCATAGACAAAAAGTGTGTGTATGTGGATGTGTAGTGTAATTACAGAATGAAACAGACAGAGAGAGAGACAAAAGTCCTGTTCTGTTGCATTCAGCCACTAAACCACAGGTTTAGTATCTACCGACTGGACGCCAGAGCTGTGTGTTTGGGTGGGTGGGTGGGTGCGTGTGTGTGTGTGTGTGTGTGTGTGTGATTAAAGATAGTGAGTGATGTGTATTTTAACAGTAGACAGTCTGTCTTTCGGTCGGCTGCAAAACAAAAGCTTCCCTGTTTGGTCTCACCTGACTTTGGCCGTCAGTGTGGCACTGCTGTACTCCGTAGTACACACACTATTCAGCGTTACCCAGAGAACTAAGGCCGTAATACTCACTTCGCAACCATCACTCCTCTAAATAAACATAATATTTGCAAGCAAGTCCAGCTTGGGACCTCATTTGATGATGATTACGGCCTCTAAAATAACCTCTTCTGTCAATACCACGCAGCAGAAAGTGTTTAATTGTGTAAGGGAGATGCTTGACTGACTGTAGCACTATGTCATAAAATAGTTGCGTTGGTGTGGGCGTGTTGCTACCGGGGAACAGAAAGAAGAAGAAACCTGGAAGTCTGGATCAACAATGACTCAAGACTTCCTGCGTCAGGACCGGCATGTCTGAATTTTTGTCACCTTTGTTCCACTGGTGTTAAAAAGTTGTTGTTAGTCCCTCCTCCTTATCTGACACATGAGTGTAACTGTGGAATGTCCTTTCTGGAGGTGAAGAATGCATCACGACCTGATCGCCCAGTTTCACATGCTGACAAAATGTAGTGGAATTAATGTAGCCTGCCATTTATTTTTTCACATACTTTACTGATGAGCTCAACAGCATGCCACAGAGGCTTCAACAACCCAACCAAATAAGTGGACCGTGCGTGCAGAGTACTTTATGTTTTTTCATGCTGCTGTTTCTGAGCTGAGTGTGTGGTATGGTCCTTTAACAGCTGCTCCTGGTGGCAGTGGTGACTGGTCAGCTCCCTGCAGCTGATAGCAGCACACTGTGGTTCTGCAGCGTCATATTCCTCTGAAGGAGGAGAGGTTCAAGCAATGGCGTCTAATCAGTCAGCTGTGTGTGTGTGTGTGTGTGTGTGCATAGTTGAGTCCTTAATGAGTTTCTGTGGTCAGACAGCTGTCAAGGCCACTCAATGACTTCACTGGTTCTGCTGAAAGCACAAGCACAAACACACTCACACAAACACACAGGTGTACAGGTGACCCATGACATGTTTCCCTCTCTTAAGAAACACATGACTGGCTTTGCTCGATAGCACTTCAGGGAGTAACCGCCCGAGACACTGGGACAGGGTGACGACAGGCAGAGAGTGATGAGAAGGAGAAAAAGCAAAAGTGGTGAATTGGGGGAATCAGGAGAAATGCTGGTGGGCCGGTACAACGGCCGGGCCGATTACTGTCAGTTAAGCGAGCTGCGGACTGAGAGAGATCTCTGGTCGCTTGATGTCTCCGTCTTATCATTTAAACACATCCGTTTAAGGCCCAGTCCAAACCAAGCGTTAAGTAAATGAGACAGACCTACCCTGACATGGTGTCTAAACGAGTGTCCTGCTCACTTTTATCCTCTTCCCAGTTGGCTGTTTAGTGTTTTTTACTCACGCTGTATCAAAGAAATGAGAGCAGGAATTCTTGTAAATTAACATGTGGAGACCATTTGACCGACAGCAGCAACTCATGTTTCTAATAGCAGTTTGTGTTCGTCAAAACTGTCTTGAGGTTACAGTTCATTTCCAAGGGGAAGTCATTTTTTCAGAAAAATAATGCTTTTAGTTCCTTTTCATTTGTCGATTGAATGTGTTTTTTTAAGTTTAGTTGTTTGCGGTTTTGACCAGCTCTTGAGGTATTTGCCTTGTTTGCCTATGGGGCAGGTTGGGCACTCACCCAGGCTGAAAGGTAATTTTAGTTCAAATGACCTTACAAGCACAAAGAAAGTCTTGCAGCCAATTACAAAGGAAAAGACCAACAAAGGTGTGTGTTTGT
This sequence comes from Lateolabrax maculatus, assembly GCA_031216445.1. NCBI lineage: Eukaryota > Metazoa > Chordata > Actinopteri > Acropomatiformes > Lateolabracidae > Lateolabrax > Lateolabrax maculatus. The sequence continues at coordinate 3,739,523 of CM062208.1, read as the reverse complement.
GTGTATTTATTTAATATAAAAAAAGACCAAATGGCAAAGTCTGAACTGCCTTGCACCACTAGGATCAGTTTTATTCGCTGATGTTTTGTAGACAGTTTGTATTCAGTGGTAGTTCTGCATGTGCCACTACACCTCTCCGCAGTGTCGTATTTTTCTTCTCAAGTGTGTGTATCACGAGTTTGTCTCATGAGAAAAAAAGAGAAACAGAGGCACCCTAGTAGCGCTGGGTGACCTTGGCCGCTGTTTTGTTCCGGGAGTTTTTATCTCCGCTGACGCAGTCAAATAACACACAGAACTACCACTAAATGCAAACTCATTAACTCACAGTGCCGCACAATATGAAGGGAAGAGGCACGGGAGTCTGGTGACTTCAGCAGAAAGCAGCTGTCAGACAAAAATATTGGAGAAATACTTTATTTTCACAGTTAAAATTAGTTCAGATAAATGTATTTAGAATGAAAAAAATTCCAAAAGCTGAATTTGTAATAAAATTAAGGAGTTGTTCCCCAAGCACAGACTGGTAGTTCTGCACATTGTTGGTGCTGCTGACCTTTGAGCTGCTCTGGCTTGTACATACTTGTGATCTGGGAAGTGAAAGGGATTTCATTGTTCATCTTAAAGATAATATTTTCACAGAAATAACAGAATTCACACGTTTCACATGTTTTGTCGTCTACTGCTGAGCAACAGACATTTGTGTACAGACACATTCAGATAAAAAGTGGATCAGAGTTGAGGAGGAGGACAAAGGAAGGGTAGGAGGGAGGGAGGGCATGAATAGGGAGAGAAACGATGGTAAACCAAAAAAATTAAATAAAATAAGCGTACTGCTCATAGATAGTACAGCTGATCACCTCGGGAGATACTGTCGACTCAACCTTTCATTTCCTGTCTGAAACACACTGGAGCACCCCACATCAGCCACAGACCATAGCTCCCAGCTGTGTGTGAGCGCAGCTGATCCACCACACTCCTGACACATGACTACACACACACACACACACACACACACACACACACACACGGTCTCTTGGGCTTCGGATGGTTCAGGCTTTGCAGCAGAGACTAAACAGCAGTGTTGCTTTCTTTTTCTCTAAATCCGGTCCAAACTGTTCAAAGTGGGTACTGATATCACACTCTGTAATTCTAAATATTTGATATAATCTCTACAGTCAACATGTTACATCTGTTTGATAACATTTATTTCCTGCTTCATGGTAATCTTTAAATCAGATATAATACTTCCTCCTCTGCTTAAACAGTTGAATCGTCACTTTGTTATTTAGTTGCGTGTCTTCATGTTATTTACATTTAACATGTTAACTGCTAACAAACATAATACTAAAGCAGGGAAAGAAGGAATTTTTGGGAATGGGTACATGTTTGTGTGGCATGAGAGCAGCTGCTACACAGACGTTGTTTTTCATAGACTCATCTGGATCTCGCAGTACTATTTCCACTTACCAAGAACAAAAAACATGACAATGTTGTGCCTGCACATAATTAACGAAAGCACATGGGCCTGAATTGGGAAACAATTGACTATTTGAGACACAACTTCCAGATATCTTCATTTAAACCATGACTAGCTGAAACTCAAATTCACTGTCACATTTTCAAATGAAGATGTCTGTGATTTCTCATTAATAAATATCTTGTATTTATGAACATTTCAAATAAAGATATGACTGGTCAAAAAGAAATCCTACATAGCTGTAACTGAAGATATTCACGAGTTATTATAAGCACTGATGGAGAGCGCACACACACACGCACACACACTCAACATAAAGAATCTTTCTGATTTTAATGTGATGAATGATCGAGGATGTCGGAGTGCGTGTACTGAATGTTCCTGTCAGCTGATTTAACACGACCGTAAATATCAAACACAGTACACAGAGACCAACTTCTGTTTGAGTGGCAACACAGCAACAAGTGGAGCAGGACGACATAAAGTGTAAAGGTGCCGGACTAGAAAAGTCCTCCAGTTCCTCCGTTTACCTGAAAACACTGTGAAGAACTTTGTCTTGTATTTTAATCCTGAGCCAGGAAAGATCTGAAGTTTAGAAGAAAAGAAGAATTATCTGTTGCATTTTTAATCGATATGTTTTCCAAAGGCTGGTCACATCTTATTAAAATGTAAATTTTATCTGATTTCTTTCAGAAAACTATCCTGTTAGCGGCTCTGATGGGAAGACCGAGTCAGTGGCCAACCTTCAGCCTCAGCCCTCCCTCAGCTCGCTGCAGTCCAGCTCTCCTGGCCCCAAACGCTCCGGAAACACTCTGAGAAAATGGCTGACCAGTCCAGTCCGCCGCCTCAGCCACGGCAGCTCCGTCAAGAAGCTCCCCAATAACAAACAGAAGAAGACCGGTAAGGCCGCTCAACAACAAACAAGACCGCAAGACCAGGAGTTAGCCTCCGTCGACTCAACCGGTGCAGCCACTGGTTTCAGTTCAGAGTTTGGTGCAGTGAAAATCAGTCTGGTAATCCTGTTGCAAGTAGAAACCTTCTTAAAGAACCTGCTTTGTGGTTCAATGTTTGAATTTATTTTTCTGCATTCATGTTATCAAACTCTATCAAAAATGGATCTCATAGAAAATACATGTGAATTAGTTTTTCTTGCATTAAAAAAGCTGCTAATTGAGAAAAGAAAAGATAAGGGAAAATCAGTCAAAACAACGTAACTCTCGACTCTCCAGTAATGCCACAATGTAACTTTGTTAAAGGTTTTTTCCATCTGTACGTGTTTGAGTAATGAACTGACTGTTTGACTGACTGACAGGACCAGGAACAGGGAGAGAAGAAAGCAGGAAGAGTATTGACCTCGGACAGCCTGACCTTGCCCTGCAGGATGACATCATCGATGAGGTAAGCAGTGAGGTTTGAGAAAAGCGTGTTTCAAGTGTCGTGGTTTGGTTTCCGATAAACGGTGTTTCACAAGACTGTTGTCATTTCTCTTTCAAGAGAAAACCTCTTGATTGACAGGTCTTTTCGAGCAATTATAACACCAAACCACAACTGAATCTATGTAACTGCATGATGTTTACATCAGTAATGTTTGAACATGGTCACTACATGGTCAAATATGATCAGATATGAGCAATGAACATGCACATTTTTCACCTGCAAGTCAAACTCTTAAGAAATATGTGACACACATAAAATATGCGAATACCACATTTATATGGTGAAAACAACATAATTGGGCCCATAATTGTCCTAATCAAATATGTATTACCAAACCCGGTTTCATGGTTATCTGCTCCTGTCTACATAGTTGAAGGGTAATAAAGCGTAGTTTAAAGGTCTATCTGCTTTGAGATATATAAAGACATTTATGAACACTATCAATTTATGACAGTACACAGCTGAAGTTCCTCTTTCTGTGTGTCCTTAAACACAAACACACCCACACTTGTGGTCAAACTCCTGGATTACTCACGGATTACTGACAATATAAAACCACTGGACTCTGACTACTATATTTTTTACTTTACAAATACAACTCATTGCTGTTATATTTTTTTTTTTATTTTTTTTTATCTCTCTATGTCAAAACTGGCAAAATTCTGCAAAAATGTTCATCTGTAACCCTTAAAATAAAACAAATTCATAAAAGCTAAAAAAAAAAAAAAAAAAAATGGCAGTCCAATGACAGTAGTTATGTTGTATCTAAGAGGAAACAGGAAGAGAAGTTTGACAAATATGAGGACAAGGATGCAATTATTGGGGAATCGATTTGAGAAAGAAAAACGTATTTATCAGATCGATTCAAACTCAAGGCTGGTTTTCGTTTGTGCTGCAGGGGAGCGACAAATCATTACTTACAAAGATAAAACAGAGGAAAGAACTCTTTTTCAAACAGTATCTCTTTTCCACTTAAACTTGCATTAACAAATATTCAACACCCACAACTTTATCTTCAAACCACAAGCATTTGCACTTCTGATTCATTACCACATCCCCAAATTACATAAAATGACGCCTGCCTCAGTATTTTAAAGCTTTATTACTTATTTCATATTTATTTGGAAACTGCTGACAGTCAAGCGAGTTTGCCCAATCAGGTGTATGAAGGGTTCATCGTGATGACGTCTGACTCGAGCAGAGACCTGTCAGTCACTTATCTTGCGGCCTAACCTAAAAGTGTCACCAGACCACGATGAAATCAGTACGATCAGTAACGCGATGTTTAAAATGGACACTTTAACAACGAGGTGGTGAATTGGGGCGTTTCGTCTCTAACTGACTCTGAATTCTGTCTCTGCCTCACTCAGAGAGTCCTCAGTAAGGACGGTAACCTCCTGTCTAAGACGTCCTCTGGGATGCAGAGCGGCGGGGAGGAGGAGCAGGACGAGGAGGCTCACACCCCTCTGCCTCCCCCAATGGAGATCATCAAGGACCCCTCAGCTCAGGATGACAAGGTGGGGGAGGTTTGGAGAGATCTGCTTTAAATATCTTTTATTTAGATTTAATTTATTTTATCTGACCAGTTGAACACTCTCTAAAAGCCTGTCTGTGTCCACTAACATCTGTCAAACCTCGAGCAGCTTTTGCTTTTATATGCTTCCTACTGTTAACTTTAATTTTACCATGAATTATTTATATTCAGTTTATTCTTTTTGTATTATTTGAATTATTCTTTCAAATTTGATCTATTTTTTTATTTTTAAATAGTTTTTTATACATTTCTCTGTTATTAATTTATATTATCTATCATTCTGATAGATATTCAGATTCTGCTGCTGTCCTCTACTAACTCACAGCTTTTCTCTCTTTCACTGCCATATATATAACTCTATAACTCTATAACTCTTCCTTCCACTTCCTGCCTCCTCGCCTCCGCTTCCAGTCTTTCTAACATGCTATTGCTTTTGCTCCTCTTCCTCTCTCAGTCTTCATCCTTGCTAACGTCTCTGCAGTCATCCTCTGAGGTGCCCAGCGCTGCAGAGCTGGTTAGCGCCATAGAAAAACTGGTTAAAACCAAGATGGTGAGTGTGCATGATTGTGTGCATGTACGGGACGTACACATGTGCAGTGTCACAGACAGACTTCCTCTATAATTGGCACAATCCAAAAAAAAAAGACGATGTGCAAACCAGGCTGACGTGAACACAACCTGTTCACCTGCTGTCTCTTCAGTTTACACATCATGTCTGGATCGCTTTGGGCTCATTTCACCAAATGAATACAGTAGTTAATAATGTAGTGTAACAGTCATGCATGTACAGTCTAGTGTTCTTATGTGTTGTGCTGTATTTGTTTCCATGATTGTGTGATATACTTAGTGTTCATATCTTCTGTGGATTGTGTAGTTAGTCTGATCGTGTTTTGTGTTCATTTGTATACATACATGGAGCATGTGTTGTAATATATGAGGGTTTTGAATGTAAAAGTTTGAGCTTTTATGGGGTCTTGTTCTCCCGATGGCTGTAATTCTTTAATGTCATTGTATTGGTTTCCAAACAGGAATATATGTTGGTGTTACCATGTTTCCATCTGTCAGATAAGCAAAAAACAAATTTTCATTTCCTCTACTTTCACACAAAAGTCAAATTTCACGCTTAACTGATTGAAAAAACAAACAAAAGTAGAAGGAAGCAGCTCTTCCAGCAGGAAACACTCTTTAAATTACAGAGTTCAACAAAACACAGGAGGTAGTTGTGGCTGTAGTTATCTCTGGGGTTGGGGTTAAACATTACCCACATACATGCTCCGGATGGGATTTGATACTTCAGGATACTTTGATCATGTGTGTAACAGACATATTTGTGCTTGCATGTACAATTTGCAGTATGCTATCATTCTGAAGTGTGTATAAATGGACCTATTTGTATTTGCACATAAATAGTATAATAGGGTGTGTAATAATATGTGTGCAGTCTGGAACAAAGCCCTGTGGGACTCCACAAGTTGGAGGGAGAAACATAATTTTTCTAAGAGCTGAAGCACTTTCTGCTTCGTCCCATTTGCCAACACAGTCTCTAACCTACTTTAGTACAACTTCCGAAAAAGATATACAGTGTGAAAGGATGTCATGAGATCCTGCACACTCATACGCAGTGTCGTGCATTTGCTGCCGGATCATTGCAACCTCCTGCTGCCCTCTGCTGTCATGAAATAATCTCATTGTTCTGCTGCTTGTTACCTGGAGTATTTGCTCACTGAGTATCGAAGGATAGAGGGCGTGAAATCTGCTTTTTTGAATCTATGACATTTATGACAATCAGTGTGGAAAGGAAACAGATTTAATCCTCTCAACACTGACCTTCCCCTCTCGTCTCTTCAGACTCTGGAACCAGGAGCGTACCCCGGCTTCTCCTCTCTCTCCCCGCCAGAGCAAACCACTCCAGTCCAGCCACGAAACCCCGAACTGGAGCAGAGAGCCAAAGCCATGAGAGGGCGGATGTGAGTACTGCAGTGTATCATCACTGCTGCTCCTGCTACACCTTTTACCCCACCAGGTTACATTGCAAGAGGCTGACAGTGATAACATTTCCTCAGCTGATGTCACACTGTTTATTCTGCACAGGTTTGTTCTGAATGAGCTGATTCAGACGGAGAAGGACTACGTCAAAGACCTGGGCCTCGTGGTGGAGGTGAGACAACAAAGTAGTCTTTCTTCATGGTCATTTCTTAACTCTGTATCTTCTCCTGTAATGTGTACAACCCGCTGACCTTTTTGTGACCCTGCAGGGCTTCATGAAGAGGATCGAGGAGAAAGGCATCCCCGATGACATGAAAGGAAAAGACAAAATCGTCTTCGGGAACATCCACCAGATCTACGACTGGCACAGAGAGTAAGTTCAGCGTTCGTGTTCAAAGGCCGGACCTGGACCCAGAGGAGGGTCGGGCGGAGACCTGACAGCAGGGCCCAATTTGTACCGTTTGTTATGCGCTAACTCACTAACACTCCTCTCCCGTCTCCGTCAGTTTCTTCGTAGGAGAGCTGGAGAAATGCCTGGAGGACCATGAACACCTTCCTGAGCTCTTCATCAAACACGTGAGTGGATGATGAAGATGATGAAGTACTATATATTTGACCTGGAAAAATCCCTTCTCTCGCTGTGAGGTTCTGTCCTAATAACATTGTGTCTGTGTTACAGGAGAGAAGACTCCACATGTATGTGGTTTATTGTCAGAATAAGCCTAAATCAGAGTTCATCGTAGCAGAATATGACACATATTTTGATGTAAGTGATGTTTTGACTCTTCATGTTTCTTTGTTAGTAGTCATCTTCAAACAAAAGCTTGAAATGTCCTTTGAGACTTCATTACTGTATCTGTGTTGTTGCATTACTGGAATATGTTTTGAGTGTTTTAATGGTATATTATTTGGAGTATATTTAATTAATATTTTTGATATTTAACTGACCAAGTATTCTGATGCTGTTGGTGTTTGTCTTCCAGGGGATCCAGCAGGACATCCAGTCCAGGTTGACCATCAGTGACTTCCTCATCAAACCAATCCAGAGAATCACCAAATACCAGCTGCTACTGAAGGTAACACATGCACAAGTTCCCTTATTAAAGAACAAAACAGGTCTCTGGTGTCATTATGTGTTCCTTTGTTTAAAGTGTTAAAGTTGTGGTCATGTTTCTCCTCAGGACTTCCTGAAGTTCAGCTCCAAGGCAGGCATAGACTGCGAACAAATTGAGGTAAAACCTTAATGTAAAATGCTGAAATATCACAGTTGACATGACACATGCAGTATTCGCCTTGTATTTACAACCCAGCCTGAATCCAGGAACACAGAACATTGTAGATTTTTGTTTTTTGTGTTGAAGCCAATAGATGTTGGCATGAGTGAATATCTGTTAATGCTCCCATTCATTGTCCAGCCTGATAGATGGACACATACGCAATGATTTATATCCTCTCTCTTACAGAAAGCAGTAGATTTGATGTCTCAGGTCCCTAAACTGTGTAACGACATGATGAATTTGGGTCGGCTGCAGGGATACGAGGTACGTCCACTTCCTGTTCTGCTGATTAATAACAGGGTTGCACAGTGACGTCACCAGAGTAAAGACGTTGACGTATGCCTGAGTTTGAGGTTTTTCTGCCTCCATCTGTTAATTACTGACAAGTTGGCACTAAACTACTTGTCCTGACCAATCCAATCTCTCTGCAGGGTAAACTAACCTGCCAGGGCAAACTGCTGCAGCAGGAAACCTTCTTTGTAACGGAGCAGGACGCCGGCGTCCTGTCGCGCTCTAAAGAACGACGAGTTTTCCTTTTTGAGCAGATCGTCATCTTCAGTGAGCTGCTCAGGAAAGGAACGTCCACGCCCGGATACCAGTTTAAGAAGAGCATCAAGGTATAAAGAGGATGGGGTTCTTTTTCTGGGGGATAACATTAGGATGCACATTTTAAATAGTAATTTAACACTAAATCCACTCAGTAAACTCAGTAAAGAGTCAGTAAATTATATTATAAATTATAAATCTATTGCTCCCGTTCTCTCTTTCCAGAGAAAATCTAGTAACTTTGTCCACCTGACCCCCAAAAATCTGTGATAAAATCCATGACACTTCGCCCACGTACACCCCGACATATATATGTATATATGCGGTCAACTGCCAGCAGTGTGGACAGTATGGAGTATAGAAACACACACAACTTCATGCAACTGGCATTTAACACCTTTTTTTCTTTTCTTTAATAGCCTTGTTACCTTTGAATATGTTTTTAACACCATTTTAAGAGAAGGCTGGCACAATATATGGGTTATAATTACCCTAGCTATTTACTTTAAAAAAAGAATAATAGGACAATTTGACCTAGTGTTACAAAATTATACAATACATAAAGAAATCTATAAATTATAATCACACTAAAACTCCTTTACAGGTGTCCTTCCTGGGTCTGGCGGAGAGTGCGGATAACGATCCCTGTAAGTTTGTGTTGTTGTGTCGCGGCTCGTCGGAGCGCTTCACCCTGCAGGCCGCCAACGTCGACATCAAGCAGATCTGGGTCCGACACATCCAGGAAGTCCTGGATGCTCAGAGCAACTTCCTGTCAGGTGAGAAAAGACACACAGTCCCCCAGTCAGACGAGAGTGTAAAATATATGATGTTCAAAAGTTCCTCTATTCTTAATCTCCATAACGTGAAAGAAACTGTTTGGTATATAAATTTTGATACGTATTTTGCATCAATTTGTCATTTTCATTTTCACATAATATTTTATAAGATCGAACCAGTTGTTTTGCATGTTTTAGCTCTTAAACCTCTAAAATCAGATATCTTTTTTGGCAACATTATTAAGAAAGCTTAACCGGCACATAAAAGAATATAAATAAAACATAAAAGTAACAGAAATGGGTGCAATGAAAAGTTTTTGTTAATTTGGTCAGTACTTACATCAAAAGCTGACATTTTGGATGCAGAGCTCCTGAGTGCACTTGGGATGCACTAAAAACTGTTTCCCCACATGAAACAGAATTGTGCATGATCATTATGTAACTAATAGACATTTAAATATTAACAACAGATTAACATAGGCAATATTCATTGTGACTTATTTTGAGCAAGTCTAAAGTACATTTTCATAGAAATGAAACAGTGGCTTCCCAGAAGGCCTGCAGTAATGTAAAGTGTGTGTGTGTCTGTGTGTGTGTGTGTGTGTGTGTGTGTGTGTGATTGTAGCTCTCCAGTCTCCCATTGAGTACCAGAGGGAGCGGAGCGGAGCCGGCAGCAGCTCCTCGCTGACCAGAAACCGCTCGTCCTCGGGGACCCGGCCCACCATGTCGTCTCACAGCCGCCCGTCCTCGGCGGTCGGCCTGGGTGAGAAGGAGGCGGAGAGAGGGAGGAGCCAGATGAAAGTGTCTACCTCCAACGGTGGTACGACGTGTTTCGACTCCAGGGTGAGTTCCTGCGAACAGCCTGGACACACATGATGGGGGGGGGGCTGACTTGGCACTTTTTGTCATTTGTTCAGGTTTCTTAGGATATTTGTGATTTTCCATAATTTTTCAGCATTAAGAAAAAGAGTTTTTCAGGGTCTGGCTTTGAGAAACACAGCTCGTCTTCATTTCGCTCTAGTATTGTCTCGACTTAGCCATTAACTTCAGACCGTAGACTGCAGCCGACAGGAGCTGAACTAGGGCATGAAGCACACTTTTTGCCCATTATGCTGTCTGCAAGTCTGTTTCCTGTCCCTAAAAGCCAAGGTTAAAAACTGGGCTACTGCAGGTGTAGCAGCATACTGTGTGGGTTTATATATATACATACCAAGCTGTTCTCTTTCTGGCCTACTTTGACTGAAAACCTTTTGCTGTCTGCAGGAGGCCGGACAGCTCTGCTCACTCTGTAAATTACAGCCTGCCAAGCTCTGCATCGAAGCACCTTGACCCTCGTCAAGGGAGAAATGTTCCTGAGAACAAGACTTAAAGTTTTCTGGTCATGAGTTAAAATAACACCAAAGTATGTCATGGCGATTAAAGTTGTTATTTCTGTAAGTCAATTTACAACAACCCGTATAGCTGCGTCAGTCTGGCTCAGGAAGACGATATCTCGCCCACGAAGGCTCTGATTGGCTCTGTTGTTTTTCTAGCCAAACAGCCGTCCATGAACACCAGAACTATTTAAAGGTTCAAGTTGTGGATAGCGATTTACTGGACTGTGGAACCAATCTACCGCACTCAATGTTTGCAGTGAAATCTGGAACTTGAACATGTCGAGTCCTTCAGTTGTCACTTTCAACATTTTCAGCAGCAACAAATTAGATCCATCATCATCGTACTGAAAGCAGAAATCTCAGCAGCAGATATCAAACTCTTTGTGTCGTGTAGACTTTGAATTGTAGGACTGCTTTTTAAAAAGAAACGCTGAACAGAATGCTGACACTCTGTCATTGTTTTTCCTCCTCCTCCTCGGTCCTGACCTCCCTCTGCTCCTCCTCAGGTTTGGGTCAGCTGTAATGGCGTCACAGCCAGCAGGACTGTTGTCCAGCCCTCATAGACAAACCTTAACCTTATCCTCAATTGTCCTCATCCTCTTCCCACTCTTCTCCTCTTTGTGTTTTTTTCTTTTCTCCTCTTGTATTCTCCTCTTTTCGGCATCCTCCCCTCTCCCCCTCAGGACAGAGAAGGCGGCTGTAACGGCGTCTCCTCCACCATGCTGGTCAGTCAGGACTACTCGGCGCTCAAAGAGAACGAGATCTGCGTCAGTCAGGGAGAGACCGTCCAAATCTTGGCCACCAATCAGCAGAACATGTACCTTGTTTACCGGCCAGCCAACAGCCAATCGCCGGCCGCGGAGGGCTGGGTGCCGGGACACGTCTTGGGCCCGCCCACAAAGTCCATAAAAGACTCTTCTTCTACTTCCTCCTTCTCAGCGGCGGTGGCCGATGCCAACAACATCAAGTAAGTCCCCCACCACCCAGCACTTCTTTACCTGCAGACAGACGCACTTCTGGTTGGGCTCGAAAAACACCAAGCGTTCGGATTGGACGAGAGAATTGAGGTGAAAAAGGTCTGCTTACCCATTTTTGTTAGTTTTTTTGTTTTGTTTTTTTGAATCAGCTCCCATCCCCAGTCCCTAACTGCTCACTGCCTCTGCCCTCACCTCCTAACTCCTCCTCCCCTCACATCCTTTCCCTCCTCCTCCCCGTCTTCCTCCTCCCGTGTAAGAACGAACTGTTGGACCTCACAGGAGACTTTTTTTGGTATTTTAACTCCTGACTTTCTCTTGTTGCTCCTCGGAGATAAAAAAACAAAAAAAAAGGTACAGAACTGGCCTCTTACTGTTCATCAAGCTGCTTCAGTGACAGTTTTATTCCTGAGCCATTGTCACTTGACGGCTCTGTGGAAACCACAGTACATGAAAATGGATTTCAGGCTTGAGACTGAACTAAAACACACACAAACACACACACACTGATCGTTTTCCACGTAAACGAGTACTGAGGATTTATCCCACAGAAATAGACTGGATAGAAAATCTTGTAAGTTGTAGCTGACTCTGGAAACCAGAGAGAGAAAACCTTTGACACTCATGTGGAGCTAAAACCGGACTATTATTTCAGTTCCTAACACCCTGCTTTTCTATTTTTTGTTTTGTTTTTTTGTATATATATTTTTTTCTTTTTACTGTTTTGGAATAAAAAAAACTCACCTGGGGCATTCAGGTGGACTCGGCCCCCTTCTCCGCAGTGGAGAAGATTTATTTTGTTGTCTGTGGCAATCTTTACAGAAATTTTGTGTTTATTCCTCTTGTTGTTGTGTTTTTTCTGCCTTGTTAATTATTATTTTACGGACAAAGTTGGATTTTTTTCCTCCTTCATGTTGATTTTGTTATGTCGGCAGTTCACTGTACAAACTTCATTTTGGTTTTTCAACTGAGGCTCTAGAACATTCCTGTAAAAAAAAAGAAAAAAAAAAAACCATTTGCACTATTTAAGATAAGAAAAAATATGAATGAAGTCAGGCTGTGCAATATGTTGCATTTAATGGCAACCATCAGGATTGTACTGTTGGTAGTCTAATAATGATTTTAAATGTATTTTTTAATATGTAAAATAAACATTTTGGACTTGAGCATGAGTTAGCAAAGCGACGTGAAGGTGAAGTTGTTTTGTTCTGCGTTAGGCTGAAGATGATTAACAGTTTGTAGTTTTTAATATTTGTAAATAAACTACAACAGCAAACGTGAAACTGAGCAGTCTGCCTACTTCTGTGAGTCTTTCTGTTTAAAACGAGAGAGAGATTTAGCAGTGAAGTTATTAAGGTTATATTATTTCTATAGAGCATCCTCTGCAGAAAATTGACTAAAGTGAATAGATAAAGCAAGTTTAATTTATTAAGATTTTATGACTGCAAAATACAGAAAACATCAAAGAGCACTGAAGGTTTCTGCACCTGCTAACACTAGAGCAACCGCTATAAAACTATTGTCTGCACCTTTTCCCTGTATGGTTAATTTTAGCTTTTTGTATTTGTTGTTATTGTAGTAACATTTCTTTTAACGTTTTTTTGGTTTCAGTTTTTACTAACCAACGGTTTGACACTCCACTGAAGATACAAACTTAAAATATCAATTCAATAAAAGGTTTAAAATGGTGAGAAATGCAGAAATAGCTGACTTTTGCTTTAATGTTAGTTTTGCAATAGACAATTTTTTATAATGTTTTTTGAAAGTGTCTTTGAAAGTGTTAACAGCTAATAACTGCTTTATGTTAAGCCGAATTGACAGGAATTATGTGAGCACTGGAAACAAATCTGCTAAGTTTATCTACTGATTTGACAAAAGTGTTGTTGGCAAAGAAGTGGCTAATATAAGTTTCTACCAGTTAAGACTTTACTTTTATGCAGGATTCATTTTATCCAATACAGACATTATTTTAAAGAAAATAGTTTTTGCCACCATTTTCTTCACTGCTCATGTGCAACAGTAAATGAGTTTCACACATAAATGAACATAAATGAATTATCCGTCTTCAGGAAACACAACTGTGTTGGACTGCAGGTGTTATTCGTAAAAATGTTACAAGGTTACAGTGTTGTCTGTGGTTGTGTTAAAGGAAGGTACAGTATGTTACTGTTTCTGTGTCTCTCTCTCGCTCTCTCTTCCAGTCTAACTTTGTCTCAATAAAGTCGGACCAGTGTCGTTCTGTCGCTCTGTCCTTCCTCTCCTGTACCTTAATGGACCAGAAGAGTCTGGCTGCAGCTTCAGGCAACAGCGACGCTGCCAGGACCCTCTGCTACTACACATGAGGACGCAAACATTTAGACTGTACAGACATACTGACATATACATGATAGAAGAATCAGAGGAAAGAGATTTTATTTTATTTTATTATGGCCATGATTCACGTCAGCATACAGGATGTATGAGGAACTATAACAAGTGTCTGTTTATGTGAAGTGGAGTAGTTCTCCACCTCTTTCCCTCAGCGTTGGATCTGCTTTGACTCTAACACGATATACAATGTACCATTTATTCTTATTTTTATGAAAGCCCATTTCTGCCTCCTTAAAAAGAAAAAGAAATCTAACACCAGTTATTTTTCATAAAGGATTACCTCATATTTATGAGAAAGCATATTTATCTCATAGTTATATGAATCATCTTTAAGTATCTCATAATTATTTTATTATTTTCTTTCTCATTTGTCATAGTTATGAGAAAGTTTTACACTTTGGCACAAATGGGCTTCCATATTTTTGTGAGGCTGGCAGAGCTGCATGTGTATAATGGTGCTGGAGCCTTTAAAGTGTTTAATATAGTAGCTCTGAATAACTGATCCTAACACTCAGTACATACTTACCAGCCTAGTGTGATAATATTCGTCAGTCTGCTGAAATAGTAGCATGCTAAAGTTTTGTTTTCTGTTCAAGAATCAGGTTTGAAAATGTAGCAAAAAAAAACATTTATCAAGAAAATATACTGCTCCAATCAATAGTCTGAAACTGACATTTTGATTTGTCAAACATAGGTGGATCTAATAACATTTTGCTACATTTCATTTAGCTGTTCCAGTTCCAGGGCTCTCATATTGTGCCAGCTGGTTCACCGGAGTGACTTTCTGGCACATTTTGGGGGTACAGTGCCAGTCCAAATGGGTTTTTTTTTTTTTAGTTGCCTCTCCGCTGTTAGGGTCCCTGTCATCGTCCAGTTCAGCTCCGGGACAGAGCCACTGTGCCGCTGTCCCAGCACTGAGACAGAGATGAAATGGATCCAGATGCAGAGAAAGCTTCATTAACAAGAGGCGTTTTGCTTATGCAAAGAAAGAAATCTATTTAAACGTGATATTTTCGTGCCAGAAAACATTCTGTGAACTGACAAAGAATGAAATTAATAAGCTTTATTAGTGAAATGACCTTCAAAAAGTATAAACTAGTGGGTTTCTATTATAATATTATGTGAAATGTAATGTCCGTCCGTGAATTTGTTTCTCCCGCCATCATTATTATTATTATTAGGCATACCTGTGTTTTTCCTGGTCTATATTCCCTTTGTGTGTATAAATACAATGAAAATAGATGGGAAAAGATGAGAAGTGGGACAGAATAGACATTAATGCATAATAGGTATTTATCTCATGAAACACGACATCACACAAAGTCTATAGCAAACAACCACCCGATGGCTACAGAGGGTTCTGAGACCTGACCGCCATGTTGCCTCTGCAGCCAGACTAAGCTGGACACCGCTGAGCTTCTCTCTGATTGGCTGCTTGATGTTTTTCCCGTTCCTGTACCGTACAGGAAGTCTCTGTCATGGAATACACTGCGTGCCAGGAAGCGCGCAGAAGCCAAGGACGTCTCCTCGGTGGGGGTCAGAGGTCATGAGAATGGCCTCCTCCGTAAGCCCAAAGAAACCACGCCCCCTCCCACGCTCGCCTCCCCCGCCACCAGGGCGAAGGGCAAAGTGAGTAAAGCAGGCCGACGGCGCACGCTGGTGATGTCATGTGTGTACCGAAACCCCTCACCTGCTACCTGCCCCACTTGTTTTTTGTTTTTTTACTTCTTAACCCATGTGTGTGCGCGCATGTGTGTGTGTGGAAACCTACAAACACACACAGTAGCTGCTGTGTCTCTACTTGCCTCCAGCAGTGGTTCTCAACCTGCGTCAGACATGAATTTAGACTTGTGCTGACAGTGCTTAGGCATAAAAAGCCACTTAAATTAATTTATAGTTATGCATCCAATAAAACCAAAATCAATTTCTTTTGTTTTGTGACCTGTAGCTTGAAGGGATAGTTCAGATTTTTTGGAAGTGGGATTGTTTAAGGTACTTATCCATAGTCAGTGCAACACAAACAAGAGGGCGATATAACGGCTTCAGTTCCCCGTCGGAAAGAGCTGTCTGACGGCAAAGTAAAGCGCTGAAAATATTCTAAATACAGCGTAAACTTAGACTAATTGAATTTTTTTTAGGTGGCTGAAATAGGTTTTTCTGCTGACCCCGTCCACAGCAGTTCATTGCTTAGCGTCCATGTCGGTGCAGCTGCCTGCTTCTCCAAACCGGGAGCGTGCCAAGCCATACCTTTTACCCCACTTTAAAAAATCTGAACTATCCCTTTAAGTGCCTGGTCTAGCAATAGTTACCTGCAGCAGGATGGTGAGCACTATGAAGATGGGTAGCAATAGGTCTACAGCGCAAAGTTTCGTGTTAAAGTTTGTGTAGATTTACTTTAAATCCACCAATCCACAACAATACTATTACAACATGTCATGATATATAAATGCTGGTGTGAACCTCCCCCCATGGTTTAAAATGGCTTGGGACAGTTTAAACAAGGAAAAAAAAACACTTAGAAATGAAAATGCAGTTTTAAAATATATAAATATTAGATGGTTGAGAACCACTAAAGAAGAACACTGCAAGTTTTATTTCAACATTTTTGTTTTACCCCAAACCCTCAAATGCACTGATTGGAAAATAAAGTCTGATTTCTTTTTGTGTTTTTGCGTTGTGATTTATTTCTCCCTCCCTGTGCATGGATAGAGGTAGAATTCAGTGACTAATTAATTTAAGTTTGAATTTGTTTTTACTCTGCTGTATTAACCAGTGTCTTCTGTAGTGGTCTAACATTATGGAGCTAAAAAAAAAAGTTTTTGTGTGTATAACATCAGTGGATCTCTGCTACAGTACAAAGTTTAACTCTAAAGTTCACCATGTGAGGAAAACACATTTGACATTTTTGACTTCCCACCATAAATGAACATTACATGCACAACCTTTGTTTATCTGTACCAATTTCCTTTTTCTTTCCCCTCTTATGAATGCATGAAAAACATGAATTACTTCTGCTTAGCAACTCTCCAGCCTGAGAGGGTTTCTACATGAGTGGCAGTGAATAGGGTTTAGTAAGGTATGCTGAGCTCTTCTAAAATATGTATACGTGCATCTATGAGTGTCAAAGACAGGGACAAGCCCAGCTAATGGAGAGCAGTCTAATTTAAATCTGTTGGTTTTTATTTGGATCAACACATAAAGCTGCACATGGATCCTGCAAGAGACACTTTTAGAAATAAAAGTGTATGTAGGGTCTGTGACATTGATGTTTTGAGGCCAAGAATTTGGATTTACATCTTGCTGGCATCTATGTAATTTAATGGATCAAAAAAAAAAAAAAAAAAAGGTTGAAATGAACAAGCCAATCCAACAAAGGCCCAGAAACTACACCTCCATTTAAGCCTTAATATTTTTGTTACAGAACTTTCTTTCAGTTGAAATGGGCTTTTAAGGGCCACATTCTTTTGGAAAAGCTTCAGTGACTTTGTTTTTCTAGATATGAGTTTGGGAACTTTCTTGGAGCCAGCATAAAGGGCCACTGAGGGAATTGCACTTACTGTAAAAGCACTTGACTTCAACACTTTGCAGTGGTTGATTGCTCCTTGTTTAAGTGTGGGGTAGGCCATTCTTCCTAAGAAGGAAAGGAAAATAGGGAGGAAGACGAAGCGGTGATGTAAAGCACCAAAATGGCTCTCAGGTGAGTATCAGACAAACAAGTTTCTTCAGAACCTGGAATTACCGCTCAGGACATTTGAAACCCTGCCGACTGTTTCCTCTCTTTAGCCAGAGAGTAGTAAACATACACAGTCCTATTATTCTCTTCTCACTTCCCTTTTCCACTTCTGTTATTTCCTCTTTCTTTAATCTATCACATGATTTTTCACTTTTTTCGCTTGTATCTTTCCTCCTTCCTTTCTTTTTGTCCCTCCCGTTCTTTTCTCCTTTTCTGCCTCTCTTGGAACTTTATCCACTTCTCCATTATTTCCTCATTTCCTCTCCCATTATTCCCTTGTTCTTCTCTTGCTTTGTTTCCGATTTCTTCTGTGTTCCTTTTCCTCCTCCCTTACCCTTGACCCCCCTTTGAAAAAAACCTGCACCTCACTCTCTTGTCTTCCACTCTTCTACTTTCCTCTTGTCTTCCTCCTCCGTTGTCCACCAGGAGATTCACACTTCAGATGAGTCAGACTGTGATGATGATCTTGACCCAAAGACGGGCATGGAGGTACATGCGCACACGTTTTTTTTGTTAAAAAGACTGCATGGAGTTTGTGTATCAACATTATAAAACCAGATTATTCTTTAACTTCAAAAATCTCTAAAACAAAATATCATCTTGGAATCTTGGTCTGGACAGAAAATATGAATATCAGATATACATTTTTTTAAATATAAATTATACAGTTACACTGTTTTTTGTGTTGAACAGTAAACCTAACCTAAACTTTAACTTCGACCTCATCTGTTTTCCAGCTTCTCAACCCAAACTTCATCCAGGAAGGTAAAAGACACATGAAGTCATCTGATACGTTAGTTTTAGCTTCAGTTTATACAGTTTGTTTGTTTCTTGGTTTTGTACATACCGTCACATATATGACCAAGAGGTGTGAATATTCAAAAAGATTAATGGGCTTCTTAAAAGGCACCTCAGCTACCTACAATATCCATGTCTGATAACTGCAGCATGCCACATAACTTAATGAATTAAAGAACTAATAATGAATGACACAACAATGATGAAGCTGGGCTGCTAACTGGGCCCAAGTCCACACCCCCAATGAACAATGCCAAATCTAGCAGCCATATAAGCCACAGCAGGATAACATTTAATCCATCTAGTGCCAGAACACAGCCAAGTATGCCGACACTGTGCCAGAAGTATAGGCCTGACGTGGCTGGTTATCTGTTGGTGTTTAAATACCACTACAGAGTGAAGCTCAGGGAAAGGTTGTTGACAAATTCAAACAGATAATACTGGGCTGTTACGACATGATGGGAAAGTATGAAAACATATTCACAAACTATTGTGTTACATGGCTCAGTAAAGAGTATTTGCTCCATTCTGAAGTACACATTCTCCACATTTAAATCGCATAATATACAGTATATTCAGTTAATTAAGGTACATAAGGTACATTTATTTAAACCATAACTTTGTTGTTTTCTGTGTGCAGTGGCTCCGGAGTTCCTCGTCCCTCTCTCAGACGTGGTGTGTGCCTTCGGGGAGACTGTAGTCCTCTGTTGTAAAGTCTGTGGACGACCGAAACCCTCCGTCACCCTGAAGGGCCCCGACCAGAACCCAGTGACCAGCAACAGCCGCTTCACCATAGACATCAGGTAACACCGAGTGCACGTGTGCACAGGTGTTTTCTATGTTTTATACAGACTACAGTCACTCTGACTCCCACATGGGTTAAATTCTCCTTTTCTGCCTGCTTTCCTTCCATCCTACACCCTGTTCCTCCCTCCTCCCTTTCTTCTACTCCATCTCTTCTTTTCTCTTTTCTTATGTCCCTTCCTCCTCCTCTTCATCCTCGTCCTCCCCCTCTCCAGGGATACAGGTGACATCTTGCTGAAGATCTGTAATCTGATGCCTCAGGATACCGGGATCTACACCTGCGTTGCCGTTAACGACCACGGCTCTGCCTCCTCTTCCGCCTCCATCAAAGTGCAAGGTAATAAACCTTGATTAAAAGGAGCATTTCACAGTAATAAAGAACAAACCCTGGTCAGCACTAGACAGTTAATGAGGTGTAATGCTACAGCAGGATTTAAATTTCCAAAATCAGTTTTTCCTTGTGATTTACACCATCTGTTCACCTCCAAGCAGAGCAGCTGCGGTGGTTTGCTGACTGTGTGTATGTTTATTTCTGTCTTGCGCAGGTATCCCAGCAGCCCCTGGGAGACCGGTGGCCCAGGAGGCCAGCAGCACGGCGGTGATGGTCCACTGGCCGCCTCCGGCTTCATCCGCTCACTGTGCTGTCAGCAGCTACACTGTGGAGTACAGACAGGAAGGTGTGTGTGTGTGTGTGTGTGTGGGACCAGTTGGAAATACAGGGTGTTGTTTGCTTTTGAAACATTCAAAGACATGAAACCTTTCCGCCCCCCCCTCTCTCTCTCAGACTCGTTGCTGTGGCAGCAGGTGGCCAGCAGCAGAGAGGAGTGTGTTCAGATCGACACTCTGATCCCCGGAGGTCACTATCAGTTCAGAGTGCGAGCGTCCAACCGCTGGGGGGTCGGCCCGCCATCCGAGCCCTCAAATATGATCACACTGCCCAGCAGCAGTAAGTGGGCTCGCACACACACACACACACACACACACACACACACACACACACACACACACACAAAACCTCTTTTCCTGCAGGAAGATTTAAACTTTTTTAGGAAATATTCTTCTTTTTTTTTTTTTAGCTTTCTGTGCAAGACTGAGATGAGACTGGAAACAGCCAGGCTGGCTCCGTCCAAAGTGTTTTTATTTACAAGATGTATCTTGTAAAAAGCTCATGTAGTGCAGAAAATGGAAAGGAGTTAACCCTTCGGTCTTCTTTCTCCTCCCAGACTCTGGATATGATGGAACAGGGATCCAGTGGAAAGAAAACTTTGAGTCGGCCTTCTCTGAGATCTGTGAGATTGGAAGGTAAACAGTCGCAAGATCACTGACTTTCAAAATGATGTTTTCCACAATACAAACTTGAGTTGCAAGAGATGTACGTCTGTTTTTTTTTAATCAGCCTCTCTTGTCTTCGTTGCTCCCTCTTTTCACCAGGGGACGATTTTCAGTGGTGAGAAAATGTCTCAACAAGTCTACAAAGAAAGAGGTATGGCGTCCCTGACAGTGTGACTTGTTGTATTGATTAAACTGATGCTGTTGCAAAGTGTGTGTTGCATTTCACTGTTCAGGTTGCAGGTAAGTGTTTAGGTGTTTTGAGTTGCAGCTATTTATGTGTTCTTTTTTGCAATTAAGTTTTTGTTTGTCATAAATGTTATTTTAATTCTATATATTTTAGGACATAAATCTAATTCATTTTATAATGTATCATCAGTTTAAATTGAAATTGCCGTTTGGCCTATTTTTGCCCTTCCAGACGCACTTTAAGTTTATTCAAAATTGCATGGAGGTTTGTTTTATAAGTATTCAGTTGATTTTTATTATTTATATATATTTGTTTATTTTAAGGTTTCAGTGATTAATAATTTTTTCCAAACAGCAGCATATCTGTATTATCACTTTCACTCTGTTCAGGTCGCGGTTAAGTTTGTGAGTAAGAAGATGCAGAAGAAGGAGCAGGTGGCTCATGAGGCCGACGTCCTCCTACATGTACAGAATCACCAGCTGGTGGCGCTGTTGGACACATACGAGTCTCCCACGTCTCTGATGCTGATCCTGGAGCTGTAAGTTAAAGTTAATATCAAGTGAAAGGAAGTTCCACTTTAAAACTGAAAGTAAGTCTTGTCTTTAGCGCTAATCTCTACTCCAAATCACATCTTGAGTTAGAGCTTGTTAAGGTTCAGCTGTTAGATATGAGACATTATATTTATCACAGCTGCAGAACTTTTTGAAGCACAGTTGTGCTCAAGTTTTCCTTCTACTTCTACTAAAAAATTGTCCGTGTTGAAATTCCAAAACTATCATAGCTAGAAAAATGACACTATATAAACTTATTTTAATTAATATAACTATATTTCTGTGTGTGTGTGTGTGTGTGTGTGTGTGTGTGTCAGGCTGGAGGATGGTCGTTTGCTCGATTACCTCGTCGCCCACGATGAGCTGATGGAGGAGAAGGTGGCGTTCTTCATCAGAGAAACACTAGAGGCCCTGCAGCACCTTCATACCTGCAGAGTAGCACACCTGGATCTGAAGGTGGGAACAGTATGTGTGTGCCCCATGAATAAAGACTGACTCGACTGATCAATAGATAGTTTTTTATTCTTAATTATGTGCTTTTGTGTCTCAGAAATGTATCATATTATCTGTTGTGGCTGACATTTACGTATGTACAGAACTGCTCTTTATGATGTCCTTTCTTTCAATACACAGTCCAGCCAGATACTAGGTTTCGACTTTGTCTTGTGTAAAGAATCAAATGTATTATTATATAAAATCATCTGTTTCTGTATTTCTCTTCTCTCTCCTGCAGCCTGAGAACATCATGGTCGACCTCCACTCTCCAACCCCTGCCATTAAGCTCATCGACCTCGGCGATGCGGTCCAGCTCTCCGCCCACCGCCGGTACGTCCACCTCTTGCTTGGAAACCCAGAGTTTGCTGCACCCGAGCTCATCCGTGGCACCCCGGTCTCTGTTGCGACGGACGTGTGGAGCGTCGGCGTGCTGGCATACGTGATGCTCAGTGGCGTTTCCCCGTTTCTGGATGAGTCACCGGAGGAAACCTGCGTCAACATCTGCCGCCTGGACTTCTGCTTCCCGGATGAGTACTTCCGAGATGTGAGCCAGGCGGCGAGGGATTTCGTGTCCTCGGTGCTGCAGCAGGATCCCAGGAAGAGGCCAAGCGCCACTTCCTGTCTGCAGCACCCGTGGGTGGGTCGCGGCGGGGCACACGGTGGGGAGTACTCCAAGACGCCTCTGGACACGACGCGGCTGGCCACGTTCATTGACCGAAGAAGACAGCTGCATGACGTTCGGCCCATCACCAATATCAAAGGGCTGGTGAGCAGCAGCATGGGCAACACACTGTGACGGAGAGAAGCTCTGAGCGTTTGAACACTCAAAAACAATCCATGTGTGACCACCAGGGCACCCACAATATCATGACAATATGTTTTAAGCATTTAATTATCTTTAGTGTTTGTTATTTATGTATTTAGTATTTATTTATGTGCGAGTGGGAAAGGGATTTGGTGCTTGAATCCTTCCTGAAGGTGCGAGATTTAAGCTTCTTTCTAGGGGCACCAGGCCACTCTGTCACCGCTAGACCAAACTTATAAGCAGATAATTGAAATGTATGGCTGTATGATATTTAATTAACACTTCATCCGATGTTTGTACACCTAAAAATCAACCATCACAAATGAAGCGGGTCCCATAAACTGCCTAGACACCCTATAAGAACCCAAAGAAATGAGCATTTAGAAAACACACTGTGAGCAGGCATGATGGCAACATATTGGTTTATATTTGTAATGTTTATTTTTCCAGGGGCAGATGATATATTAGAGGCAAGTGCCCGCTATGTTAATCCTTATCTCTTTTACTTGGATCTGGAGAAGGCGATTCCATGTTCACTGAGAAGCATTTTACCAGCCATGCTCAGCTGACATGCTTTGACTAACATAACATAACAGAACATATTAAAAGGTTTTGTGAGTTTTTGACCACTAGAGGGTGAGTTTTGCCAGATGGTGATAATTTGCCTGACCGGGGACGGATATCATAGGGTTGAAATTGTAATGCACTGTGACAGAAGTACTCATGATGTGTTTGTAGTCATCTAGACTGATTTGAATTAGTATAATTAGAAACTCTTAATCGATCACAGCCTAAAGATTAGAGGAGATGGGAAACGTACACCTGTTTTAATGTTGGTTTAGATGCTGTTCTTGGTGAGCTGAGCCAGGGTCAATGTCCTGCTCAAGAACACTTTGACAGGATTACTAGAATTTGGGGATTGATACAGTAGCTTCAGTGACAAATAAAGGGTGTGAATTAGGAGTAGTACATTTACAAAACCATATGATTGGGGGGGTTCAGGGGAACCATCAAGAATGTTGTTCGAAAACCTCGTGAATGAAATTTGGGTGTAAGAAGCAGATGTTTTACTGGATAGCACAGATGTTCAGCTAATGGCAGTGATGGAGTCCACATCCCCACTAACTGAAAACATACATTTCTGCTGTCACTTTGATCACTGGCTCCACACATGAAATGATGAATTCAAAAAAGAGTCTCCTAAACAACAACAATCAAGAAACCTGGACTTGAAAAGGATATATTACTCTTCTTGTCCATTTGGTATGAAGCATAGAAGACCACCTATGTCACCACATAAATTAATGAATAATTTCAGCTGTACATTAACATCTGTAGCTGCGATTTAAACCACCAACATGGACGTTTTTGGACTTGATGCTACAGCACTGAACCTTGCTATGATATACCTTTAATTTATTTAATGTTTATTTATTTCAGGAAAAAAATTGAAAGTGAAATCATATTTGCAGCGGTGACCTGTGGACTCGACAGAGGTTGACTAAAGCCACTGAGCAGCTGCTGGACTGTGCAGCGTTCACGTTCTGAATAGTGTTGAAGTGAACTGCAAACCACTGACGGATCTATCCTGAACTGTGCTGGACTGCATGTCATGAACTACAATGTGTACTGGGTTGAAGCAGGTAACATCACTACATGGAAGGTGAAATATCTCTGGATAACCTCCTGGGGCAAACAGAGGACTACTGGACTGAACACAGAAAAGGCACCATGGAGACGGAAATCCTCTCTGTAGGACACGTATCATTTGTTCGTATCACTGTTTACAATACTTTGTCCAAAAAATGCTTAGGTAGTTTACAAAAAGAAGTAGAATAATCAGGGAAAACCTGATTGAACCCATGAAAACCCATGTAAGTTCACCAGGGATGGTTTAGAAATCAGGTTAGAAATCTGTCTGTTTCTAGAACCAAAACCTGTGACATTTAGGTGTTAAGGTGGGAAATGAACTCCACCCTGAAACGTTTTGTCTGTACATTTGTCTACCAGCCACTGTGGCAAGTAACCAACCATAGTGTTTGGCTTGTAAAATAGTTCATGTGTCTGCTGAATTGGTCTTGGACTTAGCGGCTGCTGTGGCTGGCAGGCAGAAGAGTCCGTTTCCCCGTCCCGTTTCTACTGATGAATGTAACTTCTTGTAGAATGTGTTCTGCCATCACAAATGCTGTCCTCTGCTTTCACCAAATGCTTTCGCTTTCACAATGTTCCCGTCTGACCATTTTTGCATCCCCCACCTCCCAAGCAAGCATTTAGCTC
The DNA here is from genome assembly GCA_031216445.1 of Lateolabrax maculatus. Lineage (NCBI taxonomy): Eukaryota > Metazoa > Chordata > Actinopteri > Acropomatiformes > Lateolabracidae > Lateolabrax > Lateolabrax maculatus. Next base: position 3,714,791 of record CM062208.1, on the reverse strand, counting down.
TCTACAATAGTAAGCATTTATTTTCATGCAGACGGGGATGCAGAACGGTGCAAATGTAAGCAACCCACTGTTCTGTAGAAGCAGCTTTCACACATGATGTCTAGTACTACAACACCCATGCAAATGTGCATGTGGAATAGTTTTTTTTTTGTTTATCAGTGCAGCTGTAATGAGATCTATTCAGGTACCAGTGAAACAGCAGAGTGTTCTGCTGTTCCATCACAGTTTCATCTTCTCAGCAGGTGCTTTGGATCAGTGAAGTCGGAAATTTCAGCTCCCCAAAGAGGAAAATGCAACAGAGCGACCGCCCCAGGTTGCAGTTTTAGGAAACACAAGATTTCTCCAGCCTGAGGGGTCTGAGATACAGTTATCTCATCTGCACGGCTGCATAACTGTGTAAACATTACACAGCATTACGTTTGTTTTAATCATCTCCTAATACACAAAACAGCATGGAGTTAAATGGTTCAAAATAAATATGAAGATTGCTGCAGTTAACGACTAACGGTATGTATCAACTAACCAGCTGATGTTCATTGATTATAATTAATAGTAAACAGTTGTTGTGTTTCATCTTCGTCTTTGCTATGGAGACTCAAACTATTAAAAATTAGACAAATAAGTCAGTAAGTCAATCAAATAATCATATAAGTAAATACAGACAAATTATTTAAATTAATCATGAAATTGTAAAATAATCTAATCCGTTTTTGAAACTCAGGCGTTGGTGTGAACGAGCAGGCAGCCAGTCAGACAGCTGGCTCTGCCCTGCGACTTGATTGACAGATAAAGTCTTTGTGATAAAACGTGGCATTATAAAATAACACTGTCATCTGGGAAAACTGTCCATTTTGAATTTTCCCCTTTTTTAAATGACGTGCAATAAGCTCTGTTATTATGAAAAGAAGCAGGATAAAATAACTTTTCATAAGGAGCTTACTGTTGCATTATTTCACAATTTCATGGTAGCATTTCCTTTTGTCTGTATTTATTATGATACATATTGTATAATGTATTTATTTATATATTACTTATGTAATATTGAACACTTTGGGCCTCCATACAAGGCGACTTTGGCCACCAATAAGCTATAAAACTCAGAGTTGTGTCTCTTCAATGGAATACAGCCTTGGGGACAACTAACTATTGTAACCAAGCTGGTGCAGAACTGTGGACCCAACATGGCTGCCACAGAAAAAACTACAATCTGCCTTCTGTTCATGTTAGCAAAAGTGTGTTTACTGTACAATAAAACAACAAAGAAGAATGTTGGCAGATCTTTTCAGTTTCTATGAGCTGTTGCAAACAATTAAAAGTAAAAAATAAAATCAAAAAATCAGATTGTTTGGCTCAAAAGCAAAATTCAGTTGCAGTTTGAGGTTCCTAAGCAGGTTACAGGTGTGTTTCCTGTGGTTTCTCTGTACTGGTAGCCTGTGATTCAATAAGCAGTGTATCTCATGGTAAACCTCCCAGCTGTGGTCCCCACATGGAACGGGCACCTTATCTTTTAAAGAGCCTCAGCCCTTCATTTACGCTTTGTTTACAAGTAAAAAGTGAAATTACATTTTAGTACATCAGATAGCACTCAGGGTCTTCATGAGGTCAAAAGTAAAACCCAGCCTTTAAAAATGCATAACATTTCAGCAAGTCACCAGAATATTTAAGGTTTACTGAGGTCTGTATTTCTGTCTTAAAAATTGTTAAAATTGTTAATAGTTATTTAATGATTGAAATCTTTGACTGTCCAAATGTTTCCCAATCTGCTCATCTGGATTTAAACCCACTTTGGAAATATTAAAATTTGACACCGCAGCAGTGTACAGTATGTAAAGTACTAGTTCTGTATAAAGCTAGAGCGGCTTCAGCGTCTGGTTTGCTTCAGCAGAAGCTTGGTTTTAACTCTCTGAAGAACAGAACTGACAAAGAGGGATGCTCCAATCAGTCAGGTACTGAATCAGATCACCTGTAAGTGAGCCAGAAACATGTCCACCACGGTCCTTCTTGACCTTTTTCAAAGATGTTTGGCTGAATTTTGTCCTAATATACGCCTGTTTTTCATCTGTTTTAAGCATGTGGATTACATTTAAATACACAGATGTAAATGTGCCTAAAACGATTGAAAACAACTTGACAACCACAACCAGTTTAGCAGGTTGGCTGAGAAGTTTTCTTCCCAGATGGTCTTCAGTCACGTCAATGCCAGTGGTGGAAGAAGTACTCAGATCTTTTACTTAAAGTAAAGTATCAATACCACAGTGTAGAAATACTCTGGTACAAGTAAAAGTCATGCATTCATAGTTCAAGTGCAAAAGTATTCACATGCAGATATACTTAAAAGTTCTTAGTATGCATTTTCAGAAAGAAAACTTCAACTTAAAATGACTTGAGTAAATGCACTCAGTTACTTTCACCACTGGTGAACACAAACATCTCTCCGAGCCACGAGACCACACGGTTGTCAAGACAGGTGGACAGGTGTCTCTGCACAGAACCTCAGATCTTCTTCTCCTCAGAGTTGAACCTCAGGCCGACTGTCCCGGTGTCCATTCAGTCGCAGTCCCACAATGCATCTGTCATGGCTTGGTGAGCCACGTAGCGCTGTGGTGGCTCCACCCTGTTAAATGCTAGTCTGTGCTGTCCTGATAGTGTTCATGCTGAGCTTCGTCCATAGAGAAACATTATGCTGATGGCTTCATGTTGCTGTGTGAAGCAGCACACTTGTGTATAGGCTGCCTCTTCTTACTCCATACAACCTGCTGGTTTGTTACTCTTTACTAATAAAGAACCTGCTTGTTTGTATTTTTTTCCCCTTTCTCTGTCTCCTTCCCTTGAGCCACTGTGTGAAAGTTTGTGTGTGTTAAATGTCAGGAGATTCAGTATAAACCATGTGAGTCATACCACGGATTAGACAGATTCTGTGTTTGATCTTTATGTAACATTTACATAGTTCAGTAGATTATAGAAAAAGCTAAATACATTCACATGTCCTGGGAACTTCTAAGCTGGAATTAAGCCTTACAGTTTAAAGTTATTTTAAGAAGCTTGAGTCAACAGTTTTGTAGATTATAAAAAAAAAGAGGTAAAAAGTCAGTGTTCTTTCAGTTCGCTGAAGGTAAAGATACTAAGGCGAGACATGAGGCAGAACTGACAGGTATAGCTGAAAAGACCAGCAGTCTTTCCTTCACTGATGATCAAAATAATGATATTTAATACCATTTTTGCAATTGTTCATATTTAATCAGACTGATTTTGTTCAGTTTGGTCATACAGGACTACAGAACTGTACAGCTGCAGGATAATAATATGGAAGCCAAAATATAAATTGGCTTTAAAACTGTTAGATTTCTGTCTGCCTGTAAAGGAGCACTAACATCCAGCCACAGGCGAAACGTTCAGGGCGTCCGCTTCACTCGGTCCTTTTCAAAAATGTTGCACCAAAGATTATTTTATGTCTTTCTTTCAGGTTTAAAACAAAATACACGTGTGTATTTGAGTGTCAACTTATACAGTCAATGAAGCTGTACAATAAGCAATAAAATAAATTACCTTTCAGGATCAAATATGGAAATATACTATTTCACATTTTATATTCAAGCTTTAGTTTAGCTTTTCACTCTTACAGTTTACAACAGTTCTCTCAGCACTTAGCGTTTCTCTAAGTTTTATTTTGTTTTTGTAATGATCCTGACACACACACACACAAACATCACTTTCTCTCTTACACACACACACACACACACACACACACACACACACACACATCCTGCTCACAGGTCAAAGCACAATGCTGACCACAGCTACTTTAAACTCAAAGCTCAAAACACAACAGAAATGTGTGTGTGTGTGTGTGTGTGTGTGTGTGTGTGTGTGTGGGTGTGTGTGTGTGTGTGTGTGTGTGTGTGTTCACTCTGACTGCCCATCACAGCAGGTTAAACTCTCAGGCACTAACACGGCTCCAGTTGATGAAATATTTGCCGTAATCCTGTGACTACAGTGTGTGTGTGTGTGTGTGTGTGGTTTGTACTTGTTCTGCTGCTGAGGAAATGAGTTTTACACCAAAATAAACTGGAGGCGAATCAGATGGCCGACGTCACTGTGAAGGGAGGAAGAGGAGGAAAAAGAGGAGTTGTAAATGTTGAGGTGAGTGAATTCATGGGATTTTTTACAAATTATTCTGTAAGTTTATTTGACATTTCAGACACTTGGATTCACTTCTTCCACAGACTTGTGTGTGACACTAAAGAAAAAATGTCATCTTTCAAAATGAGTATCTTCTGCAATTAGTTTTACACATTTTTTTGATTGGGTTAAATTGTCAAAAGGTCCACTTTCAAACAGTTTGCTGGTGTTAAAGGGGAATCCACCAATTTTACCCATCAAAGTCTGTTTACTACTGCATAAATTAATACAAATGTGGGGGTGTGGAGTTTAAAAAAAGAGAGTTTACCAGACTTTTGTACCTCCGCTCCTCATCTCTGTTTGAGCCTAACAGGTGCATAACACGCTGTCGAGTTGCATTGTGGGTAATGTAGGTGCCAGGTTTTGACAAGAAAGAAGAATGAGTGGAATAAAAGAAGACAATCTCTCTGGTTCCTCTGCATCGATTGTGATGCCAAAAGCGCCATCAAATCATAAACACGCTTTAGTGTGTCGCTTTAGAGGGCATGGACAAAAGACCTATTTTGTCGCTTAATTTGTAGGACTTCAATCACAGCTGCAGTGGTTGTTTCTGCTCTCTGGACACAGGGGACAGTATTGAGCCTGGACAGATGAGGACTCATTAGTTGCTACACAGCTACAGCAGATGTATTGTTGATACATGAACCAAAAAATGAACTTCTGGTACAGTTGTTTGTAAAAAGTCATTAAAGTCCAATACAGATTTACACAAACAAAAGAAAAGTCTAATTTATATAAAAATACAAGTAAAACAACATAAATGATAATGTGCCTTATAAAAACCCATAATGTGAACACATATTCCTGAGAATCACACTTGCATCCCTTAGTGTATGTTTTAAAATCTGATCAGTGGGTTGCAAGGTTTTGTGTGTGATGGCTGACATCCATCATCACTGCACTCTTCTGACTTCCTCTCTCTCCATCCAGATCCAGCACTCCTCCTCCTCCTCCTCCTCCTCCTCCCTGCCTTCTGTGTGGCAAGGCCTCAGGAGGAAGGTGAGACTGTTACTGCCGTACGTCTGGCCCAAAGGCAGTGTGGCGCTGCAGGGACTCGTGCTGCTGTGTGTGGGCCTGCTGGCAGCAGAGCGGCTGGTCAATGTGCTGGTGCCTGTTTACTCCAAGAACATTGGTAAGAAGAGATCCTGATCTTTCTTAGTCCAATAAATGTGTAGTTTAAAACTTGGGGCATATAAAAACTTCCCATTTGAGGAAAAATAATACTGTATATATAAAAAATGCAAGACCCATTTATTGCACTTTACTGTCTAAACTGTAGATGGCAGTGTGCTCAAGTTTTTTGAAACATGGTCTACCTAGTTTCCTTATGTCCTTAATTAATATGTCCTTGTGTCCTTCCAAATGTGTAGCGTCCACCTTGTGTGTCCATATCCTCGGGGCTGTCATATCATACTGTTGAACACCCAGAGTTGATTATGTTTGCCACAACTTCATTAATAATGAATTTTAATTGAAATTGCTGTGCGCACAAGCAAATGTATGTTGTCTGCTGTAACTGCCTGTGAGAAAACTGCACCAGCACCCGCAGGGTCCCAAGACACCATTGTGTTGCCGAAGTGCTGCTTTAAACCTAAATGCCAAGAATGATGTATTTGGCCTTTGCTGCTCAACACTTACCCTGCACACAAGATACAAAGCAGTCACTTTGGGCAGCGACAGCTCTCCTCTAATGCAACTGTTGTTGGGGTTGCCAGAAATGATTTAGGATGCAAGAATACTTTTGCTCAGCCCGACAATCACAATGAACTGCTGTTTTTCTTTCACTTAATTCGTCCAGTCGCCGAAGAAATCAGAAATATGGATTCGGAGGTCAGGACGTTTGGTACTGAACACAACTGACTGAAGTCAAAAAGCATGTGTAATTTCTGCATTGCTCAATGAGAAATTCATGATGCCTTAAACAGGAATTATCTTGAACTGTTGACTAATCGCTTTATTCAGGTACTGAATGGATCCGGTTATGTTACATCTCAACCTAAACTGTAAAACACAAAGGTTTGGGCTTAGTCATCTGTTAAAAACCGTCCTGTGGAATGAGATCTTAGGGCTGGTTTGATGGAGGAAACCTTCACTTTTCAGGGGGTGTCATCATGGGCCAAGGTCTTTTGTACCCTATTTTGTACACAGGACTGCATCCACCACAAGGCAGCAACCCAGAAGTCTCCACTTCAGAGGAAGTCAGCATTCAGTTCGTCTTCAGCTACTTTTCCCCTTTAGAAAACTGGCCATTTGGCTTTTGGAGCGACATGAAAGTATAAGCCAGTGCTGCAAGAATGAAGCCCAGCGCTGCTTTGTGTGATGAGGAAGGCGTGGAAGACGTTTGGGAGGGGGGGTTGTTGTTGGTGTGCATGTGTGTGTGTGCAGAGGGTTTTCTGGGAGGTCACCCCTCCTGCCAGTCATGCTTAGGCGGCATTAGCGGCCTTTTTCGCGGAGTTAACACACCGGTACAACGGACGTTTTGTCTGTGGGTCCGACCCTGCCTCCCACCCTCCGACTCCAGGACCTGATGCCAAAGAGTTGAAAATACCCCCCACTGAAAACACACACTAGCAAGTTAAAGAATGTAGAATACACACATTTCTTTATTCATTTCTCTCCATCTTTTTCATCTTATTTTCTCCCTTCTTTTCTCACCATGTCTATCTCTCAGTCTGGATCTTCACTTTTTCTTCTCCTCCTCCTCCTCCCCCTCTTCCTCCTCTTCCTCCTCCCCTCATCTCCATCTGTTTTTTTTTTCAATTCATCCTGATTCCCACATCTTGTACAAAATGGTAATGAATGCGAATGAGAATGTGTGTGTTTGGCAGAAAGGGGAGTGTGTGAATGTGTTCATGACGCTGTGTGTGTGTGTGTGTGTGTGTGTGTGTGTGTGTGTGTGTGTGTGTCAGTGGTGGAGGAAGATCTTTGATTTAAGTAAAAGTAACAATATCCGCATTAAAATCTATTTTTTGGAACAAGTACCAAAAGTAAAAGTACTTGTTTAACTTGTTTCAGCTTATTATTAATTACTATACTGCTGAGTAGGTTGTACATTTCTAAATAAAGACTTATCTGATCTTATCTTAACCTATAATAAGATATCAAACTTTATTTGTTGATTATATTTTGTATTCTTAATTTGAATCTACAAAGTAGTAAGTAAGTAAGTAAAGTAATCAAATAAATGTAGTGAAGTAAATATATTTGCTTATGAACCGTAGTGGAGTAGAAGTATAAAGTAGCAGAATAGCAAGTACCTCAAATTTGTGCTTAACTACAGTACATTTACTTTCCACCACAGGTGTGTGTTTGTGTGTTTGGTTGGTTTCGACTGTGAGGAAGTTTAACAAGATCCTCGGGTGTAAGAAAATGTGGTGGATTTAACCTTTAATGTGAAATTATACACAAACACAAAAAAATAGACACAATGTTGGTTTGATTTGAGTCTACTGGATCATCATTGCTGTCGTGTGTGTGTGTGTTTGTGTGTGTGTGTGCATGTGTGTGTGTGTGTGTGTGTGTGTGTGTGTGTGTGTGTGCGTGTGTGTGTGTGTGTGTGTGTGTGTGTGTGTGTGTGCAGTGAATGAGCTCTCTGCAGGAGGCGGCTGGACTTCGCTGATTGCCACTGTCTGCATCTACACACTGCTCAAGTTCCTACAAGGAGGAGGTGCAGGTGCGCAAGTGTGTGTTCATATATAGACAAGTGTGTGTGTGTGTGTGTGTACAATATAACATATGTTTATGTGATATAATATAAGCTACTGCCTGCGAGGTTTAGAGGGAATTTGAGCGTGAAATCTTCCTCCCTTATCTTTCTTCCTCTGTTCCTTGCAGGTACGTCCGGTTTCATCAGCAACCTTCGTCAGTTCACGTGGATCAAAGTTCAGCAGTTTACCAGCAGAGGCGTTCAGGTACCACTCAGACTTCTTTTACTTAATCTTTTAATTCTTTCACTTTAAGGTCTGACGATTAAAGGATAATTCTGGTTTATCAAAAACTGATGCTACATGCTGATTGTAAACAAGCCAACAGTTTAACCAAATTGTCTAAACAAGTGTTTGGAGATACAAAAGGTGAGCTGATGCAACATGGATGTTTACAACAGAAAGTTTGGGTCATAATTTTACTGTTCCCTTTTGTTTTCTCTTCCAAATACTAAACGTGGGATTTGCTTAAGACCTGAAGGATCATCTGCTCATGTTTCAAAGATCCAAGTTGTAGCATGCCAGAATTATCTTTTAATTCTAAAAACATGATATGAAGGCAGTATTTGACAAAATGTATCCCCTTCATATTCCATACGAAAGAGGTTAATCAGGAGAAGCAAATTACATTATGCTGTAATCTGCTTTTTAAAACTACCCGATCCTCTCTAAAGTCATCCAGTAAATCTCATACATGCTGTTAAGATGTGAAAGCAATTTAGGAACACACTAGTTTTGCAACATCTGTTCTTCTTTCTCCTCTTTGGGTTGACAAAACAACAAAAATGTGCATTAGAGCTGTCAGCCTGAATGGAATAGACACGAGTCTTGGCGGGTTAACCCTCCATCCTTTGTTGTATTGAGACACTCCTATGAAACACATGTTCTCGAGTGGCCTAACAGCTGGACAGATAATCTCTGTAACCAGATACTCTGTCCATGATTGCATGATTTTGCTTGATGCTCATAAATGTAAAAAAACAGTAATCCCTTTCTATTGAGCCATGATTTTATGGCTGCAAAACAAAGAAAATTATGATGATGATGTGATGATGGTGATGGTTGTGCAGGCACATAACTGGACGTCTCTCTCTGTCCCTCTCCCTCCACACTTTAGGTGTGTTTGTTTTCCCACCTGCATGGTTTGTCCCTGCGCTGGCACCTGGAGAGACGCACCGGAGACGTGCTGAGGAGCGTCGACAGAGGCACTTCCTCCATCAACAACCTGCTGAGGTGGGCCGGGGGACGGGGGTTCAGTTGCCCAAACATTACAGGTTTTCATGTTGGGTTCAGCGGAAACACACACGTGGGGGGTGAGCAATAAGCCGTGATTGTTTTTGTCTTCAGCTACATCCTGTTCAGTATCCTCCCCACCATCTGTGACATCATCATTGCCATCATCTACTTTGTCTCCTACTTCAATGTCTGGTTTGGACTCATCGTTTTTACCTGCATGGTCCTCTACCTCAGTGAGTCGATGCATGAGTTTCCTGCCCTAATTAATTATTAATTAATTTTTAGTGACCAAAAAGTGAACAAAAGTTAAATAAAACACCTACATTTTAATGAAAATTATCTAAATGAAGTGTGTGTGTTTAGATGCCCTGTGTGGACACAGTCATTGAACTTTATGACTAAATTAATCCAAGAAAACTTGCAAATCCTTCATATTTATGTAAACTGTAAAAAATGATTTAAGATCCTACCTTCCTGTTTATATGGTAATCTTATAGAATGCAGCTCCAGACAGATATTAACCAGACTGCACTCTGTCTGCAGCCTGCACCATCCTGATCACTGAGTGGAGGACCAAATACAGGAGAGAGATGAACAATCAAGACAACAAGGCCAAGTCCAGAGCCGTAGACTCGCTGCTCAACTTTGAGACGGTAGATAACACCGCACATTTCCTGTTCCACCTCTATTTATTAAAGGCATAAGTCTGTTGAACAACAGGTGTGTCCAGGTGTGGTCTGTCACCCACATCTATACATTTTGTGATGTTCCAGTTCCAGTGTTTTCCAGATGTTTTAAGAGAGAGAGTCTAAAAGAGAAGAAAGAAAGAAATCATTTCAGCATGTCACGATCACTCTCTGGGTTTGATTTATTTTCACAGGTAAAATATTACAGCAGTGAGGATTATGAAGTCCGCTGCTTTGAGGAAGCCATTCTGAAATATCAGGTAAGCATGTGTTACTGGGACCAAAGACCAGCTAATACTCAACTCTGATAAACCTACAGTTCAAAAAATCTGATCAATTTTCAAACTTCTAGTCATTTGTTTTTATTTCTTACTTTTAATGAAATGTGTGCTGGTTGTGTTTGTGCAGCACTGTGAGTGGAAGAGCTCAGCATCCCTGGCTCTGCTCAATCAATCCCAGAACATCATCATAGGATCGGGACTGCTGGCTGGATCTCTGCTCTGTGCCTACCTGGTCTCTCAGGGACAGTTCCAGGTACCAGGGAAGACAATCGAATATCAGAATCAGACGTCTACATATTCTTTATTATCTTTATTTTACAGATTTAGATTTTACAAACAAAACTCATGATCCATTTATACAATATGATACTGTGCTATAGATTAGACTTCCCAACAGTATTTTAAGTAAATAAATGTTCTCCACCTTCATCAGCTGTAACAGTAAAATGCTGCTTAGGCATCAGTAATAATGTTCCAATAATATGATCTCTAAGTTATAATGATTTATAGTATTGATATCTTAAACTCAAGGAGAGTACCTGATTAAATTATAAGATATACAATACCAGGAGGATTTCATAAATAAGTGAATAAATAGGTGAAACAGAGGAAGATGTTACACTTCAATACTGAACTTTGTGACTCGGACATAACCACAATGACTCCGACTCTGACGTGGACATAACCCGAATGGCTTATGCACAGACTCGGGCACTTCATCATGACCTCCGTGGCTCTGCTTGACCACAGTGACTCGGACTTGACAGTGAGTGAACATAATCTCTGTAAATCTCTGTAAAGGAGAGGACACGACCTTAGTGATTTGGACTTGACCTGAGTGGCTCAGACATGACCTGAATCAGTCAGACATGACGCGGCCGACAGTTACTCAGACCTCAGTGACCCTGTGATCTTGTCGACTCACCCAGACATGGTTTTAGAGACTTGGACTTGTCCATGTTGACTTGGACGTGAGGCTCAGACAGCACTGTGGCAATGTGGCTTTACTCCACTGACCTGGGTATGACTTTACAACACTGAATCAAAGTGGATTTAATGTGGCTTTTTTCTTTATTTTTTTACACTTATGAACAGAAAAAAAACTTTAATGTCAAAGTGAAATCTACAAAGGGATTTATATTAATATTATTGCCCCCAAGTGGCCAGAAACGTGTGAAACTGTTGCTGGTTGGAGGCAGAAACCTTCACTCAGTGTAGGATCATTAATGTTCTCTGGGTTCTCTGCAGGAAGCTCAATGTTCTGCATGTGTTCACTTCTCTCTCAGGTCGGAGACTACGTTCTGTTTGGAACCTACATCATCCAGCTGTACACTCCTCTGAACTGGTTTGGTACCTACTACAGGTGAGATGAACGTACAGTACAGGAGGCCCCTGAACCCTGTCCCATGAGCTGATTCTGGCTTTTTTAAATTATATTTTTTAATACATTATTGTTAAAAACTCTACTACACCTTACCTATCAACACAGGCAGAAGAAAACCAAGAAATCTATGTTTTGATGTGAAATTTCTAATGGTAGTCAATAATATAGATAGTAATTTATATATAATTACAGTAATTAATCTAAAATAAAGATGAGAAAACTCCTAATAGCACTTCCTCGATTTTCTTTTTCTACCACTATTACTCAGTGGTGAAGTATTCAGATATTTTACTTAAGTTAAAGTAGTAATACCACAGTGTAAAAATACTCCATTACAAGTAAAAATCCTTAAAAGTGTGAGAGTATAATCAGCTAAATGTACATGTACAATCATTAGATTATTATTCCTCATCATTCATGTAAAAGCAGGATTTTGCTGTTGTAATTGATTGATGTGGAGCTCAGTTTCCACTATTAAATCGAATTGTAACTAATGATTATTTTCATTATGGATTGGTCTGCTGGGTTTGTCCATTAATTGATTGACTATGCCGTCCCAATGACCCAGAGCCCAAAGTGACGCCGTCACAATGCTTGTTTTGTCAAACAAACAGTCCAAACCTCAAATTTATTCAATTTACTGTAATTAAAGACAAGGAAAGCAGCTAATCATCACTTTTCAGAAGCTGGAACTATGAAATGTTTGTCATTGTATCTTAATTTTGTTTAATCAGGTATTAATTGTTTTCATTTTTCTGTTGATCAATTAATCAATTAATAAACATCATTTAATCTCAAAGTTTATATACTTTTGGGTATTTCTATCTGTAAAAATACATATGTACATATGTTTTGTATGCAAAATCTTAACTTAAAAAGTATCTAACGCTGTCAGACAAATGTAGTGCTGTAAAAAGTCCAATATTTCCCTCAAAAAATGTATTTGAGATTGAGATTATTGTGTCTCTGCAGGCTGATTCAGAGTGCATTCGTTGACATGGAGAACATGCTGGTTCTGTTGACAGAGCAGAAAGAGGTGAGAAGAATCATCTGGAAAACGGTCAGGTGTATAGTTTTTTTTTTTTTGCAGTTTTATTCGAGAATGAACTATGAAACTTTCTATGAAATAATTCCTATGTGAGGGAAGGTTGTCAATTTAATCCCAGACAGTTTTATTGAACAAAATATTTGTCTACAACAGTGAGTGAGACCTTGTTTGAAGAAGAGTGTTCCTCTTTTTTCTCCCTATAGAGAAATAGTCTTTTCAGTGTCCCCTCTCACATCAGGACAGAGGTCAGGTCCTGGATTCAGTGTCAAGGACACTTCAACCTTAACCCCAACAGGCATCTTAGATCAATTTGTCATATCAGTTGGTAATTAAAACATTATTGTTTGGCTAATCTTTTTATAATAGTAATAAACTGCTATTGCAAATGCAGTAAAACTGGGTAAATACAATGTAAGGTATTCTCTTGTTAAGCATAAAGTAAGAAGTAAGTAAAGAAGAACAAATAATAACAGATAAGAATACATAAAAATGTATAAATTAAATATAATAAATGCAGATAAGTGGATAATTAAAAACTAAAATCGTATTAATTTCTAATCAGCGTCACTCGGCTTCAGTCCTGCTTGGAAACAGAGAAACTCACACAGTCAGAGGTCAGCGGATTAGGAGGTCAACAAGTGTTTGTGTGTGACTCTGTGTGTGTTTGTGCACATACACATACTAAAAGACGGAGTCTGCGTGTACGTCTGTGCGTGTACGTCTGCCTTTTTGTGTGTGTTTCGGTGGGAAAAGACGTCCTCCGGCTGCCTCACTGAAGGCTCCTACATTCACAGGCCCTTGATATGGTAAACAGCCACATGAATGTAGACAAAAGCATTAGAGCACCTTAAAAACACAGCGGCCCTTTTCTTTGGCTTGGGAAGCTGCCGGCGAGGGCAGTCAGGGGGGAGGAGGGTGAGGAGGAGGTCAGAAGGAACGAGGGATTGCAAAGGCTGAAACTTGAAACTTTTAGTGGAAATATTTTGACAATGTTAATGATTACATCACTATATCAGCAGTGGTGGAATGTAACTAAGTATATTTACTCAAGTAATGTACTTAAGTACAAATTTGAGATTTCCATTTTATGCAACTTTAGGCAAATGTTGTACTTTCTACTCCACTACATTTGTCTGACAGCCATAGTTACTTTTCAGATTACTGTTATTATTCATCTCTTTCCTGTCCAGTGATTTTGAATTTGAATGTTTCTGATGAACTGAAGGATTAACTGGGTGGAGAAAATCATAAAATCTAAAAGCCCTTTTGGATCACCTGTAGTGGAGTATTTTCACACTATTGTATTACTACTTTTACTTTCTACTACTTTCACCACTGAATATCAGTTGCATAGACTAAGGGATGAATATTCAAGGAAGGGAAGAGAGCACGAGAAGGAAGGATGGGATGAGAGAAGAGAGGAGGGAGCAAGTGAGGACAGGGAAAGATGTTACCTTTATTGTGTATAACTGTCTCACTATTCTTTCTCCTCCTCATCCTCTTTTTTCTCACCTATGCTTCTCGTCCTCTCTCTCCATCTCCTTTCCTACTTCTCTCCCTCCTTTCTCTCTCTCTGTCTCCCTCCCTCCCTCTCTTCCCTTCCCACTTCCTCTTCCTCTTGTGTTGCCCCCTCCTCCTCCTCATTTAACCACAAAAATAAAATAACCTCACCACCGTATACATGACGGTTCATTTTTCACCTTGGAAACAGCAGCTGACTCAACTCAAGGTCCACTCACTTCCTTGCTGTGGCACTTTCGACCATGTCACTTGGTCTTCATCGGCACACCAACACACGTTTGCTCAGTTGCCGTGGAACTGCAGATGTATAGAACGGAACAATATTCTTAGCACTTGTTGATGTAAAAGTTGATCTTAACTAATTAATTGATTAATTTGGTATTTTTCTGGTATCTTTATATCTTGGGCAGCAAAACAACAAAACTGAATCTCATCTCTCCTACTGTGTTCCTCTTCTCTCCTCCTCCTCCTTTTCCTCATCCTCCTCCTCCTCCTCCTCCTCCTCCTCCTCCATCCTCCTCCTCCTAATCTTCCTCCTTCATCCTCCTCCTCCACCCCCTCCTCCCCCTCCTCCCCCTCCTCCCCCTCTTCCTCCCTCCTCCTCCTCCCTCCCCTTCCTCCTCCTCCTCCTCCTCCTAATCTTCCTCCCTCATCCTCCTCCTCCTCCCCCTCTTCCTCCCTCCCCTTCCTCCCTCCTCCCCCTCTTCCTCCTCCTCCCCCTCCTCCTCCTCCTCCCCCTCTTCCTCCCTCCCCTTCCTCCCTCCTCCTCCTCCTCCTCCTCCTCCTAATCTTCCTCCCCCTCTTCCTCCTCCTCCCCCTCCTCCTCCTCCTCCCCCTCCTCCTCCTCCTCCTCACAGGTTCAGGATGCTGAGGATGCACAGGACCTGCAGCTCACAGCAGGTCAGGTGGAGTTTGACAGAGTCTGTTTCAGCTACGTGCCCGGGTGTGTAGCCAACAACAAATCTGTTTAAACCTACTTTTCTCTCATTTCAACTAATTTTATTCAACTACGAACACAAACTGCATAACATCACAGACTGCCTTCACCAGAAAACACAACAAATGACCCAGAGTATGTTTCTACTTTTCTGAAAAGCGATCTGTTGTGGCTGTGTGGTTGTATCCCATCTCCTACCAACAGTCTATGTCTACGTTTGTTTAAGCCACGACCACAAACTTTCCAGAATCACTGCCAGAATTAAAGAAGCCTTGGCATGAATGGGGATTAAATGAAGTTAATTTTGATCCTGACTGTTGCTCTTATGTGTGTGTGTGTGTGTGTGTGTGTGTGTGTGTAGCAGTGAGGTTCTTAGGGATGTGACCTTCACGGTGGAGGCGGGACAGACAGTCGCTTTGGTACGTTGGCCTTTGTTTACCACATCTATGTTCTGATTGTCTATCAAGTCTGATTTAACGGGTCACTGTCACCAAATTTTCTAAATAACATATTTTCTCACTTTACTTCTGGTGGCAGTGGTGGAAGGGGGAGCTCATTTTGATTACCTTATATACTACTGGGTAGCTTTGAACGTGAATTTCCCATCAGGATCAATTAATTTTTATCTTAACTGATAATATAACATCATAATTAATTTGTTGATCATATTTTGTGTCATTATTCTGAATCTGCAACGAACCGAGTAATTCAAAGTGCTAAATTAATGTAGTAAGTATAAAGTAAAAGTCCTGCATTCAAAGTCTTAATTAAGTAAAAGTACTAGCATCAAAATATACTTGAAAGTATATAAGCATATAAAGTACCAAAAGTAAAAGTACTCATCAGGCAGAATGGCGCATTTCAGGATAATATATATAATAACACCAGATTATAATTAGTGATGAATTAATGTGTTCAGCACTAATGTTGGAGATGGTAAAAGTGGAGCTAATTTCAACTACTTTATATACTGCCGGGTATCTTAATCCATAATAACGACGTACTTATTTACAACAACATTACATTAAATACATCAAAATAAAACTGTGTGTGTGTGTGTGTGCAGGTCGGTCCGTCTGGATCAGGGAAAAGCTCCATCCTGCGTCTGTTGTTCAGATTTTACGACGTCCAGAGTGGCAGCATCCGCATCGACGGTCAGGACATTTCCAAGGTAAACACACATATACGCATGAAAATACACACACACACACACACACACACACACACACACCATAACACCCACATTCAGTTCAGTTCATCACAAATCATAAGCAGTTTAATAAGGAGCATACGTGTTTTAGCTCATTTCTAAATCAATCTCAGCTGCTTTATGACTGAATAATGTGAAAAAAAGGTCACTGAAATGTGTGTGTGTTTTGTGATTCATCAATTTATTCAGTTTCTGCACAAACATGAAACTGATATTGATCTTCTCTAACTCTCTCCAAGAAAGCAAATAAGAACATTTCCCCAAAATATCAAACTATCCCTTTAAACTGCAGCCAGTTGTGATGCGTTTTGTCTGACTTTGTATTTTTCTGATACATGTGTCGGTTTCTCTTTTCATCTTTCTTCATTTCTCTTTTTTTCTATCTCTTCATTGCTTCTTCCTGCCTTTGGCTCACGCACCTTGACTTCCATTTTCCTTCTCTCTCCACTTTCTCTCTCTCTCACACACACACACACACACACACACACAGCTGGCTGAGTGTGTGCGCTGCAGTCACACTGTGAATAAATCATAGTAAAAGGTTTGTGAATAATGCAGCAACGAGTCCAGACGCCAGATGTGTGTGTGTGTGTGTGAAGATAGCCTATTTATTGCAGTTGCAGTTAAAGTAACTCTGTTTATGATTTGCCAAAAGTCTCAATAAAACTAAACAGCACAGGCACTTTACGACGCACACTCTCGCACACACATGCACACCTGTTTTAATACGGCGGACGGAGGTGCTGGCGATGGTTACGAGGACGCTCACTTATAATTACAGAGCAGGAGGACCGTTTAATCAACACACATGTACACACACATGTTCGTCCCTTTAATTAGATTCAGACTGTTTATCAATCTGAGTTTTTTGAGGAGCAGGAAGCAGTAAAACACCTCGACTTCCTCTGCTGAGAGATGAATACTGTTGTTGTGTTAGGCAGCATCGGGGTCCAAATACAATGCACAGAACTTTATATATATATATATATATATATATATATATATATATATATATATATATATATATATATATATATATATATGTATGTGTGTATATATATATATATATATATATATATATATATATATATATCTAAAAGACTCATCCTCTCAAAGTGTTCATCCATTGGCTCTCATTGTGGTATTTTTTTATGCCAGCACATGTTCACCATGTAATCTCTTTAATAGAATTGTAAGTATGACATTGTTCAGCATGGGGTATAATATAAATTTATTAAAACCTACCGACATACTGATCTGGTCACTGGTAAATGTCCCCTGAAACAAACTAGGCGCACTCGCTCGTGTTATCAGGTCGGGGCCATTTAAAGTACAACCAACCTCACGACAGAAAAAAAAAACTACTCTGGGTACTTACATTATACATAATACTATCCCTGTAATCACAAAATAAGTCCTTCATATATATGGCTTCAATAGCTATATTGTGTATTACATGAGCTGTGAGTTATTTGTTAAGGAGAGGAACAACGCAGATGGAAATGTGGGATAACATAATGAAATAAATTAAAACTGGGTGGTAATTCCCTTCAACAGCTCAATCACATTTGAAAAGAGGTGAGATATTTATCAATAAAAAACACCATGGATCAGATGGTGGTCATAACGTGTCACCTTTGTTACAGAGTGAGACTGAGATGGACGAGGATCATTTTGTGCTTTGGGTTTGATGCCAGCAGATTTTACACACCATCTGTTTCACATGTTGCCTGTTGTCACTCCATTAAAATCCGACCATGCTTTTCATGCTGTACTGTATAAATACTTTTTTAATGTGTCAGTATCACAGGATTTTACCCAGTAAAACAACGTCCGTCTCAACAAGTCGGCAAATCTCATCCGCACATGGTGAAAGGGTCCGGTGCAATTTTTAAAGGAATACTTTAAAGGACGTTTCACACTTTTCCAGTCTTTCAGCTTAATTAATCTCATCACGTGCTGGCAGTGGCTTTATATTTAGCGTATAGTCACAAAAGTGTTTCGATCTTCTCTCGTCTAACTCTCTAACTACTTATAGCACTTTTACCTGTACAAAGAAGGGTGGATTAATGTTTTTGTTTTGTTTTTTGTGAATTTTTCTTGGTATGAAATTGTGCCTCTCTTTCCATCTGCTCTGACTGCCTCTTATAATACACAGATGTGCAAATGTATTTTAAACAGCTTTAGTTTGTGGAGGTGCACATACACCCATCTCAAAATATCACAAATGCCTTTCATGTAGTTTAACAAAAAACTAAAAAAGTCTTAAGTCAAAGTCCACTTACTAGCCTTTTTCTGGGATTGAAACTTTATCTCAAGGTTGTTTTTCTTGGTGTAGTTGGAGTTCTGCTTCTTCAACATTATTTCCCAAATCTATTGCAGATTGAAATGTTCACCAAAATAATTTCAATGTGATGACAGCAGACTCTGTAATGGGTTAGTTTGATATTGGATTCTTATCAATGTCCACATGTTCCAACTAAATCTGGAATTTGCAGAAAGATGTTCTTGCTTGTTGCACACTGCTGCTTGTAGATTGTAGCATCTTTTCTTTTCAGCAGTTTAAAGGATCGGTTCAGACTTTTTCCCTAAATCTTTCTTAATAGGCTACATTACTCACAGGACGATATGTACATTGAAAGAGTTATTTGTCACTTTAATCATAGTCTGTAGTCTGTAAATGTGTAATAATTGTAAAATAGAATAGAAATAGAAATAACGTGTTAATTAGTGGCTTCAAAACCTTGTCGGAGATCTGAACAGCAGATAAGCTTTTGGTGTCCAGTTCTTCTGCTTCACCACACACAGCTCATCCTCTTGGACCTCTGGTTTGTTTTCGGCCCGTCGGTCCTCTGCCACTCTGTTTGTCCCTGCATATGGCCGCCACATGTGGTGAAGCTCTGATGAGTCCGACTCTGCAGGCTGATGGCTGGTTACTGGAGTGCTGGTGTGAGTCATGAGTCATGTGTTTTTTTAATGAAGGTGTCAGCCAGGTTTCTTTTTTTATATATATATATTTCAATTACTGCTCATAACTGCCCTCTTTTTCTTGTTTTTCTATGACACACCTTCCTCTTTGTCAGTAAATAAAAGGCAGTTAGCATTTATCAAAGCAAGTGGAGACACTTTAATCAATAACTATAAGCTGAATCACTGCTGGGTCGGAGCAGGATGGAGAGTAACGGGGGTTTACTCAAGAACCGAAATTATTAAACGAATAGTTTGACATTTTGGCAAACGTGTATCTTTTTCTTTTCTGAGAGTTAAATGAGAAGATCGATTTCTTGGGTGAGTGCAGTGAATCTTCTCATCTTACTCTCCATAAAGTGAATGAGCGTATTTCCCAAAATGTCTCACTTTTGCTTGACCTCTAATTTTAGAATACATTTTCCTCATTGCTTGTCTAAATGTGAATGCAACGCTCAAACTTATCTGATATTGACACAGTTAAATCAAATGCTTTTCAGCAGAATACTTAGAAGTCTTGAAAGCCTCCTTGAAAGAGCTTATTTTCCTTTTAATGGTTATGTTTAGGCAACTCAAAGCACATGGTTAAAGTTGTGGAAAGATTGTGGTCTTAGTATTGAAAAGGTCTTACAGCATGAGAAAGGACTTGAGAACCTTTTCAACATTTAACAAAACTCTTTCCCCAACCATAACCAAGTGTTTTAATAGTGGAAGAGTCCAGTGCTTTGATCCAACCATCCAGACAACCTGTGTTTACTGCTGAACATATTTGGTAAACAAATATATATATATTTAGTAGCAATGGGGTTAATAAAGAAAGTCTCTCTCACAGATTTACCGTAATGTTAGTTGTTATTTCTTGTGTGCGGACAGCTGTCTTACACTAATATATCCTTTTGTTCCTCAGTTGATGATTCAATGAAAAACATTAAAAGCCTCCTTTTTTCTTTTCCCTCTCCATCTGTCTCTTTCTCTCTTTCTAACATTTGGCGTTACAGCTCTGTCAGCCCGCCTCTATCAGAAACAGATGCTGTGTTGTTCTTGAAAATAAAATACCAAAAGTAAACAACAAAGATCAAATTAAGGAGAAAGTGAGTGATTACCAGCCAAACCGAGCTGGTGCAGGAAATGGAGTTTCTATAGTTGAGGCTGCGGAGGAAAGCTTTCCACAGGAAAGCCTCAAAGTAGTGCAGAATTGACCAGAGAGTCGTTGAAAACCGGAAATTATTTCTGGAGAGATCAAGAGGCAGATTTATAAAATGCTGAAAAGTTACTTTTTAAATGGGGGAAAAACATTTCGACTATTTCGCTGATACCAATATGGTTTGGATCTGAACTGATCAGACCAAGTTGATGAGTCCTGCTAGTGTAGGCCATCTGCTCCTGACAGTCCGGAGATGTAAATGTGTTTAATCACAGTCTAAGAAAACAAAACAGAAAACAGAGTTGTGTGTCTTCACTAATCTCCCTACGGCCCACAGAATGACCACATTAACAGTATGCAAACTGAAAATTGCCATAATCATAACATTATTTGGATAATGTTGGGCAGGACTGATCCTTATGTTTCATTTCAACTCTCCACTGTCAAATTTATTACGTGAATAGTGAAATGTTTCATGAAATCTGAGCCCTGCAGACTACTGGCATCAATTTGAGTAAAATAAAGCCACATGAAGCCTTGTGACATCATGGTTCTTTCCGACATTATGGTATTTTGCTGATCTTTTCCCGCTAAAAACCCCATGCACTCTGGAGAAAGCTGGTTGTTTTCTCTTGCCTCTGTATATAATGTTAGTAACATCGCTACAAACAAGGCTCCGCTGTGCACACACACAGTAAAGAACACAAGATCGGAGGCTTGTTTGTAGGGATGCTGCTGGAAAGCTCAGCACAGTTTACATGGAAAAATTTGATCCAAATGTTGGTTTAGCCCTCTTGAAGTTGCGTTGCTACAGCGTGCATGATAAAACAACGAGTGAGGTCATATAAGGTGTCAGTTGAAACAGATGTAGAGAAGCAAAAAGAAGCTGAGCAGGTAAAGTGAGATATATAAAAGCCTGGAGGAGAGACAGGGACAGAAATCGGCTCAGGACATGTGCTGTCTGTGACCTGGGGCAGCATGCATTATATAGTATAGGATGAATTAAGCCATGCAACATTTATGCAGATGTATGCTGTGTGTGTGTGTGTGTGTGTGTGTGGGAGAGAGAAAGAGCAAGTAAAGCGAGAACTCCAGGTCAATGCAAACATGTAATAAGTTTGTATCATGACCCACAAATCTGAAGATCCCATATACTGTGTTTTTTTCTGTGTTGTTGTCTGTAAATCTGACATGAAACAAAGACTTACTGCCTATAAGTTCTTGCCTTAGTTCAGAGGATAACAATTGTTGTGTCCCTTTCTCTGTCCAAGGTGCGTCAGTCTTCTCTGAGGTCGCACATCGGCGTGGTTCCCCAGGATACAGTTCTTTTCAACGACACCGTCCGCAACAACATCCGCTACAGCCGCGTTACAGCCAGCAACCAGGAGGTGGAGAGAGCTGCCATGGCTGCCGACATACACACCAAGATACTGGAGCTGCCTCAGGGTCAGGCTGCGGTGTGTGTAGAGGATGATGATGAAAGTGCTTTTTGTTGTTTGACGATGTTGACTTAAGCTGGACGTTTGCCTATTTGAATCCTGATGTTGGAAAGTCTGGATGCAGACAGTGAATAATGGTGATGATGATGATAATAATTATAATGAAGATGATGATATTGTGTCCGACCAGGGTATGACACGGAGGTGGGGGAGCGAGGTCTGAAGCTCAGCGGTGGGGAGAAGCAGAGGGTGGCGATTGCCCGAACCATCCTGAAAGAACCTCGCATCATTCTGCTGGACGAGGTGAGGATGCAAAGAAGCCAGCGCTCACACCTGAGGTTACAACACTTAAATACTCGCTTTTTAACGACGTGTTCATGAAGACAGGCAGCTCACATGCCAGCGGCATTGCTCATTCACGTCTCATTAAGATTAAGATCTCTTTTATAGGAGAGTCCTGGGAACAAATTACACAGATACAGTCAACGCACACGTATTTAATAAAACCAAAAGTCTGAATATTTTGCACAATCCTCCACATATCTGACATGTTCTTTACATATTTTACACATTTTTTATGTAAATATTTTTAACTGGCAGTACTTGCTTTTTACTTACTTTCTCATTTTCTGTTACTATGTTTATTGTTATGCACCAAATACCAAAGCAAGTTCCTTGTATATGAAAACATACTTAACAATAAACCAGTAAACCAATTCTGACTTACAGAGTACTGTACTTACACTAATACACTGTGTTTGGTGTTTGTTCCAGGCCACTTCTTCACTGGACACGCAGACTGAGAGGAACATCCAGGCTTCCCTGGCCGAGGTCTGCGCCAACAGGACGACGATAGTGGTCGCACACAGGTGACGTTGCTACCAAGCTGTGTGTCGTTTAACCAGGAAGCTTCCTAATAAGTTCCCTTGTTTTACTCGAGCAGTGTTGAAGCAACAAGTGCTGCAACTCATAGCCACTGAATACTGACCATTATTGAAGGTACAACAATATAAAGTCAGTTAACCTTCCAAGAAGAAAACACAAGTACAACTTCGGCTTTAAAACACAATAAAATTTGTCCTGAGGGGACATGAATGTGTCTATCAGATTTTACGGCGATGCCATCCAATAGTTGTTGAGACATTTCACTAAAATCCACAAATGTCAGCCTCATGGTGGCGCTAGAGGACACAGGAAGTCAGTAGGATACATCATGTGGGAACCATGAATGTCTGCATGCAATTCAATGGAAATCCATTCAATAATTGTTGAGATATTAACAGCAATTAGAACTTAACAGTGTAGTGCCCCAGCTTCATCCACAGCAATGCACTGAGGGGTAAAATAATGCTCCCCATTGTAGTTCCTGAGAGTGGCAGTGGTTCTGGGCAAAAAGTGGTCCAGTGTGCTGCTGGACATGGTTTTCTATAAACACACAGTCAGCTCTGGAAGTGACATCATCTGTTACAATGTGATCACAGTTGCAGTGGTAATACAGGACCGAACGTGAGTAAGAGAGATGAAAGGGAAAGAGGTTTGTGGTGAAAGGAAAACAGGATTAGGGCAGACACAAAGAGAGGGATGGAGAGATTAAATGGAAAGCTGATTGGAGGACATGAGATGACGCATGATGACAGGTCAACAAAAGTAAAAGAAACAGATGTCTGGTTATTCATCAGTCTGAGTGATATTGAAAAAGACTTGAAAGGCTCTGACACTCGCAGACATTAAAATACATCAGGAGTGAAGTAGCCTGAGCTGCTGATTCCTGTTGCACTGTGTTAACCCAGCTTTCATCATTTCCTCTGTGTACATAAATACAATAGATTATTTTGTCTTGTTCCATCAGTAAAACATTGTTTCTGTTGTACAGAAGAAGGTCGACTCACTTGGTCAAGTGGTCCAAAGCGAAAAGTTAAAAGTGTGGATTTATATTTTCCGCTCCATGGGAAAGATCTCAAGACAATATTTAGTTTGACAGATTTCCAGATTCCTCTGGAAACATCACAAGATCGTCTGTTTCCTTCCATGGAAAGTGTGAAATGCTTTCTGTTCTCTAACAACTTTTATTCTCTGCTTTACTGAGAATTCACCAATCACCTGTTGGGTTGTACAGAGAATGAAAACCAGGTGAGCTGAGGCTGCTGGTTAATGAGATAAGCAGATAACAGCTCCGCAGCTGCATGTATGAAATTTAGAACAGATCTGGGTTTTTAGCCATTCTAGGCTGGTTACGGCAGCATCAGCATGTCGGTCAGTCCACTGCTTTATTGGCTTGAACAGGTTTCTCCTTTTCACTGTGGTTTGAGCCAGATGTGCAGCTACTAAATAACCAAACTTCAATAATTCTGTCAGTGTATTCTTTGTCTATTGGTCCCAGCCAGGCAATATGTCATAGTGATCTTGTGAGTTTGTACCTTTCTTTCTGCCTTTTTAAATGGATTGTTTGGTGCTTATTTTGCAGTGTAAGGCCCCTGGAGTCTTTGAATAAATTGATCCACAAGCTTCTTAATCTTTCAATAGCAGCAACAGATGGAGTCTGGTTGTAGGATCAGGCCTGTTTATTGACTGAATCAGTCGGGCCTAAATAAAATTAAAACACACACACGATCACAACAGACAGGTCATGATTTTACTTTAAAGGATGAGCTGATTACGGTATACTAAGACATGGTGGAGGTGGTGGTGATGTGATCACAACAAAGGGCTGACAAGAGGGATTGTAGTTTATTATTGTTTTGCAATGGTTATATAAGATATATATTACTTTTTTAACACTACAGAGTTAAGGCAAACGGTTGGACCAATATTTAGACTCCAAATTTAAATGGAAGCTGAACCTGAACTGTACAGTCACTGGGTTCATAGACTGGAACTAATAAATATAAACAACGATTGCACTCTATTAGTCTTCCTGTAAGCCATGTCAGTGAGCCAGCACGCATAATACCTGGGCTCCTGGAACCGGTACATCTAAATGCAAATCAGCCATCAATAATATTTTAGTAACCTGCTATGACAGGTCCAGATATCTGCTGTGAAAAAGGCCTTTGTCTAACTGATAACCGGTAATCCACTCGGTTGATTTCATCCTTCCCGGCCGAGGCGAAGATATGCAGTATTAGGTTTATTATCCTGAGCCTAACCCTAAAAACAGGACATGAACTATATGTCCTGCCTGCATGTAAACACAGTGGGTGTTTTCTCCTCGCTCTAAAGCCTGAATGAGGGGAGAAGAAAACCTTTGACGTCTGCAGTCTCTGGGGAGAGATATTTCTACCTTTGACCGAGGTTTTCCATCAAATATTGAAGGTGCACGTCCAAAGATAGCCTTGATGTCATTAAAGCAGAGTGGTGGCTCTGCTGAAGCTTAAAGTGACATTCAGCGGTTTGGAGAGGCATGAGCTCTATGGTTTGCAGAGCCTTTTTTTATTTTGTTTTTTTTTTTGTTCTGCATACAGCTTTGTGTTCACCGAGGGATGGGGGTGACATGTCCCCTTCATCTTTCAAAAAAACATTTTCAGATTCCCACATTTATCTCACAGATTATCATTTCTTAAAGAAAAACACTGAAATTGATGCATCCATGGAAAACCTTCATACATCTGGTCACATCGCCAAGTTGAGTCCAGAGCCATTCAGATCAGTTGAGTGTGGCTTTAATCAGACTCTCATCAGAGACTGGTCATGAATATTAACTTTAATAATTCACAGACAAGTTCATACAGAGTTCTCCAACCCAGAGCAGCGATGCTGTTTGTGTGTGTTGGTTTGTTACACGTGTGTGTCAGAAATGATAGAACTGTTTGTGTATTTTCTGTTAGTGATTACTGAGGAATGACTGTGTATTTTACTTTTATAGGACAGCTGAACATATTTAACATCTAACAACACATTATGGCTCCCTCCCACTCTCTCTTTTTACAGTATGTGTCTCTCTCTTTTCCCATTTCCTCATCTTGTCCCCCTCCTCCCGACCTCTGACACCTCTGGAATTAATATCTCTATTACCGCCAGCCTTCCTCTCTCCCTGTGTTTCTCTGTCGTTCCTCCCCACCTCCTCTACACTGGTTTATTACAACTTGGATCCTATGTTCATATCTCTGACCATTGTTCAACATTGTAATTATCAGGTTTGAAGAAGAGAAAACGAAGCTTAAGAGTCAAATAGTTGAACTTGATTGCTGTTAACATCCATCACAGTTTACAGACTGACTACCTGGATCAACTTAGTCTCACTTACTGTCGTTGTGCACACAGTTTTCATGTGAACTTCCAAATATTTACTCTGGGTTAGTAATGATAGAGATGATATTTCCTCTGTTGAATTGTATTTGAAACATTACAAACTAAAAAGTGAACTCTTATGCTTTGGCTTCTATTTTGGTTCTGATGGGTGACAATACAGGGCAGCAGTAATATGAGGAAATGAAAGATGAATAATGTTTGTGTGGTGTTGCAGGTTGTCCACCATCGTCGGAGCAAACCAGATCCTGGTGCTTCACGATGGACAGATAGCAGAGAGAGGAAGGTGAGGTTGTCTCTGCAGAATTTGAGTGGCAAGTGTGCTGAGATGTTATCAGGACATTTTTATCTCAACCTCCACTAATGCCTTTGTTTGTGTGTCTTTGTGTGTCTTTGTGTGTGTGTGTGTGTGTGTGTGTGTGTGCTTGTGTGTGTGTGTGTGTGCTTGTGTGACACACCTGAATGATGGTGCGTGTCCTAAGTGCTTGCAAATTTGTTATCTGTAGATCAAAACCTCAGTGTGTGTTTTTGTGTGAGACCCTAAAGCCTTCAGGTGTCTTTCTCAGAGGCTGATGGACCCCCCCCCCCCCTCCCCCCCCCCACACACACACACACACACACACACACACACACACACACACACACACACAGTAGAGCTGCCTCTTAACTGTCGATGCGTACAGTCCTTTGATATAGGAGCTGGGTATGAAGACTTCCTCTGTCACACACCGAGGTCACACACAGGCAGTGGCAAGCCAGAGACAAATAATAGTGACAGATCTCACTTTCTAATGTTTAAGTGCTGAAAAACACAGCTGAATTTATGAATTTATTGTCCATAATAAAACTATTGATGAGCGATGAGTTGGTCACATGCAGGGCTGTAGTGGAGGGTAAACACATACGGGGGCTTTGTTTGCCCCTGCAGGCATGTGTGGGGAACACCAACCAAACACCATTCATCTTTTGATCGACACTGTGATGTAAACACGACACAGGCCCATTGAACCTCCGGTGTCAGAATACACACAATTTCTGTCCCAAAGTGTGGGAGTGCATCATGAAGCGGAGGCAGGAAGAGGCCTCATCCCGTCCTCAGGCTGTCTCTGTGCTTAACATTCTTTACGTGAAGCACTACGTCCACGCTAAGCCGGCCAGTTCTGAAAACGCTGTTTACATGTGAATACAACATACTAACTTTTGTAGGTGTTTTTTTGTAAAATTTCTTCTCCTTCATTATCGTCTTTGTTGTTAGACAACTGAATGAGCAAATATGATATCTCTGGATCTGCTACATCAGTTTGAGCATTGTGAGTCTGAGTCAGGCCTTAGTATAATTCTTCTCTTCTCCTTTCTCTTTTTCCTCTTCCACTTCCCTTCATTTTCTGCCCATGCTTCTCTTTATTTCCCCTCCTTTTCTTCTATTCTCTCTATGCATTTCTGCTTATGTTTCCTCTGCATCAACCTGTTCTCACTCTTTCTCCATCTTGCACTGCTTGTCTGCATCCTCTATTTCTGACTCTCTCTGTCTTTCCCTCTCTCTCTCTCTTTCCGTCTGGCAGTCCAGACAGTAACAGACTTGTGGTTTTACTAATTCATAGTAAAGTTGGTCAAAGTCTGCAGAAGGATTTCAGACAACTTAACTTTGTTTTTAAAGCTGCTCTGGTGTCACAAGACATTATGAGTGACCCACCTTCTCCCCTGTCTGCTCTTCTTTTCCTTTAATTTCTATTCCTTAATCTTTAAAACAACTTTCCTTTTTGTTATCTTTTTGTTCCTCACAGTAACATCGGATATCAAACAAGTGTTGCAGGGCACCATTGGTGAAGCCCTCCTCAGTGACTTTTCTCTCAAGTGTTTCTATCCACATTTAAAATGTCTGCATTAGAAAAACAGAATGAACTTGCCAGAAATTTGAAAAGACAAAAATCCTAAATATTGCATTTTTTTTGTGCCAAAGGGGTGACAAAAGCACATAAAATGTTTTTTCACCAACACAAAATTTACAACCCAGCAGTCCTTTCTTGCAGTCGCCTGCCGTCACATGCTAAAGCAGCAGCAGAAGGAAACAACACATTCTGTAGACAAGAAAACAGAAACTTACATGAACACCTCAGCTGGGAGGCAGAATCAGAGTTACTGACCCTTTTTCACTGACCCCATTTTGATAGTTTCGTTCTTGTCTCATCCCATTTTCTCTTCCTTGTTCTTCTCGTAACCCGTTCTGCTCAGACACGAGGAGCTGCTGGTCCGGGGAGGTCTGTATGCAGCCATGTGGATGAAACAGCAGGAAAGTCTCGACACGCAAACAGAAACACAGATGAACAACCAGACTCAAGACACTTGACTTTGATCAGAGTATGAACTTTCTTTTTGATCCACATACGTTTTTTGTCACATCGGATGGATTGTAATCTTGTGTGATCTTGGACAAACTGAAATGGAGAAAACAGCATTATTTGCCCTAATAACATCTTCTGCTGATGCCAAACTGTTGCATACGGATGTAGTTACAACTGCAGAAAACAATAAAAACAACCATGAAGGCAATGCCTGAATTAAACAATAGGAAGACTCCTCTGCGGCAGAGGAACCTGGCAGTGGTCAGATGTTCTGCTTGTGAAGATCCCACCCGAGTCAATAAAAGCCGAGGCGGTTGTGTTACACAGGTTGTTTTGGTAAAAACATCCTGGATGGGCTGAAAGTGCTGGTGTCAAAGGTTACTGTTTAGAGTAAAGATATATAAGCAGCCTGAGGGCCAGAGAGAGAGAGACAGATGGAGAGTGTGTTTTAGCTGGAACTGTGTCTCTTAAGCAATAAAGGCCTCTGAAAGTACGACTGTGTCATGGCTGATCTCTGTAAAATGATATTTCACTTTTCAGGGCACTGCATCAGGAACTACATGTATCATAACCCCCCTTTCAGACATCGACATAACGAAAATTGGGTTAACAAATGTTATGTCTGGTTTTATGTTTAGACAACTGTTCTTCTGTTCTTTATCCTTTTAGGTGCTTATAGGTGACGGTTGAAGAGAAGAGATGGAAAATGCAAAATAAGCTGTCAAATACATTAACACTCTTCTTGTAATATGTAGTCTACCGTCATTGATATAAATGGGGTGAACAAACACAACGACACCGCGCTCTACAGCCTTGACCATAAAGTTGAATCTTTAATTTCAACAATAATGTGGTAGTGTTTTGATCCACCTTGAAATATCGAAGGAGAATAAAACATTTCAGATTAGTTAAACACTGAGATAAAGAGGGACATACAACCATGAGTCCACTGTGTGATTCTTTATTGATGTGTAGGCTATTTGTTTGCCAACGAACAGGACAATGAATACAAAGATAAATCTACAACAGCTGACAACAACATTTTTCATATGTACATATCTGCTTACACAGAAGAGAAGAGACAAGCTATACGTGACACAATGTTTCCGATACAATAAAAACAAGTGGTAATTGTAATGTCTGTCAAGTTACAAATATTAACTTAAAGGTCACTAAGGAGATACTTCTCCTCCAGTAAGTGTCTCATTATGGCTGAGATGAATCTTATGTCACACTGAGAGGTATTACAAACTTAAAATGACTGATAAAATAATAATTATTGGATATTTACAAAAAGCAGAGCATGGATACAAACAAAGGTTTTTACAGAAGACTGTTCTGAATTTAGAGAAATGTATTTATTCAGTGTTTTTGCATCAAGGATTATAATGTTCCCTTCAAGGGGAAGATGGAGTTTTCCTTGAATGATAATCCTCGTATTTCTCAACGTAGAAAAGGAAGGAGACTGGATAATGTGGTGATTGATTATCAATATGCCAACTTTGTTTCTGAGAAATGGCTTTAAATACCTTCAGTTAGTGAGTTTTGAGCTTGTTAGGTTAAAATTTTTTACTGTGATGCTACTTTTGAGTTGTAGTAGACTTGTGTTTTACGCACACAGTCTCGTACGTGTGAATTTAAAAATTGATGATTTTTTTTTTCTGCTCGCTGTTTGTATGATGACTTAAACGGGAAAGCTTCACATCCACTCCAGCACTTGTTAGTGCTTTTTAACTGCCAGTCGCCCAACATTGTCTATTCAGAAGATGAATAGGACTTTTAAATCTGCAACCATGGACACCCAAAATATCTACAGCCGCTCAGAGTGGAAGTTTATTGCAGACATGTTCTGTTCTGTCTTTATTATGCCGTGTAGAGGGAGTTCAAGTTATTGTTAGAAACACAGGCACCAGCTGTTGGCAGCGATCTGAGTCCCATAGGCCTATCTGTGATTTAAAAGGTGTAGCTGTTAGTAGGTCTACGTTATACTGGTTGAAACAGCCTTGGTTTGAAAGTGATCACGTGCTTATTAGAGCCACCTGGGTCAGACTGCTGTGGGTTTTACAAAATGATGTGCTTTATATCACTGTATGACAAAAGCATGTACCAAAAGCTAAACAGGATTGTCAGGACACCAAGACAGGTTAATATAGGAGAAGTAGAATTTGGAGAAGTACACAGGTTTAGCTCCCCAAGTCTGCTTTGCCTATTCTCTGCTGCTGTATGCCCTATTGTCCTGATACTGTCACTTCACAGAATTGGCGTCGATGGTCATCAGGTCAGCGCTTTAGAGCTGGAAGTCCAGCAAATAAATCTCATGTACTTGACTGGTTTCTAAAAGTATTTTATTGACTAGATTTTGTGATTTGCTGCATGCAACTAGAACAGTTCTGCTAAATTACATCTCATACTCTGTACAGATTATTACACACACTGTGAATATGCACATGTCAACTTGTTGGACGCAGTTCTGGTCCAAAGCGTCCCACGCGTTTGGAGAGTTGTCAGTGTTCCCAATCAACTTCCATCTCTTGAATAAACAAATCTCTAATGTAAAATAAATCAGTGGACATCAGTACAAAACACTGCAGGGTGGGGAAGAGATGTACACCGGGCTGTGGTACATATAGTTACTGGAGGCAATGTACAGACACAAATCACAAAGTACCACCGAAACAAGAGGACAACATGTACATTGTTAGTGTAAGCATGGGTTAATATTAAAACGAGTGCATGTTTCATGTGATGCCTCTGTCTATGTGATTGAGCGCACGCACACACACACACACACACACACACACACACACATACAGTTGAAGTTGTGCCCTTATTAAAATGCCATAGCCAGTCTGTGAAGCAGTGAGGGCAGTCTCTGTGCTTCATATCTTAATCATGATCACTGCCAACCAGTTTCTGTCTCTCATTTCCTTGCCTTCAGACACCACTCTGCTTAGATGTAAAATTCATCATTATTTTTTTTTTTTCTCAACAACCTGGATTTTATTTTTGTAGGTTTGGTCATCATAATAAGACTCTCAGAAACCTTGAACAACTTTCTGTGTTCGCTTTTATGTTCACAGCCAAAGACGTGGTTGAGATCACTGGGTCAAACTGAGGATTTGTCTGGTTGCCTCATCACGCAGGTTGTTGCAGCCATATTGCAAAATGAAATCTTGTTCAGTAGCAACTGTCCTGAGACCAGAAGACCAGGGTTTATGTCCTGTCTCCTACTGGTTTTTATTAAAACATGACAGTTGTTGCCTAACTTAGGAATGCTCATATATATAACCTTTATAACACATGGGTTGGTATGGAAAGAGGATTTAAGTTGTGACAGTAGTAAAATATCATTAAACCAATTGTTTTTTTAAAAAACAAGGTCTTAACTACAATGGGACTAAGTATTGACTTTGGAAATGTTTTTAAGAATAAATAGTTCTGGTTGGCAAATATGATTTACTGAACATTTGAAAAGAGCCAGCAGCAGTTTGGGTCAAGAGGCAGAGGTTCATGTGTCATCCTACGCTCCAAAACCGTCGTCAGTACTGAGTGTGAAAGTTAATTCTTGACCTTGGAGACACTAGACTGACAAAAAATAAATACATTCAGGCGCTTTTAACTGTGAGATGCAGATAAAAGTTAGCAAGTGGACCTAGAGTTAAGACGTTTGTTGAACTGTGACTAGTGTTTTTGGGGAAAAAACATTAGTATTTTCATCCAGGTTTTCAGGGTTTTGTCAGTGCTGATGTCTTATCCCTAAATTATTTCAGTATTCAACGTTTTCAAACACTGTCAGAGCAAGAAAAGGAGAAACTGACAGTCAAAAAGGAAGTGGAAAAGGAAAGAAAACGAGAGGGAAAGGTATAATGATGGACAGAAAAAGAAGTTGAGAAAAACAACCAAGAATGGAGTCGAATGCCAGCAGAAGAAACACAACAAGAAATATAAGAAAGAAGCGGGAAGGAGGGTGGGGGGGTCATGAGAGGAAAGGTGGGAGGAAAATAGCTGACAAAGGGTGAAGCAAAGGACAGAATGAAGAGAGGAGGGAAGGAAGAGAGACAGAATAACTGTCGTAAAGATAAAAATAGAGATAGATGATTGGCTCTGAAATGTGTAAGTACACAGGAGATAGACACACACACACACACACACACACACTGACCCGAGTGTAAGATAGCAATGGACTCTGAGAGTGGTTGTCCTCTTGCTGAACTCACACACACACACACACACACACTCCCTGACTCACAAACACACACTCATGCGGTTCACATGGTGTTCAGGACACTCCCGTTGGGATGAGCTGTCATCGCTATGGTTACTGTCTGAGTTAGGACAGAAAAACCACACACACACACACACACACACACACACACCCACAGGCACACACACACACTCCAGTGTCCGCCAAGCACACTGAAACTAAGTTTACAAACACTGGTAGAAATGCACGTGTGTTTGACGGTCTGTACGTGTCTGTGTGTGTGTCCACAATTAGTTTGTCTCTCTCCCTCTCCCAGCCAGTCTCAGTGTCTCTCTGCCTCAGTTGGTCCTCCTGTGTTTCTGGTGCCAGAGCGCGGTCGGCAGGTTCTGGCAGCCCTGGTACTCTCGCCGCATCTCGCCGTCCGTCAGAGGTGGCGTGGCGTTGCAGGGGGCGCCTGCCAAGGTCACATTTAAAAGGCCGGCCCACGGCTCCAGGAGGCGAGACATCCCGGTACCCTAATAACATTGTTGGTGAGAGAGGAGATTAGAAGACTATTAAGAAGAGTAAAAAGAACAAAAAGAACTTAAATGTGATAAATTACCTTTCCCAGGTGGTCCAGCAGGCAGATCGCAGGGCTGATGTAGGACCAGCTGCTGTCTTCCCAGCCAGGGTTCAGCCTCTGGTGGTTGTGGGTCTGTCGTGTCTGGCTCTGGATCAGAACCACGTTGAGGTGTTTCTGGGACCCCCGCAGCCTCTTGGACAGAACGCCACTGTAGCTCTGATCCACAAACAGCAGAACACGCGTCGCCCTGCAGCCGGCCAGGTCGGCCAGCAGCTCGTTGACTGAGTATCGCTCCTTCAGATCGGCCTGAAGGGAAAGAGAGAGGGAGGACGGGGAAGAGACAAAGCGTTTCAGGAGGATGGAGAAGGAATGCAGAGAGGGGTGAGATAAGACAAGACTATAGACCATAATTACTAGCAGTTGAGTGGGAAAGACTGTCCGAGCCAGCCTACCAGATGTAATTCTGACATGTCATGTCAGTGTCAAATTTCCTACAGTTTCGCTGTCTCCAATTTAGCAAAAAGAACTACAAATGTATCAGTCAACCAGTGGCAAAAGGGCCACAAAAGCCACCAATAGAGGTATTTATAAAATCCAATATTAACACTTATAGATTCAATTTAGCAGGAGTTATACACTGTTTGTAACTTGTTTAACCACTACAAATATAAAGTACAACAACTAGCAAATGTATGATATATTAACAGAATTTAAAATTCTATATCCAGGGTGTGTTTGCTGCCATGAACGCAACCTGCTGGACCCAGTCTGACCGGTTGATTGGTGTTAAATTATGAATGAATTTCTCTGTAATAATTGCCATATGAGCTCGTATCCTCATTTTGAGAAACCTAAATGCGACAACAGAAACGTGGTTGCCTGGGTGGTGCTTGTATGTTTGTGTGGTCATCGTCTTGTCAGGCTGATAATGGCTCGATAAATCAGTTTCCATTCTGTGTTGGTGATCTGCTTTAAAGACACCAGCCGGTTGTTTAACTTTAAAGTGTGTGCATGTTTGTATCTCTGTGTGTGCTGGACACTGCTGCCTGATCACTGTGTGTGTGTGTGTGTGTGTGTCTCTTACAATGCCATTAAGGTTGGCGTCCCACAGCAGCATGGTGCCATCGTTGCGCGTTGGCGAGTTCAGGTAGAGAACCAGCGTGTCGGCGCAGTGCTGCTTCCTGCAGACGTACGACACGTGGTTACGAATCACCGCTTTCTCCGTTGCAGAGTACACACCCTCTACATCCCCTGTGGGCGGAGGAGACGGGGGAGAGGAGTCAGACATGTTATGGAGATGATCATTTGTTCGGTCCAGTTTCCCTTTGCACCCAAACAGATGAAAACTGGCTCACAGCCAGCTTTCCTTATTCTACTGTGAAATAAATCGTTAATTATAGTAGTTAGTTAATTTAATTTAGTTATAGTTTAATAGTTAATTTTTGCTTTTCCTCTTTGCCCCTCAGATGAATAAAACTTTGGTAGTTATAACAGGGAGTCGGGGAAATCTAATGTATGTAGTATTATTTACTTTCTGCAGCACCTGTGCCGGGTTTAGATTATAACCACATGGTATAAATCAAGAGCCAGGCCAAGACCTAACATGTGATTTAATGATCCAGGTTACGCTGTTAGAGTGTAAAGATAAAAAAGAAACAAATTGCAAAGGGGAGCATGTTAACTTTGAAACCTTGTTGTAAAATTTAATTTGAAATGCAAAAATGAATGGCAAGCTGCAAATAACCTTCAAAGTGAAGTTACAGAAGAAGTGTAACTGAAGATCATAGGATTTTTAGAACAAAATGTGTTCTAACATGTTTATCTGAGAAAGCAGTGAGAGTTGTAAGACTTAAATTCAGTCAGTGAAACAGGAGAAAGTGTTCACTGAGCAACACTGTCGTACCAGGAAGCTGTCCACTGCTGGCGAAGAAGGTCTTGATGTGATCTTTGTGGAAACCGTTGCTCTGCAGCATCCTGTAGAACTTCTGAAGATTCTGAACGTGACTCTGGAACGTCATCTGCTGCTGCCAGCCACCTGCAGTGTACAAACGCACATTTTCAGAGGGCACAGCACTCCTGTCTTTATTAGCAGTTTGATCAAGCTGCAACCTCCGGGGCTGAAAAATGAAGTGTGGGTTGGATCATAAATGACTTAAAAATGCTGCACGCCAAATTCAACCTTCTGAAGGTCAGAGAACTGAACCGTCAAGCTGCTTTTGTTTTTACTATATTTGATGTTAGTTCATATCCAACAAAGTTGCAATATATACTGTTTGTTGTTTTTTGTTTGTTTGTAATTTTACAATATTATTGCACTAACAGTAATATTTCAGAAAAGGCAGATGATTATTGTGATAACAGGCCATAATAATCATAGCGTGAAAATTTGATACCAGCAGTCCTCGTCGACTTTGATGGATTTCTTACAACTAAGAAAAACACTTTTTTTTAAATGTGAAGTTATGATCTTGGCATGCAAAGATATGCAAACTCCCTGCTCACACATACATGGACAAATCAGTTAACTGATCCGAGGCCTTTGGACTTGTTCACCTTCAGTTATAGTCTGTTTTAATCAATTGCTGATATTTGTTGAGAATAATGAAAATATATATGTGTGTCCTACCTGAGATGAGCACAGCGTGGTCGCAGGTCTGGTAGAGTCGGCAGGAGAGGTGAGTGGCCAACGGCTGCTGGTGGCAGCGTCTGGTGTTTTTATTTAGCTCACAGCTTGAGACGGGCAAACTGGGCGAGCCCATCGGCAGCGGCTGAGGGCACCTCGCAAACTCTGCATGGTCTGTTGGAGGAGGAATTAAAAAAACAACACATTTCCTGACATCAGCTCCAATCAAACTTGGTATGCTTGTTTACTCAGTGGTTTAAATGGGGTCACAATCAACAATTAAGGAATACGTCATCACCACATATCTTTAGCATGCCAGAGGTGAGTTTGTGGTTTTATCCTGAGGATTGTCTCTGTTTGCCATGACAGCATGATAACATTTTCCCAGCAGTGTTTCTCACGAGTTGCCGGCGGAGGCTGCAGGTGTGGGTGGTCTTGGCAAAGCATGAGAATAATTCTGCATTTCACTCAGAAAACCTCCAACCAGGAAACAGAATGCCACTCAAACTATAAAACCCAGGTGGAGTTTTACAACCTTATTTGTACTGTGTAATGTATGTCATACGAAAGCCACTTTTAGTGAAATGCTTGAAGTGGACATTCTGTTAGAAGGAAGGTAGATCCTCATGAGGTTAGAATGTTTTTTTTAGTTTTGAATGAAATATCTCAAAACATTGGGTGGATTGCCATGAAATTTGGTACTGATATTCAACGTCCCCAGAAGACGAATCCTAATGACTTTTATCACATTGTAATAACTTTGGTGATCGAATTGATGTTTTACCTGTAGTTAAATGAAAAGACTGATATCTCCTTAATTTGTGTGATCCAGGATGTGTTTAGCCCAGCTTAGCATTTAGACCGGAAGCAACGTCAGAAGGAAGGCATACCTTCCTCCATGTTTGTTAGTTTAAAGTATATACTGGGTTTTGTTCAGACCTGCATGAGCCCTGAAAAAAAAAGAGCAATTGAAGACCCACCAACACATCTGAGTCTCTGCGTTCGGTTGCCGTCTCCGACTCCGACCACCAGTGGAAGGAAGTGGACCTCGCAGAGCCCCCCAACGGCCCGCTCCACCAGACGGCTACCACCGCTAGTGGCAATGGTCCCGCCGCGCATTGCCCCAGCAGCCAGCCGACCGTTACCCATAAGCCTCTCTGGCCCAGCTTGCCGACGCTTCAGCTGGTTCTGACAACGACCCTTCAAAGCCAGAGTCAAACACTCCTCACCTGAAGACACAGAGTGAAAGACATATTGATGATAGAGATGAGTTTAGATACCAAATTTCCTGCAGCGGGAAATAACATTAGATTAAATTGTGTGTGTGTGTGTGTGTGTGTGTGA
The DNA here is from genome assembly GCA_031216445.1 of Lateolabrax maculatus. Taxonomy (NCBI): domain Eukaryota; kingdom Metazoa; phylum Chordata; class Actinopteri; order Acropomatiformes; family Lateolabracidae; genus Lateolabrax; species Lateolabrax maculatus. Next base: position 3,677,735 of record CM062208.1, on the reverse strand, counting down.
ATGTACAGTTCAACTGATTCTTCCCTGCCCTGATCACCCACTTCATAAAGACGTAGACCTCCTTCCTTTGGCTTAGATTGCTGGCAATGAGTAAGAAAATGTGTGCAAAAACATAAAAAACATCCTTGTATCATTTTGTAACTGAATACAATGTGGCCATTTTGCAAAAAAAGTAATCCCTCCAGTTTACTTTAATTGATTACAATTTCCTCTCCACATCCGTTTCCTTCATCAGTGCATTTATCCTCTTCACTTCCTGAGCTTCTCATTTGTCTTCACCCGTTTTCTCTCCTCCCTTGTTCTCATCCTCTCCTCCTCTGCGTACCAAACCTCCCTTTTCTGCCCTCTCCGGGTTAAGTGAGGTCTAAAGAAAGTTTCGCTCTAAAAGACTCTGAGCAAAAACCATCTACAGCACCCAGCAGGGGGCACAGTGCTGTGTGTGTGTGTGTATGAATAATTGACAGGTGTGTGTTCGTGTTACACTGGGCCAAATTCACCTCAACATCTGGCCCTAACCTCTTTCACAGCAGGGGGTCAACAACTTGCACTTTCAAACACATCTCTTTTACAGGACTTGTGGGGACCATCACAGAATACATTCACTTCCTGTCCCCTTGGACCACTTCTACATTAAAAAAAAGCACTTTGGAAACATTTCTTTTACTCTGCCTTTTGGCCTTTTATCAGCAGTAAGGTCGTTGTTTTTAGAAACTCTTTCACTTCAAGGTTCAAGGTTCATTTATTTGTCATTTTACAACATAGGATTGCAAAACTGAATGAAAGTTGTAACCCCTTCATGCTACACACACATAGAACACATATACAGATTACTAAATTTAGATTTGAAAGGATCAAATATAAAATAAAACACAAACAATACATAGTTATTTATATACATATATACAAATATACATCCACCTGTCTCCTCCTGAATTCCTGTGATCACTCACAGTATTTTCTTGTTTATGATGTGCAATTTCTCAATACAATCCCTAATATTGACATATGTTTCCGTTCCTGTTGTCAGATGACTTTTGGTACAAAAGTGCGATTTAATCTATGTCAAAAATTAAAGATTAACCTATCTTTAAATGTTAAAGTCCTAAAACAATCTATAAAGATCATCAACCAAAATGTCCTCACTCTTAGTCTAAAACTCAAGTTGGTTACCACAAAGAGCAGGAACACACATGCAAACACACACACAGACAGAGACGTATCAGATGTTGCTGTGGGCAAAAAAGTGCTGAAGAGGTCAAACCCCCTCTGAGCAGAAAAGAGTCCTGCATCAGACAATAAGCTATAAATGGAGCTTTCAGAGGGTGACATGAAGCACATTCAACTTTTACTTTCTCTTCTGCTTCAGTTAAAAGCAGAACTTTACACACACACACACACATACTTAAACACATACACACATTGGTTACGCACACACATTACATGTACACACACAGCTAGATACATATTTGGTGCACAGGTTCAAACAGAAATTCATAAACATGCACAAAATACTATCACTAATGCTTCATCTATTCCTGCAACAATATGTACTATTTTTGCTGCTAGTATTGATGCAACAACAACTAGTGCTATTATTATTACTGCTAGTATTATTGCTTACTAGCTTATTACTGCAATTTATATTACTAGGAAAACTGCTGCTGCTAATTTTACCTACATTTAATCAGGTAGTCAATATTTGAGACTGAGACCTGAGAACAAGAAACATTCATAGTCTGACAACCACACAGCCAGCACCAAAAACAGCACACAGGGCCAGGCAATCAACAATCAAGAGACAAATAGTTAACAACAAGAATCATTCCACCCTGTGATAAACAGAGTTCAACTGCTGAAGCAATGATGAGACAGAATATCTTAGTTGACTGAATAGTTAACATAATAATAATAATACACCTGCAGGTAATGAATTTAAACAAAGCACAGAAAGACTCACCCAGGTAAATGCCATCTAAGTGGGAACATCTCTTCTTCGTCACATTCACGTCAACATAGAAGAGGACCACCGGGTGCCCAAAGTTCTCCCCCGGGCTGGGATCCAGCACCAGCACGGCATCATGGGCCGTGGAGCCGGGGAAAGCCTGCTGGTGTCTTTGGGGGCCTTCCCCTCCGTTCAGCACCTGGCTGACGCCGAAATCTGCCCGTGCTTTGGAGCTCACCATCCCACCTGAGGAGTCCGGCAGGATGGCCAGGACTTTGTCTGAGATACCTAGAGGGTTTTGGAAGAATTGACTGTTATGAGGAAAATTAACTTTACAGTACAAGGCTAATGGTCCATTTCTAATTTCATCCATTTAAAATGACTTTATGTGATTAAATGATCCAATAATTTAATACATGTACAGATTTGGGGTTTTTAGGTTAGGGCTCCATTCTATTCAGCTGTCCCAGTGACATGGCAGTGTGACAGAGAGCCAGTAAGAACCATATTAGGATCCTGAAGCTGCTAAATGGATTCAGACATCCTGAAGTTTATTATTTACTCCTGTGCTTTTTCTACTGTGACATGTCAAATGCCTTCTGTGAAACAAGGTTTATTCTTTACCCAAATTCAGATTAGTTTCTACATAAACAGGCAGTTTATTATGAAGCTTTTTATTACGTGTTGATGTTTTGCCTCATCAACTGCTATAAATTACACTAAAGCCTCACTCAGGATTTAAAAACACACAAAAAACACACAAACAACCAGTGATGTGTGACCTTTGCCCTCCCTACCTGCAGCAGTGCGAGGCTCCGATACGTACACAGCCACGGCGGACAGTGGCAGGTGGGCGAGCCGCCTGCACTCGGCCTCAGAGAGGGAGGACATGCGGAGGCACCGGTCCAGCTGGTCCCACTGCAGCGACTGGAGGCCTGAGCGGACCCAGCGCTCCAGCCGGCCCGGGGCCACGCCGCCTGCCGGGGCCGCCACCGCAATGTGGAGGACGAGGATGGAGAGAGGAGCTGCAAGAAGCACCAGGAGCCTCATTGTCACACCTGGGTCCTTCTGGTTCTTTACTCTCAAGTCTCCCTTTTAAACCTTTTTTTAAACCCTTTTCTCCTCCTCTTCTGGTTCTGTGCCTTTTTTTTTTATTTGTCCTTGTTTTGCTCTTTATTCTTATTTTTCCTCTTGGCTCATCCTTTTCTCCCCTTTTGCCTTTTTCACCTTGATTGTTCCTTGTATTCACTGTACCCACTTTAAACCTCCCTGTCCTCTTTTCCTCTCTTTTTTCCTTGTTTCTCTTGTCCTCTTTACTTTTTTGCCTCTGTATACTTTTTATTCCTTCACTTTTGACTCTTCATCCTGCGTTTCTGTGGCTTCTTCTGTCTTTTTTGGTTGATCCTTGAACTTTTCTTACTCCTCTGCCTTCGGCACACAACAAACTCAGACTCTTGCAGTTGTTTTCTTCCCTCTCTTTGACAATTATGTTTTTTTTTTTTTAAATGCCTTTTCCTTGATTTGTTCAGCTGACAAGCTGATATTCCTTCTTTAGTTCCTTCTTGGGAGTGTGAATTTCACACAAATGTTGGTCTACAACATCTTTGATCATTAACAGGCTGACAGAAAAAATTCCACCTCTTCTGTCCCTTTGTTTTCTGCTTTTCCCTCCTTTTTCTGGATTTGGAACAAAAAAAAAAGGAAAAAGAAAATAGCAAAACCAGACACTTGTGGTTGCAGTTTTCTTTGTTGTTACTCAATCTTTATTTTCATCTTTATATCTCCTTCTTTTCTTTGCATCTGAGTGGATGCAACAGACACCAACATCCTCTTTTGGTTGTTTGTACAATGAAATCTTTCTCCTTCTCTTCTCGCGTCACTTTATCTTCTTTATTCCTCTTTTCTTCTGGATTTCCGAGGGGACAATATATTGAAAGGTCCCCAAAGGCGCCAATTTGGACTTTTTTTTGGTTGTTCTTGTCTTTTGTTAATAGACTGACTTTTCCTCCCCCTCCGCCTCTTCTTCTTTATTCCTCTTTCGGGGGAATGATTTATTCACCCGAGCCGGAGCGGCTTCAGGCTCTGTGTTGGTCTGGAAGGTGATAAATCATCCTGGAGTGAGAAAATGTTGTCCTGATGAACGAGACCCGGCTCTCAGAGGGCAGCTCTTGTTTCTTGTTCTACTACAACCAGTTTATCCTGCAGACACTTGAGATGGGATCATCCACAGCTCCAAGGACAGAAGCACTCCTGCAGCTCAACGCACTCACTGCTCAGCTTCAGTCTCTCCTGGTCTCTTTATCTCTCTCTCTCTCTCTCTCTCTCTCTCTCTCTCTCCCTCTCTCTCACACACAAAGTTTTCTCTCTCTCTCCCTCTTCCTCTGTCTGCAAGCTCTGACATGCCAGGGGGAAAGACGGGAGGATATGAGGAGGAAAGGATGAGCGGAAGAATTGATGAGGAAGGAGAGGGAATGAGGAGAGGAAAGGTGGGTGGAAACAGAAGGAAATAGGGAGAGGCAAGAGGACAGGAGAGAATGGAGTGAGGGAAGAAAAAAGAGAGGAAATAATACAAAATAAAAAAGAAGAGGTAAGAGAGAAGTAGAGGAAGTAGAGTGGAGAAGAGATGGCCAGGCAGGAAAGAGGTAAGGAGGAGAAGAAAAGCGAAGTGGTAAAAAGAGGAAAGAGCAAAAAGATGGCAAGGAAGAAAAATGAAAAGAGGGAAGGAGAAAGGAAAGAAAAGAGAGAGCAAGTGAGAAAAAGGGGAAGAGAGGAAAGAGAAAGGCAGAGATGATTGAGCAGGAAATAGGAAAGTAGGAAAGGAGGAGAGGAAAAGTGAAGAGGAGGGAACAGGATAAAAGATGGAGGAAGTGAGAAAAAGAGGGAAGAAAGGAAAGAGAGGAAAATAAATTAGCAGAGGAAGGGGGAGGAAATAAAGGAAGAGAGGAAAGGAAATGGGAAGTAAGCGAGAAGAAGAGGGATGGAAGGGAAAGAGAGGATGACAGAGTATGGAAAGAGTAGAGGAAGGAAGGAAGGAAACTAAAAAGAGAAAGAATAAGATGAGAGTGAGGAGTGAGGAAAGGCAAATGTGGAGAGAAGAGGATATAAAAAATGGGGAAGGAAGAGAAGTAAGAGAGGAAAACCAGCAGCAAAGGCAGGAGGAACACAGAGGTTTGCTTTTATAGGTCCTCCCTACAGCCCTCTAGTGGTGGAATCTGTGATGCACAAGTAGGAAATGAAGGAAAGGGACCAACTGGAGCTGAAACCCAACCAATAAAATGAAGTGACAGTAACAGATTTCCTCAGTTTAAGTGATGAAAACACTTTTGGGGAACTTAGGTCCCTGAATGTTTCCTCTGCAGCCCAGGCTGGGCAGTCAGGACGCTGAGTGAGCAAAGATAAATTAAGTGCTTTGAAAAGACTGAAACAAAAGTGAACAGCAGTGAAATTAGACACAAAGCACATTTTCTTTACAGTATTTAACAAGGTATGATATTTATCTCTCCCCGATTAAAATAAATAAAAAATATATAATTATTTTCTCACTTTTGACTACAACCTTTTTGATTTTTTTCCCCCTTTTTGATTTAAAAAATGTGAAGCCAGGACCTCCATCACCTGTCTCATGCAACCTTGCGCTGTGGTGGATTGTGGGATATATAATGTAAAAAAGCTTAATTACACTGAAGTAAAATAACCTGATCACTATGAGCTGTTGCTACTAGCAACAGAATGTTCAACTGACATTTTATTTATAGCCAATGGCCCAAAATCACAAATGTGTTTTCGTCTCTATCTGCACACATACTACACTGATTTTAGCTACCATTCTGTTCCATCTCTTTTTTTCTGTGAGTACATTTGTTTCTATTGTCACAATTTCCAGAGTTATATTGTGGAGGAAAGTAAAATAAATAAGAACTAAAAGAAAAACTTTAAAGGATTTTTAAAAAAATTAACAGACCACATTTCCAAACACATAAATCATTTATTTAATGTTTCTGATGTTATTGTGTAGCTATCCACACTTGTGGACAACACATCATACTCATATTTTGCACATTCCTGCAGTTTTATTTTCATTTCATTTTCATCTAAAACTATATATTGCACATATTTAGTAACATTTACTTATTCCTATTTTATATTTATACTTATGTTGACTTTTGCACTACCTGTCTGTACTTGTTACGCACCAACACACCACAACAAATTCCTTGTATGTGAAAACCTACATGGCAATAAACCCAATTCTGATTCTGATTTATTAAAATATATTTAAAAACTCGTTTGCAAGAAAATACAAATACCAAGCAACTTAATGCAAGGAAACCTGTTCGGCATGATGATAAATACACTTTATTAACTTCCAGGTGACAGGTAGATGGATCCTGCCTCTGCGCTGTGATCCGGTGACGCAAGCGGAAGCGGAAGTGACGCGCCCGTCCCGAACAGACGATCTTCGGCGGTGACGTCGCGCTCGGACCCTTCCGGCTGTCCTCCTCCTGCGATGTGACAAACTCCCGACGAGCGGCCCGACCAGCCATGTTAGGGACACCGCTGGGGCGACCACGAAGGTACGGATACATCTGCGCCAACCGACAGCGGAGGCGTCGTTTCCCGCGGTGACACCTGCGCAGGTGTTTGACACGCGCGCCGGCCGTTGCTGTGTCGGCGGTTGTTGTCGTTGCTAAGCTAACGCCGCCACGGACGGTTAACGGGTAAAAATCTGACAGTCAGCGCGGGGCGAAGAGCTGTCGGCGTCGGTTGTTTTTAAGAAACCGGGAGGCCGGTTGTCAGGGTCGAGCCGGTCTGCCCGGAGACGACGTCACTAGTTTGGAGTTAGTTAAGTTAGTTAAGTTAGTTAAGTTAGTTAGCCGGCTAGGTGGCTAACGGGAAAGCTAAGCGAGAAGCGGCGCGCACGTGAGACTGACAGGCTGGTTTTTGGCTGCTACAAAGACGAGTTCAGAAGGTGTGATTAAAGATAAAAAGATGGGGAAACTACTGGCAACATCTGTATGTGTAATCATGTGTGTAGGGGAGGTTGTTTTAGTGATCCGGGGTTAGATAACTACACCTTTACACACCTGTACACCTGTCTACAGGGGTGATGTTGAATTATACCTCTCAAACAAACACACCTTGAGAAAAATCTTTTTTTTCTTTGTACACAGCTGGTGAAAAGGATGCCAGATAACTTCCAGATAATTCATCGGTATCAGAAGACTTGGCTCCTCTCAGACTGACTCTGCGTCTCTTCTTCTGTGGTTTCAGAGGTGACAGCTGTTGGTTTATTGCCTCCTGGGAATCAGCTGACTACAGATATGACAACTCTCAGGTCACCGCTTTCTCCTCCAAGACCTGAAACCTTAGTGTGAGCTGAGTATCCGGCTCTAAGCAGCCCGAAGCTTCACATTTCATCCCCAGAGCTGTTGAGAAGAAGAAGAAGAAGAAGAAGAAGGAGGAGGAGGAGAAGGAGGAGGAGGAGGAGAAGAAGAAAAGGCTCCTGACTCGGTCTGCATCAGCTATTGTAATGTCCTCGAGACGCCTCAACTCAGCCCCGGTCTTATATCAAACTACTGAGTGTGACTGTTAGTTAGAAGCGGGAACCCCTTTGCCTCAGGAACAAAAACAAAACCTCATGTGCCTGCCTGTCTTGAGTCTCACGTAAAGGCTTACAACCCTGCATCGCGGCTGATATTGCAGCACAGGTGCTTGCCCCGAGTATTGTGCTGCTGTTGCTGCGTTTGAGGTGGCAGTTATGTCAACTGTTGGTCCGGATTTATCAAGGACTCGTAGTCAATCTACAGTGACCAACAGAAAGATTGCAGCCCCATTCAGCTGGAGCTGACATCTCAAAAGTAATTCCTACAGCCGAAGAAAGAACACGGAGGTCTTTTAGGGAAGAAAACCTTCCTCCACCTCATGCTTTGGTATTGTCTCGACTGTTAATTCCCATTTTACCTATCAGTCTCCACCCAAGACCTCTGCCCCTAAACTCAGTCCTTCAAAAGTAACCGCATCTTCGTTGGGCGGTGCCATGCCCACCAACCAGTCCTCCCCCTGGGGTGGGGGGAAGCTTCGGGCCTGCTCCAACACAGATAGTCCCGCCACTATGACCTCTGTCAGTACACACGCCAAGACAGTTGTGGCCACTAAAGTGCCTTTTAGTCAGACTTCCCTAGAGCTATCCAGGAGAAAGGATCAAGCCAAACCTCTCTCCTCGAATGTTGCGGCTTCTGCTTTGCCATCGAGGCGGACAGCAGTGGTTTCCGTGTGGGAGAATGGGGACGGGAACAAAACCAACGCCCAGAGCCAATTCACCGCTGTGCCAGGTGGGTCTCTGAACCCGCCACAACAACTTAATGGGATTCAAAGCCCACGCCAGGTACTGGCAACAGGACAGAAGCAGGCTGGAAGCAGCCTCACGGAGGCCAGGGCCCCTTCCTCCAGCCCCAAGAAGGAATGCCAGAGTGGGTTTAATGTCCAGCTGATGGATACCATGCAGAAATGTGTGAGGCTCCACACCTCTCCACCTGGAAACAGTTTAGCAGTGAGCAGACGTCAGGCTGCCGCAGGTGACACGCCGTCGGCTTTGGAGCCTCTTTTGTCAGTTTGTCATCAAGACCTGTTCATCAGAGGACAGCCCACTCCGCTGCAAACTAACAAATTGATGGTAAATATCCGTATCAGCTTCAGAAATCCAGTATCGGTCAGGCAATAGTTTCATATATTGCATTACAACTATTGAATGTGAACTCAGCTTTGAGCCAAACTGTCTATTTAGTGCAGCTATACCAGACCTCAAAAAGACTATTTTACATTTGGTAAGCTTTATGTAAGTCCACTTACTGCCTCCTCCTCCACATCTGACCTTTCCTTGTTTTGTTTTCTCAGCATCAAGCTGCAGACTGTTCCTACTTGCCAGCAGTGCCTCCTCTAAGCCTTACTCTTTGTGAACAGGAGGGGGCACCATTGGGAAAGGATGCCTCTAGCTTTGACAGCACAAAAGTAGCAATAAAAAGCACAACAAGAGAACCAACAACTGCAAGAAGGAGCCATTCAGCTAAACCAGCAACAAAATGCAGTCAGACACAGAGCAGTTGCACAACAGTAGCTGCTTTAAACAATCAGCTGCTAGTAAGAGGTGGTCCCCCGGCAGTGGTGGCAGCAGCTTCAAACAGCAAGCCCCATAAAATAGCTTCACTAGACATAAACAAGCAGGCCCCAGAAAGTCAATGTCCACCAGGAAGCACCGTGTCCACATGCAGAAGAGTCAGTCCTCCAGCAGCCAGTCCCTTTCCAAATGGCCCCATGCCAACTGTGTTCAGTGCCAGTGCCAGTGTCAGTGCCAATCAGGAGGATGCCATCACAGGTAATCAGAATGATCGTTTTACTGTGACAAATGCTTTAGTTGTCAAAAAGAAACCCAGGACAAGAGAATGGGAGATTGTCCAGTTATTTAATCTGTAGATTGGGAGTCAAGAACCTCAAACATATTGAGGACAAGTACAGAGATACAGAAATATTCTCGAGTAGTAGACCAAAGCAGTAATAACTTTGGTAATGCTCATCTTCAGTTCATCTGTTTTATAACCGTGTTGGTTGTTTGACATGAGAGATTTCAGTTTTTAATTTTTTCTCTGTGCTCCTCTCAATGGTTTGGAGCGGGTGGGGCTCAGTGTGGGAATAAGGGGGTTGTTTGATCACTGTCATTCAAATCTGATCAAACAACGGACTAACCAACAAACTTTGGATGCATGACTGTAGATGTGGCCCCCAGTCCTGCGGGAACCTCGGTGGGCTCCGTGACCACTCAGATATCCGCGATCAACCTAACCAGGCAGGGAGAGCCTGCCTCCATGTCATCTTCGCCTCCATTCCCTTCCTCACCCTCGTCGTCAGAGGGGTGTCAGGCTGGAGAGACTCAGCTGTCTGGGTGAGCAACAGCTGATTGCTTCCTGATAAATAGATGCAGTTCTGTTTTTCTTCTAATTTTCACTGAATATTTAACCTCGTATTGATTGTCTGTAGCCAGGAGTGTGCTATGCAGGTCGATGGAGCTGAGGAGGAGCTGCCTGATGAGCTGGAAAATGCCTGTAGCGATGACGGTAAGCAGTACTTGATCGTACTTGAGCAGCCTTCAGTCTGCTGGCAGTTTGCTCTCCTGATGTTGTAAACGGCTGATTTTAATTGTCTTCTGTTGTTTTCAGATGATTCAGACTGTTCGTCCATCAATGGTACCTCATCCACAGCATCCATCCCACTGCTGTGTGGGTAAGATACACGCTATAACCACAGAGAACGTAAACACTGACCGATGCAAACTCTGTATGGGACTGTTGTTCTTCGTACGGGCCGTCCCAATGACGGTTTGTTTGGAGCATTTTTGGACAGTTTCTTCTGGACACTCTGAGAGACTCTTTCCGCCACACTCTTTGTTATTATATGTTTTGTCCCATTTTTTTCTTTTCTGCACCCAGTGAAGCATATTTACTGTCAGCAGTCGTTCAGATCATACAAATCTCTTACTTTCTATATGAATTTATGAACGATATCTACAAGTGTCTTTCAACCCCCCTGCTACGGCCAAATGAAAAACTGGTGGGCACATCAAATACAATTAATCAACAATTAAAAAAACAATGTTAATTTTTTCCTGTATACTATATATGTAGTGCACTTAAATTTTTTTTTTGTCAATTTAACACCAGTCAACTCCAGTTAAGACCAGTCATTTCAGTTTTAAGCCCATTTTTGAAACAACTTACAGTACAGTTAAAAATTTCAACGTCCTTACCTCGGACCGTCCAACATCCAAGCCTGGTTTTTAATTGGCCTCCTAAATAAGACATAAAACATATATCCATCAGATCCTGTGGATTCTTTCTCTCTCTCTCTTTCATTCTCTCCCACTGCATTGTTAAAAGAGGCTGAAAGCAGCAGAGCGTGGTGGAAAGGTCCGCTGCATTGTTTATCATATTGTTCCACACTGTGATGGCCTCAACAGTAGAACTCCCTACCAAAGACTCGGAGCCAATTCTTTGCTAAAACAGCCTAGATGGGGGCCGCTATTGTCACCCTTTTTTCCCACAACCAGCTGATCTGTTTATGTGTTCATTTACATACACCCCAGCATCTCCCCACCCTTTCCTGGAAGCTATACCTCCTGTATGTATAGTATAGCGTTAAGTTGTATACCTGACGTTGGTGGAGGGATTTTATTTAAGAGAAAATATTTGGAAGAGGATAATATCATCCCCTGTTCCTTCAGCTTTATCCAGCTTACCTTCTTTCATATATGACTGTCATGTGAGTAGTTTTTTTTTAAATAGTTTTTTGTTATGTTTAACAAAAAGTGCTCAGGAATCTGCTTATGTTTGCAACTGCCTGTTTTAGAAAAGCTTTTTACTGCTGCGCAAAAGTACACTAGTGTTATTTTGTTGAGGTTAAATATGTCTGATTCCTGACATGAAATACAGCAATTTATGTGCTCCTGTTAATGTTGAGCCATGACTGGATCAGTCTATGTGAATAGTAGTATTACATTTTGAAATGTGGGAACATGAATTTTAAGTAGATCAGAAAGAGTCTCCGTCTAGAAGGCGTCTTTCATTTGTCTTGACCCTCAAGTGTCAAAACATGTACTTGTACTCCCAGTACTCACGCAAGCATCATGTTACTAGTGCATAGTGCAAACGATCATCCATCCAGTCCACACGCGTCTTGTGTTACAAACAAGCCCTGACTGGATGCCAACTTCCGTGAGTTAAAAGTCAGTGAGTGTAACTCTATCTGCATTACTTTTTAATTTAGTTGGGAAACTGCAATTTGCTCATTTAATAGTAACAAGCTAAGCAGAGTTTTGGTGCTGAAAGGACATATTGAATGTAAATGTTTGGAGGTCTGTCTAAAGAGTGCTTAATTAACTGACCATCACATGTGACTTTCTCCTTTTTGATATGAACAGCAAGATTGGCACTGTTATGGTGTTGGTATACACGTGAGAAGCTGCATGTCCACTAATCATTTACCTGTTTGTCTGTCTGTCTCTGACTCTCAGTGTTGAGGAGCCGATGTTATTGGGGGTGGAAGACGATCGAGAGGAGAGACCAGCCTTGGTTCCCAGTCTGTTCCCCTTCATCGCTCCAACGCTCTACTTCAGCACCGCCAATGAGAAAGGTCAGGACACGCACGTTTGTAGCGTGACACGGACAGTAGCTGCAACAGGCAAAGTTAACGGAGGCTCACCTGCCAGTTTTCAGCTAATCTGATCATTGAAAGAATGTCATGTTAGAAGAGGGATCTAAAGTTTCAGATTTTTTGGTTAATGCACTAATCCACTGATTAATGCTGATTAACTGCAAAAGGCAGTAGCTTAAGTGTGGTGTGTTTTTTATCATGTTATTTAAGCCAGTTTAAATGTGATTGCCATTGTTGTATTTTAGTGAATAGTTTACATCTTATGCCGTAATATTGATTATTTTCAGTAGTTATTATGAAGTGTTGTAATATTTGCATCTTGTGTAAATACATTTGTGTTGTGTGCTCTGCAGTTGAGCTGCTGCCTGCAGAACAAAGACGGCTGTTGAAATGGAAGATCAGCACCGTCACGCCAAATGTTGTCAAACACATCATCGCAAGGTCCCACTTCAAAGTCACCAAGAGTAAGTTGTTATGTTACACATAGTTCAGAAACCGTTATAACATAGACGGAAGTGACTATTATCTAAAAATTGTATCTGCTAAACATCGAATTAGGTTTAGATGATGCCATTTTAAGTGGATGTGGTTGCATACTTTTGTCAAAATGTAAACAAATGATTTTGAATAACTATATTTTTGGCAGATAATGTTTTGTAGACAATTGTACCTAAAAGATCATTTCAGTTAAAGTGTAACTCGCACAAGCTGAAATGTAAATGAACATGTAAGAAAAAACTTTGACAGTTGTTCTGGTTGATCAAAATGTGTTGGACGTTCTGTTGTTCATGTAGAAAGCCATGACTGGTTGGGCTGCTGGGGCCATCACATGAAGTCACCTGGCTTCAAGGCGCTCGGAGAGCACCAGAAGGTGAGAAACTGTAAATACAGACTTTAAGGAGGCTGAAATTATCCAATGATCTTTTTAGATCTTCTGTCCAGAATGAACCCACCCAACTTGTTTGTGTCTCTTTTGTCCCAGTTGAACCACTTCCCAGGAACATTTCAGATTGGCAGAAAGGACCGGCTGTGGAGGAACCTGTCCAAGATGCAGGTTCGCTTTGGCAAACAAGAGTTCAGCTTTTTCCCACGGACATTCATCCTTCCTCAGGACATCAAGCTGCTCCGCAAGGCCTGGGAGGACAGTGGCTCCAGGCAGAAATGGATCATCAAACCCGTACGTTCTGCTAGTAGATAATCATTTTGTCAGTTTAATAACTGTACAAAAGCTGTGAATGCAAATCACTCTCAAAAGATCAGTAAGTGTTGAATTACAGCCTTGACAGGAAGATAGAGTTCTGCTTTTCTGTAAGGATGCTTTTTATTTATTAATATTTTAGTTGTCTTTTGGATTCCAGGTGCTAGATAATTATTCTGTTTAATGATGATGATGATTAGCTGTAATTGCTGTTAAAGATGAAACATGTTAGTTGTTTAGTAATTAATTAATGTTCCAAAAGAGTCCAGATCATGATGCTTAAGATAAAAATATGTTTTTTCCTCTGCTCATCTCTAATAGCCTGCGTCAGCCAGAGGAATAGGTATCCAGGTCATCCACAAATGGAGCCAGATGCCCCGCAAGAGACCACTACTGGTCCAGAAGTAAGTAGCCCAGAATAGACTGCTAATGGTTTGAACCTTAGCAGCCCAGAGACCATTTTCCAGTACGTGGCACTACATTATTCATCAGTCGTTATGATAAATCGTTTTTATTCTGATTGTGTTTTGCAGGTACCTTCACAAGCCCTACCTCATCAGCGGAAACAAGTTTGACCTGCGGATCTACGTCTACGTGACATCCTACGACCCGCTAAAAATCTATATCTTCTCTGACGGACTGGTTCGATTCGCCAGCTGCAAGTCAGTTTTCATCACAGTGACAAGGCCAAATACTGTAGATTGGTTAACATAAAATGGAACATAAATGATCCCTGAAAGTGAAAGTCTGTCATTTAAGTAGGTAAAAAAAAGTAGTAGAATCTAGTAAAGTGTATATATACAAATATAATGTATACAATGTATGATCTGAAAATCAATATGGCTGATTGGTGACACTTTGAGACAGCTGATGATAGAGGTCATAACTTGATTTAATTCCACATTTGTGTTTCTCCTCTTCAGGTATTCGTCTTCCATGAAGACTTTGGGTAACAAGTTCATGCACCTGACCAACTACAGCGTCAACAAGAAAAACTCTGAATACCAAACTAACAGCGATGACAAGGCCTGCCAGGGACACAAATGGTAACAGAAAGATTTTAAAAATGCGTAACATTTATTATTGAAGCTCATTGTCACTTCTGAGCAGAATGCTGCCCTCAGAAATGTAATGAGCCTTTTTGGATTTACTGTGATCTGATACAGATAGATATAGATAGATAGATATAGATATAGATATAGATATAGATATAGATATAGATATAGATAGATATAGATATATAGATATAGATAGATATATAATCTGCCCCCAAAGCAGGTTCCTCTCCAACACACGTTTGTAAAAGTGAAACTCAAATCTGTGAAACATCTTTGCTGTTGTTGTGTGTGTTTGGTGTCTGATCAACTCTAACAAAGTGTGTGTGTGTGTGTGTGTGTGTTTGCAGGGCTTTGAAGGCCTTGTGGCAGTTTCTTGGTTCTAAGGGAGTCAACACCACTCTGATCTGGGAGAAGATTAAAGACATTGTGATCAAAACCATCATTGCGTAAGTTTGCCCATTCAGTCATTCATTGGCTGCAGAAATGCAGGGAAATTGTTAATACTTGGCATAGGGTCTGTGAAATGCTGAAGCTGAAGTGACTAGAGATGGAAAAGTAATTTTCAAATAATGAAGAAATAATGATTACTAACTCCTTTTGTGTTGGTTATCAGGTCAGAACCGTACGTTAACAGTCTGCTGAAGATGCACCTTCGGACACCTTACAGCTGCCACGAGCTGTTCGGCTTTGACATCATGCTGGATGAGAAACTCAAACCCTGGATCCTGGAGGTCAACATATCACCAAGGTAACACACACAAACACACACACACACACACACACACGTACATAAACAGACATAAATGTTTTCAAACTACATCATGTAACTGTTGTGTTTCTGGTCCAGCCTCCATTCCAACACAGCGCTGGATGTTTCCATTAAAGGTCAGATGATCAGAGACCTCCTGAACCTGGCTGGCTTCCGTATTCCCCAAAGAGAAGATGTGGTCGTCCCCGGCAGCAGCACCTCCAGCTCCACCAGCAGGTAGGGAGGCAGTAGTACACCTCACAGGGGTCCTGTGATCCAGTTACTAATGATCACCATTTATACAGACATTTCAGTATAATGCAATCCCTCTCAAACTACAGCCTCTGAAAATACCTTATATTCAACACGAGGCGCGTGTGTGTGTGTGTGTGTCTTGTGTATATAGTCTATGTGGGGGGAACAGGGAGCGGTCCAAGCCAGATCTGTCTGCTGACGAGAAGGTCAAACGGGCATTTTACCTCACACAGCGCTTTGCCGAGCAGGTAAATAAATACAAACACACAAAAAATTATTATACACACACACACAAAACATTTGCACATTTAATCAAGTTTATTCAGCTAAGTTTTAATAGCAAGCTCAAGTGGAGGCAACAAAAGCAATCCCAACTTAGTCTCTCTCCGTGTGTCTCTGTCAGGACTTCCTCTCTACAGTGTTGGATGTCTTGACTCCAGAGGATGTTCGCGTGTTAGCACAGAGTGAAGACGAGCTGACCCGTCTTGGACAGTTTGAGCGAATATTCCCATCCCCGTCATCATCTCGCTACCTTCGCTTCTTTGAGTGTCCGAGATACCTCAACATCCTGCTGGACCAGTGGGAGAAGAAGTACTGGAACAACAGGACAAAGGGTATGTGTGTTCCATAAATGCAGTGCATTGTCACAATAATGATATTGCTCTCAGTGGCATTGTTTTTATTAAGGATTTGCAGAGATTTAAAACCAAATGTTTAGACCCTAATGAGACAGAGATTAAGTCCGAACAGAGAATGAGGTTAATCTCTGTGTCCTAACTGAAAGAGAAAAATATCCTCACTCCACTTTATTTTAAGAAAGGATAAACACACGGAGAGCAAAGGAAATCCAGATCTGATGTATTCTGTGCGTGTGAAATGTCTGTTTTACGTGCAGGTATCAGTCTGCTGAGGACTCTCTGTGAGAAAGGAGTTCATCTGGGAACCAGTGACCCTGCTCACATGGTGAGGAACTGTGGCAAGACTAAATTCATTTGTCTAAAATAAATAATGAATGTGATTTATTTATTTATTTTTTATAATAACAAAGTCAGTGCTTTGGTAGGAAATGTTGAACCATTCTGTTTTTCTCTGTGTTTGTGTCTCCCTAGTGGTCCAAGAGTAGCTACATCTCGAGGTTTGAACCCCACAGACAAGACCTGGTCAGCCCATCCAGATCCAGGTACACACACACACACACACACACACACACACACACACACACACACACAGAATAAAAATAAAAGTCAGATGGACAAATACTGCTTTCGTACCCTCTAACAGATACAGAGCTCAAAATATTACACAGATATCGGCCAATATGAGTTCTGATCCAGTACAGAGCGTAATATTTAATTACATAATAAATATGACATATAATTCAGCATATATTGTATATTAATTGCAAAATTGATGTAATTCACTGTATGAATTCTTCTGGGATCATCCTTCACTTTCTTTTAAATTAACTAATCCTCACTCGGGTGCATATTTAATTAGCCAGTAAAGGGCATAAAGACCGTCTTCATAATGTTTATTGTAGAAATACCTGCTGAAGTTATGTTTAAACTTGCCACAGTATTAAACATAATATCATAAATAAGTTATTAAGTATTATTTAGGATTAGGATTTATTCCACACTACACAGTAAATTAACCGTATTATCTCCCTGCTGCCCTCTCTTATCTTGTTCTCCAGGGTGGTGGTCAGCCATCAGCACCGCTCCCATCATGATGACAATGACGACGCTTCAGACAGGGAGGTTGCTTCGGTCTCCAGCCTGCCTGTTTCGCCAAGTCCGGGATCTAGTATCACCAGCAGTGCCAGTGCAAGCCCTCAGCCCAGCCACACCCAGAGCCTGCTGCCCCAACAGTTTGCCTCGCTCTGAGACTCGGGTTTGTTCTGGGTTCTGAACATCATGTTAGCAGACACAAAGCTCAGGGTCTAACGCCGGGTTCAGACTACACGATGTTAGCCAGGTAAAAGCCCGACCCGACAGATGTAGGGCGTCGGGCGCGACTATTGATTGTTTTATCCCGTCTAGTGTATCATAGTGGAGGACAACCGATGGGCTGCCTCAACTGTGAACATGGCGACGCGAAAGAGTGATGATGATGATGATGATGATGATGATGATGTTGCTGCTAGGTGGAACTGGTTGGTAAGGGACCAGCTCGTCATGTCTCTCGGCCGAGTCACAGCAAGAATTTCTAACTCTATAATCACCTCATCTGATACAGTGACCATTTTAAAAGGCAAAAAGATTGTGTAGTCCGAACCCGGCATAAGACTTAACCTCTCCTAACCTCTCCAAAACAAACACCTTTCTATTGATCTTTCATGTCTAAAAGCTTTGAAACAGTCACTCTGGATAATACATGTGCTTAGAATTATAAGCTCGAAGTCCAGACTTAACAAACACTGTAGAAGAGAGTGGATTTTAGTCTGTAACATAATTGTCGTTGGATATCAGAAGGAAGTACTATAATAACTACTGTGCTTATGGGATTCTGTGCAGAAAATTGAGGAACTTTTTGAACGTTGGATATTTCAGTGCTAAAAATCAAAAATGCAGTCGGTGCATAGTGTCTTATCTTTTCTAGTGAGATAAACCTCCATTACTGGGACACCAGTGAAAAGTTAACACTTAAAGACCATACAAGTGTTTTTTAGGTTCAGCCCGTTTACATACAAATCAAATTTCTTCGCTGTAAAATAAAAAAGTAATTCTGCAGAGACTTGAAACACGCTGGAGATCATGGAGAATCCATCACAGGGAGCTTCAGGTCTGCTTAATTTGTCAAATTAACATTGTTATATAGCAATGCAGTGCAGATCTTTCAAATCAGTCAGCAGTTTAAGCAGACAATGATAATGTAACTTAAACAACAATAGAAGCTGACATTACAGGTGTGACAGTCTGATTTTCTTCAGCACATGAGAGTATTCCCTTTTTATCTCATTAACATTATTAGCATGTGGACACGCTCTTTAAGGCCAAGTACGAACCAATATTAATACTGCATGAAAAAAACTTCACGCAGAAGATCAAGCATCTGGCAAAAAAAGTTTAACCTTACTCAACTTGGCCTCAGTGCAGCGTCATCTGGGAAGGCGAAGCATTGGCCAGTCGAGTGTGAGGTAGCTTCATGCCCTGTAGACACTTCATAAACTGCATCATTCTGCTGTTTACCCCATTTCATTCTCTTGTCCTGACATAGAATGAATGATTTTTTTAGTGGTAACTTCAACGTCAAGAGTTTTCTCATAGTATTGTAATCCGCTGTGCAGTATTTGGCTTCAGATAAGTCTTAAAGCTCATGGATGTGTAACTTAAACTGGATGGTACTTCATCTTCTCAATGCAAACACAGAACCTTGTGTTTTTTCTTAATCGCTGTGCCATTTTCGGTGATCGCCTGCTGAGAAGAACGCCCTCGGATCCCATCAGCCTACAAACACTGGTCCTCACTGGCTTTTGGTACTAAACTTAAACTGTGAATAAGACATACTGGGCTTCCTCACAACCTGCAGCACAATTCAACATCAGCATCGGCTGTTTGGTTTGTGTGCTTTCTGCACTCGCATTAGTTAGAATAAAACTGCAAAGCCAACACTACCTTACAGAATACAGTGGTCCAAAGTTGTGCTGATAAATAATGACACAATACTGTGATTTCTCTTATGTCTTAAATCTAAGACTGTTATTGGTTTGGTTGAGAGCAACTGATCGGACAAGTGTCACATTCCTAGCCTTATAGACTCAAACTCTGTGTGCATGAGTGTTTGTGTGGGAAATGTGGAGGCGAAGAAAAAAGGGGTTTCCGTAGACAAATGGATGGAGGGGTGAGGAGTTGGAGAAGAGGAGCGCTGCAGAAAAAGACCTTTCTGAGCTCACCAGACTTTGAATGGTGTGTTGAGCTCAATGGCACCAATACTTACAGTACGATATACTTGAAGATGAAACTTTGATTACTCAGTCTGACGTGCATGTTAGTAGACATAAAATAATATTACCAACTCCGTTTGTAACTTTAACTTAGAGCGGTTTAAGTAATTAAACATAACTAATAACTGCAGACTTTTAAAAAGGGTTTTTGTTTTTCTGTGATTACTTGTAAACAAATTATAGTATATAGAACTTTTTGGAAAGCTGCCAAATCCAAATCCAGCGCCAGAATTAAATCCAACAGTCTATGTTCATTAACACAAACTTGTCTTTTAAAATGTTCCTAAAAAATACCACTTCAGCTCATTAACACTGTGAGTTGAGCTGTTATAAACTGAGTGCTGGTTTTGGGTTCAGTGTTTGCTGTTTGACGGGAACCAATTTTACAATATTTCTTATTGTATCGTCAGGGAAAAAAACAGTATCTTATTTAAAAAATATTCATCTGCTGTGAGGACACTTTCAGAAAAATAATGTCAAACTACTTGAAGTTGAAAATGCTTGGGTACACTTTCTCTTAAAGCCAACATCTGTTGTAACAAACACACAGGCAAATGAGAAAAGGTGTAGCTGTCACATGAAAACATCTCCTTCCTGACCTCAGTCTTACCTACGCAAATATATGAAATTCTCTAAACAAAGTCATTATGACATCCTGTTTAATATCCTGGTGAACATTATTTGTCATTCCTGCTGTCAAAAGTTACAGGAAAAAGTGGGGAAACTAAAGTGTTTACAGATACATAGATTTTATTTAATTTACTAACAGATGCCAAACTGCTGTGCAGTGTGCGTATGTAGCAAACATTTTTATCTTCATCTTTATTAACACTGAAATTATTATAAGTGGAATAAAAGGAGAAATAAGAATATACAACTTTAACATACGTTGTTGCATTTAAACAATATAGGATGTGATGTGGAAGCACGAAGGGATTTTCTCTGGAGGACGCAGCACCTAGATGCTCTTCATGGAGCGGCTCAAAGCACACACCAAGAGCCCAGCGGCCACTGGTGGTTAATTCATTTTGTAATAATCTTTTTATTACTTTGTGTAATAATTGATTTAGTTGTCAAGTCTATAAAATGTCAGAAAATAGAGGGAAAAGAGACTAACACCGTCTGTATAAGCTCAAGGTAACGTCTTCAAAGTGCCTGCTTTGTCCCATTAACATAAATATATGATGATATAAAAACAGAAAACCAGAAAATAAAGAATGTGAGAAGCTGCTACCGGTGAATGTTTATCATTTTTGCTTAATGAGCTAAAACATACAAAACCACCAGTGTAGTTATTCAAGACAGCTTATTGTCCAATAAGGTGCTCTAAATAATGTCTCTGAGGGGTTTCACAGGCCCTTCAGGCATAATACTATTTCATTTATAAATGGCCATGTACGCTTTCAGTTCTATTGGGGAAAAATCATTAATACTGGAGTCTTATTGTTTTCATCTGACAGAAGTTACAACCTGCTCCGACACATTTAACGGATTCCACTTTACACTACAGACACTCGGCCATCGTGTGTTGGCAGCATTTCAGAGTATATATAATTACAAAGTTAAATAACCCTGTGTTTGAAGTTGCTTTTAACATAACAAATGTTATATGTGGAGATGATAATATTTTTTACTAACCAAACAATTGTAAAATTTCCGTGTTAAAGGGCTGTATGAATTGCTCAGGATGACAATTTCAAAATAAAAGGTATTTGTGGTACAAATGTCATGATTGGGTCTTTATATTGGTGATTTTAAAAATGATGGTTACAACTGAATTTTTATCAACTATGAATACATTTTCCACTTTGGCTTTGAGTGCATGCTCTGAAAGTTGCTGGTGTTAAAAATGATGCCATCAAATTCAGCGATCAGGACACAGTCGAGTTCTTTCAGGCAGAGAAAGGTCTTTATTACTTGCAGCCAATTAAAGCATTGTGCTTTTCTTGGCTGCAGAAATGCCTTCAGTCATGAAGTTAAAAACATTTTACAGCTGCAATTTCCTGTGTTTGAAATGTGTGCACACACACACATACATGGACATACATACTGTACATACACAAACACACACTTGTGAGAATAAAGACAGAAACCAGGCTGTGGTATTCTGAATATGAGCCAGGGCTCTTTAGGCAGTTGTAATCTATTAATATCTGAGCTCGTCTTTAACCAGCAGTGACACATTTGGGTAACTACATTTAATCTTAGAAAAACAGTTTCTTTTCTGTACATCCGAAATATAACCTAAATATAACAAGTGGATTCAGAGAACTTTATAAATTCTTTCTTGAGTTGTATTTAATGAAGATCTCCTGGTATAAGCAAAGTAAAGTAGTGTATTAATGCAGACTTTAAGTACAAGTAGATAGCAGGGATTTGCTGTGCTAAGCATAGTATTTAAAGAATTTGCATAGTTATTTTTTAGGGGGCAACAGGTAATAACAGCGTAACTAGATTTCCAACTTTTTTAAGGAGTGTTGGTAAAATATTTTATATATATATATTTAAAATATATATTTTTTACAGTCTTTAAACTATTCCAATGTTTGATCAGTATTTCAGTCAATTTGAAGACTGCATGTAAACTCTGTGAGAAGGAGGGGATGGTCTGTTCAGTGTGTCTATAAATAGTTTGACATGTAATGGCCCAGTGAAACTTGAACATCACCCACAGCAGCGCAGGCAAAGCCTTAAAGCTGCACTGGTTTATTTATTTTTTCTTTTCAAGTGATCAAATCACTGCGTAATGTGAAAGTTGTCACTCACTGTGACAAAACCCACGGAGAATTATCGCCCGACTTTTTAGTTTCCCCCTCAGCTCTACGGAGCATTTAGTGTCTTTCAGCTCATGTTTTGGTTTTACGGCCTGCATCTTTACTGTTATGGTTCGCTGTCACAGTTAATATCAACCTCGATTTCTGCAACGACAGGAAAAAAAACCCCTGCAACTGTACGGTGCCTGCCCAACACAAAACTACAGACAAAGTGAGCAACCAGCTGGTGATCATTGTGCAGCATTTAGCAGCTAAAGAACCGGAGCTTAAAGGAGAGTAAATATTGTGCTTACTTTCATCAGGTGTCCAGACTCCAAATCAGTGCTAATATTGCTCTATGTCTGCATTGTGTTGTACTTGTATGTACCACAAAAATATGTCTGTCTTCACCCCCAACTCTCCCTGCACACGTTTCCCCTCCCACTCTCCCTCCTCTTCCTCTCTCTCCCTCTCTCTCCCTGTGAATGCCACAGGCCTCTCACCCCTCAGTCCAGATATAGACCTCAGTCTTTCCCAGACATTCAGACCCAGCTGGCTGAAGTTGGACGGTAAGCGCACAGATTCCCCCTGTGTCCCTCGTCCTTTGTGTCCAACACCGCCGTCTTTCCCTCCTGCCCTTCCTCACCATGCCTGGACTCTTTGGTCACTTCTTCATCTGACATGGTAGCAGATGTCCGAGTCGGACATCTGATCGAGGGTGTTAGTCCAGGGTTTTTGCCAGTCGGTCTGGTTCCACACAGGCGGGCGAGCTGCTCCTGTTCACCAGCCATGGAGCCTCTTGCAGAGGTAAGGCACTCTGCTGACTCACCCCCTCCCACTTCTGATCTGTCCACTTCTGCTGGGCGTCTGTTTGTGTTGGTAACATGAAATGTGTGTGTCGCTGTGTGTTTGGACATGACTTTGTAACTGAGAAGCTGCAGAGACAGAACACTAGGGCTACTTTTACATTGCAATTCTTGACTCCAGTTCTTATTTTTCTTCTTTTTTTAATCTGTTTAAATTTAAGTTTTAAAGTTAAGCATATTCACAACATGTATGCATGTTTACATGAATGAACTCCAGATATAACTAAGCACAGCCACATTACCATCTGCAGGTAAGGACAGAGACTCTAGTTGTGTAGCACCTTAACAAAGTGTCTGTGAATGCACTGATACTATGTTTGTAGCTGTTAAACTGTGAAATTAACACAGAGCCCAACAAAGCCCCTGAAACCTGGATTTTGATTTAATTGTTGTTCAAATCATTGTTCATTTACAATTTTGCCCATATTTACTATTTGCCTCAAGCTGTTCATAATGTTTGTCTTGACAACATTTGTTTACTGACAAACTCTAAGTTTATAAATGCATCTCTCAGTTACCATTTGGAACCATACCAGACACTATAAACAGTAGCACAGCATGCCAACCAAACTAGTATCCGGTACTTGACTTGATGGTCCAGAAACATTAACCTTTGTTCTCATAAAACATGGTGGTGTTTGCATCGAGGCTATGTAAACAGATGGGGACTTCTCTTTTAGGGGAACACGTGGATATAAAAGAATTTCAAAGTACACACAGCACTTGTGGCATTGAGATATACATACAGTGAACTGTACATGTCACATAGTACATAGACAGTCCATCTATCTAACCCCTTTTCCATAGTTAATCACTCTTGGCAACAGGGCAAGTTGGGCAACAGAGCTGCTGCCACTTGAAGCTTTTTCTGGGAATCTCGAGTAGCTCCCAGGCGTGCTGCGAGTTGTAGTCCTTCCAGGATATCGTATGTTTTTGTTTTCTAGTAAGTTGTACTAAAGTAGACCTTCAAAAGGGATGTGCAGTATATGGTTTTAACTTCCCCCAATGTTGAAATAGTATTTCTGATTTTTTTTTAAGCTCTTGTTTAGATGCAGTCAGTAAAATTGTACTGGTTCTTTGTACAGAATAACCAAAATAAATGGAAATCACTGTTTAACAACA
Source organism: Lateolabrax maculatus (assembly GCA_031216445.1). Classification (NCBI taxonomy): domain Eukaryota; kingdom Metazoa; phylum Chordata; class Actinopteri; order Acropomatiformes; family Lateolabracidae; genus Lateolabrax; species Lateolabrax maculatus. Next base: position 3,653,647 of record CM062208.1, on the reverse strand, counting down.
GTTTAATTCACCTCAACTGGTTCCTTTCGGAATGAGCGAAGCAGAACTATTACAACCAGGTCTTCAGCTCCTTCTGCTGTATCTGCATACAATACTTAATGTCATTTTTTTACATTCAGAGGTTCTCGAATGAAGCTTTGAATGTCGTCACATTTTCTTATGTCATTGTGTCAAACAAAAAAAAATAGCTGTGCGGCATTTGAATGTTGATTTAGTATTCGAAAGTCAACATTATGAATGTTCAAACTATTCGGTATAGCATCAACACTAATGAAAACATACTTGAGAATATTATATTATATTTCTGCCAATAGAGCCTCCTAAGTCCTACACACTGGTCCCTTAAAGGAATACTCCAACATTTTATGCAGTCTGTCTTACTGTACTGACATTTAAATAATGCAATAAGCATTCATTTTTATCTGTTGGCGTTCTGCACAAAGGTAGTGTCCTGTCGTACGTCCTGTCAGAAGAACAGCAAACACGCTTCTCAGCAAAAGCTTTAAGTGCAGTTGTTTGTTCTTCCAAAAAAGAAAATATAAGGTACAGTTATTTTATAGTTATTTTATATTTAATAGCAGATTCAACAGAACATTCCACATCAGTGGCAGCCATCTTGGTTGTTTACGAAAATGCCTCAACAGCGCTCCTCTCTCAGTCATATCAAACCTGCCCCATATTAGATAACTGGTTGTGATTCGTCCGACATGTTCCAGGACGGGTGGAGATCTGTCTGAACAGGAGGGGGCCAGACGTATCTGCCAGAGCAAATAAAACATGAGCTGGCTGATGGGTCTGATTCCCAGCCTAGCAGAAGACCTTTATGGATGGGGGTCATCGCAGATGTAAACTGTTATGTTATATGCTTCCTCTCCCAGGTCCCGTTATTTGAGATGGACCAGGAAGAGGATGTTCTCTCAATGAAGAGCAGAGGTAAAGAGAAAAAGATTTTGTAGCTTTGTGTGTGTGTGTTTTTTGATGGTACTATATTCTGCAGAATACGTTGCATGTGCCCAGTAAAGGAAACTGATCATAAATAGGTGGGTATTGACCAGGGTGTCACAGCCACTGTGCTTACTGCCCAATATTAAATACTAACACCATTTTACTACATTTGTAATGATAATTGCAAAAAAGGTTGTCGATATTTGGTTTTATCTCTTGCCACCAGTGTATATCATGTGTTTTTTTAATTGTTTATTTATAGGTAGTTGTGCATATGCAACACATGCTGTTGCGCCCCCTGCAGGCACAGACCCTGACACGTTCATATACATGAACTTCATGAAGAATCACTGTTGCTACGATGCCATCCCTACCAGCTCCAAACTGGTCATTTTTGACACGACACTGCAAGTATGGAGCACTTTGTATTGGTTTTTTGTTTTTTTACAAATTCCCTCTTTTTGATGGTTGGTTGTAATTATTGAAAAACTTTACATGTGTTTTTCTTAGGTGAAGAAGGCTTTCTTTGCTCTGGTGGCAAACGGTGTGAGGGCAGCGCCGCTGTGGGACAGCAAGCTTAAATGTTTTGTGGGTGAGCCATAATACTTCTCTGTGTACACCTCTGCCTCCTGCATATACACTTTTTTTTTTTTTTTTTTTTTTTTTCAAGTTAAAACATATGAAGCATCCTGAGCAACCCGGGTCCTATTTTCAATATTTTTTTATATTATATTATCCAGCATTACAAGAGGGATGCTTGTGTTTAATAGCTGTTTGACCTATATTGGGTTTGTTGAGGGTTCGGGTGTCCTTACTGCTGATACGTGGTTTCAAATTATCCTGATCCTGTTTGTGTGCTAACATTTAGAGGAAAGCAGGTCAACTGTAAGACATTTGAGTTGGATTACAAACACCGTCTCCTCACTGAACATACAGCTGATCATCATGACACCAGGTCCATGGGTGTTGATGCCTGGGTGAACTGACTATATCCCAAAGATTAAAAATGTCCAGTGAGGTTAAAATTCTTCTTACCCTCTATATGAATAAAAAATGGAGATATGTGTTTGTTATGTTATTTTTAGATCTGTACCACTAGTGGGCGACTATATAAAGTTTGGCCTGAGGGTGATGCCAGAGGAAAGGTTATTTTAAGGATTTATGGTGGCCATTTTAAGGGACCTCAGATTCAGTTTGTCAGGCTCAGCTCAACGCACTCCAAGTTGGCTCAGTTTCAGGCTGTGAACTTTTGCAAACAGGCTCTTTTCTGAAGATTACTTAATAACAAAACTAACTGTTTAGGAAACTGAGGACAGCACGACGAAGAGCGCCACAACTTGTTTCGTACTCGTTCACGATATTCGGCAGAGTAACAATTCACATGGCTGCTAAAGGTCCTTGTCAGGCAGACATAAACAACATCGATGTCATTTGAACAAAGTACTGAGGCTTTTGTTGTTCTTGTGACAACAATCTAATATTAGTGTCAGAGCAGTTTGATTAGTATGGTAGCATATCATCCCGTAGGCGTTTTACTGCATTTTATTTTTCCTCCTCTGTGCGTCCTATCTTAAGGGTTCTTCAAAAAGGGGGGGGGGGAGTTGGGGATACGTATGTCAATTCAATATATCTGTCACAAGCGGTAATAAACTCATTATTTAAAGATAATTACAGCGTCCATAATGCCCACATTAGAAAAATCATCACCTTTATCTAAGCCTAAAAGAAGGCCTACATTTCCTTTGTGCTGTCAGTGTATTTGCTCTACTGCAGTACACACACACACTGCTCATCAACACTAATTCCAAAAAAATTTTAACTGTGGATTATCATATTTCCAGGTGCAAAACCAAGCACAACCATTTGAGACCGACTTTGCTCTTTAGCATTAGGTTTACAGCATTTCTAGCTTGGACACTTACAGACACTCGCATAAAGAACTTTGGGGGATATAATTTACTGTTGTTGCTATAGAGTACTGATGAATCCATGTCTGATCTTCCCAATGTGCCCGTGTGCGTGCAGGTATGCTGACCATCACTGACTTCATCAACATTCTCCATCGTTATTACAAGTCTCCTCTGGTGAGCTGTGTTTCTGAATGATGTCCTTGGATTAAACTTTCATAGCAAATAAACACATGAGGCCTATAAGTCTTACTGTGTGGTTGACATGCCATGAAGACCGGTGGTTTCACATGTCAAATCCTCCAGTAATTCAAAAGAATTGGAAGAAATCACAAATAAAAATCAGTAAACTGCTCAGGTTGAGAATGATCAGTCCGAACTGAGATGATTTAGTTTTATTTTTTGTCTGCAGGTTCAGATCTATGAGCTGGAAGAACACAAGATAGAGACATGGAGAGGTGTGTGCAACACAACCATATCCTTATATAGTGCACAAAATGTTGATTAACAAAGTTTGGTTTTGTTAACCTCTGTTCCTCTCCCTCTCGGCAGAGATCTATCTACAGTATTCCATCAACAGACTGATCAGCATCACTCCTGACTGCAGGTTGAAATAATTCATCAAACTCATAGTTATGCTTCATCATTAATGTAATATAACACATTAAGTTCCACAGCAGTTGTAATTTCAATTTGGAACATACAGTCTCTGGTATCTGAGAAATATGTGTTGGTTCAATCTTTTTTCATCTTCCTTTATTCCCCACCTTTTTAATTAGGTCTGTTTTGTGTTTATTTAAATGTTATATTAATATTAATAACTAACGTGTTGATATACAATATTTATAAGCAGTCTGAGCTGTGATCTGTTGCATGAGCTCGTGTTTGACAGCATGCTACAATCTTCACCTGGGATTATTATAAACTTAATCATGAGTTGAACTGTCTCCTCAGTCTGTTTGATGCCATCTACTCCCTGTTGAAGAATAAGATACACCGGCTGCCGGTCATCGACCCGGTGTCAGGAAACGTCCTCCACATCCTCACTCACAAACGCATCCTCAAGTTCCTCCACATCTTTGTAAGACTTCTTCCCTTTGTAACATCCCTCTGACGGCGTCAGAGCTGGAGCCTGTCACAAGGTTTTATACATTTATGCACATTTAATATTGACTCAAATCCCTCTTACTTACTGTATAACAAAACACTTCTCAACAGGCTCCATCTGTGATCCAGAAAAGGATTTCAGCTTCACAATTGAAAATATGCTTCTTTTTATTCTGATTGGATAGAAAGACATAGATATGAAGAACTGAAAGTGCAATTGTTAGTCTGTATGATTCTTATTGAATTCTCTTTTGTTTAGATTATTAGATATTGTGTATCTCTTTCCTCCCCTCCAGGGATCTATGATTCCTAAACCCAGGTTTCTTCAAAAGCGGATCAATGAAGTGGCGATCGGTACCTTCAGACAGATCGCGACAGTCCAGGAATCTGCCTCTGTGTATGACGCTCTGACCATCTTCGTAGAGAGAAGAGTGTCTGCTCTGCCTGTGGTCAATGAGCAAGGTAGTCTTAACATCAATTGATTAGTCCACCAGGGGAAAGGGTTGTTTTTTTTTTTGTTTTATGTTTTAGAATCACAGCTTAGTAAATGGAGGTTTTCATTCCAAAACACTTCGGATCCATTTTATTACTTGACAGTTTTGAGGCAATGTTTAAAAGTTGGATTTTATGGCCAGCAGTCAATGATCAAGAGTGGAAACCATTTTTATTGTGTTTCTGATGTTGAAGTTTGCCTCATCAACAGCCAGACTCGCTTGTGATTTCTTTCCTATGTGGATTTTCTTTTATGCTTTAATAGATTACAGTACACAAGTTGACACTATGTGTTTCATCTATGGCCTGTACATCTGTGTCTCCTCTATAGATAAAGTTGTGGCGCTGTACTCCAGGTTTGATGTCATTGTAAGTTAATTTCACACATCCTGCATTGCAACTTTGTTAGCCGAGACAGTAACATAAATCTTGTGGTTCCCTCAGTCCCTTGTCATTCTCATTCAGATAGTTTTATAGTTGTTGTTTTTTCTGTTGTTTTCTTCTGGTTAACATTTAATTTCAGCTTCTGAAATTAAATACAACAAATGAAATAGTCATTACAAGTCAGAGATACCATAAACAAGAGTTTAACTTATAATAATGGTAATAAATAGAAACATAATGAGTCCACAAAGAGTAAATGTAAAAAAGTGAAAGGAATAAGCGTTTGTTCAATAGTAAATTAACTGTACCTGGAATGTTGTATAAGCTAAACAATAACCTCAAAATGACTGGCTTGGTCAGGATAAGTGAGGAGAAGGACTCATTTAATATCTAGAGTTATAGTGACAAGATAACTGTGATGCCTGTCCACATTAAATCAACAATATTGTCTTTTTTTTGTCTTTTTCGTCATTCAGAACCTCGCCGCCCAGAAAAACTACAACAACCTGAACATGACGATGCGGGAGGCCATCGCCTCCAGAGCCTGCTGCATGGAGGGAGTCCTCAAGTGTTACCCTCACGAAACACTGGAGACCATCATCGACCGCATCGCGATGGCTGAGGTAACACACGGGCAGCACAGTCCGTCTCATCTTTATTACCTGCAGGCTGAATAATGTTCACATACTGCTCGATATAGTCATGTTTATGATAAGATTACTACATTTCTCTCAGTATGGATTAGGTTGGGATGCTCACAGATTAAAGATGCATTCAAGTTACAGTGAAGAGGCAGTGAGAGCATTATTATTAATGATTGGCTAAAGAAGCATAATAACCAACTCCTGTCTGGTTTGTCTGTCAGGTTCATCGTTTGGTTTTGGTTGACGGCAACGACGTGGTGAGAGGGATTGTCTCCCTTTCTGACCTTCTACAAGCCCTGGTTCTCACTCCTGCAGGTATTGATGCACTGTACTCCTAACTCCAGCCCTTCCTTTCTCTCAGTCCGTCCGTCTACCTATCTGCCTTCAAATCCTCGAAAGCTTCCTGCTGATTCTGCCGATCTCCTACTTTTCATCCTCCTGGAGACAATGAGGGTGTTTCTTCTCTTCCTGTGAAGTTTTCCAACTCCGCCAGTTTCGTCCCTCTCTGAAATCTCCTGATCCTTTCAGCTACCCACCTTGTACTCCTACCAAGAATAATGGTCCACATTAAACAAACTACATCCTTCTGGGATTCACCTGGAGGCCCCCTGCTCCTTCATGATCAACCTCTGAAATGTTAGTCTTAAATCTTTCTGCGATCAACTATCCATCTCCTCTAAAATCTTCTGCTCCTTCGAAATCAACCACCTCATCTGAACCTCACTGGGAATATCATGCTCCTATCAACATCTTTACATTTCCTTTTAAATCTCCCCTTTGAAGTGTCAAACAAAATGCTCAGAGCCTGCTCGGATACACCCTGCTCCTGGAAAATAAACAAAACCCTCCACCCGGCCAAAATCAACTTACCACCGTTTGCTTTCTAATCGATTTTCCAATCCAACTTCAAAACCAGTTCAGTTACCTCTGCCCCAATCCCGTGATCCTACCTACCAACCGAGCAGTTTCCTTATCCTCTACGTTCTTCAAAGTCTGACACCGACCCTCCCAAACGTCCTTCAGTCATCAGTCAGCCCCCGTCTTCCCGCTGCAGTTCCTCCTCTGAAACCACCGTGCCACCAGCACCTCTTAGTCAACACATCCCAGGTAGGAAGCCCCAACCTGAGCTGCCGGCGGCTGCCTGTCTGAGCTTGCATCTTCACTCTTCCTGTAAATTATAAGCTCTCACTACTGCCTGTTGTGGTTCTCCAAAAGGATAATATGAGGGGGAATTGGTACTCATGCAGTTATGGCATCTGTCTTGACCTGTTTTAGCAAAAATAATCAGCACACCTGTGTGCCCTGTTCACGACTTTCTATCTATTTAACGTATATTAATGTGATATGTTACTCTGTGAATCTCAAATCATAATATTCATCACAGTGTGCACATGCTGTGATTGTTATTCCATTCCCGCTCATGTCTGGTTTAAGAATCCGTTGACATCTGAGCACCCAAGCATCACATTAATGATCTGAGTGGAGACAAAGTGTCGGTCCTCATATAATTGATGTGATGGTGAAATACATTTTTTAGTAGTGAGCATGTGAGAGAAAGTTAAATCTGATTCCTTCCCTCCTCAGTCTTCTGAAGATTCATGTTGAAACTGAATCTCAAGAGTTGACATTTATGTATTTTGTGTTTTGGGAATTTAAGTGATGTCACAGGGTTGCAGACTGATTTAATTTAGTTGTGTGTGTAGTCACCTGTCCAGCTGTCTGGATGTTGCTCTGATAGGCCTCTTCAAGCCTGACATGTCACAGTATCAAACCATGGCTCCCACCATTGGCTTTTTTCCTTTTTAATATTTGATCATTTCTACGTCAACTTTACCAAACTAAATATTGCAGGAGCTGAAGTTCAAAGTTTATTCTGACTGGAAAACAGCAGTTAAGAAAACCTTCACCACATTTGGAATCTCTCATAGGGCTGCAACTAACTTTGAAATTAATAATTCCTGCTCAGAGTTTGCCCAGTTGCCACAGAATTGTAGATGTTTTTAGGACTAAGCCACGTCGGCTTAAAACACGACAACTGGGCAAACCCCATCTGCTGAAGAGGGTCATGGGATATGATTGAAAGCTCAAGAACAGCTATTAAGTGGACCTTGTGGTGAGATATTTTCTCATATAGAAAAGTTCAGTAACATGTTAGGCTGAAGACCTCACAAACCAAACCTGCATTATCAGTCTTGACCTCTGTCAGCATGTCACCACAGTAGGCTGCACATCATACCAGATTTACCCCTAAATACAAGCAGCCATCTTGTAGGAACTATCTGTACAAGCAGGGTGTGCAGCTTTGACCCTTCCCCTCCAGTGGTGGTTACATCTGTCCTCTGAAGTCGGACACTGAGTTTATCAAGGAATGTGTTCTGACCAAAAAGACGTGCCGCAAATAATTGAGTTCACGGCTCTTAATGCAGCCAGTTTTTCTGGTTCCTCTGATATGATGTGACCATGGCTTTCACAGTTTATAGCATTAGATTGTGTGCTTAAGTGCCTGTCTTCTTTGTCTATTTCTGTAAATATTGAATAGATTATAGATTTTGTGTTATGAATGTGTAGAAAAGTTTATAGTTTTTTGCGTCACTGTTATGTAGCAACACAAAAAATGATTTCCTGTCACAAAAAGTTTGCTGACATTTATTTTTGGCCAGTTGAAGAAGATTTGGGAAACTTGACTAAACACTGGTTAAAGTGAGGTTTTAGTCACAAAAGTAAAAGTTTTCCTCTGTTTTTTGTTAATTTTCTCATTTTGTCTTTTCCAGATATTTTTGAGGGATCGTGCTGCCAAAACTGAGGAAAAGATGATGGAGGATAATGACATAAAACAAGACTATGAGGTGGCAAAATCCTTTTTTTTTATGAGTTTATCAGAAACAGAGTTGTGGCTGAGAAGTCACTGGTTTCAATCCAAGACCAGAAGAAAAACATGTAAAGATAAAATGAAAATGGAAACCCTTCCCTATGAGTACCAATAATGTGCTCAGTAACAAGGTACTTTATTCCCAAGTGAAGCTGCTCAGTGGTCACCAACAATAAGACTGTGGTTGTGCTGGGAAGCTACTGGAGCACTGCAGACTTTTAAAGGGACCTCGACTAAAGCATCACATTTGAGGCTATTTTGCAAAGCTGTGTTACTCGTGTGAGTGTGTGTGTGTGTGTGGGAAACAATTTTTGTAAATGCACTTATGCTCCGGCCACTGTGAAGAAAAATAAACAAATGTTTTGCATTGAAGTGTACTGGTAACTACAATACTTGGCTGCAAAGACACAAAAGCTATTTAGTTTTGTTATGGTGAACGTCCAAAAGAGGATAATGGGGTCAATATCATATGAAAACAGTGTAACACTGGGGTAAATACAAATATAATAGTCTGGTAATATCTTAGTAGTAATTAGTGAGGGTAATAATGAAGCAAAAACATGAGGGTAATATCGGGTAATAAAACAAGTCAGTGTTTTAAGGTATAAAGGGGGATTTTGCTATCGAAAAAGAGGGAAACGGGGATAATAAGGGATAATAATAGGGTAATATGCTAACAAGTCAATGTTATTGTATGTTTTTGCTGTAATCATAGCTAAATATCAGTATAACATCCTCACAATAACATGAAAATTCAGAATCAGAAATCAGAAAACAGCTATTTCCTTTAAAGGTTTTGGTAATAATAAATTTAAACTAAACACCAAACGCCCCAGAGGTCATGGACATGATGGTTTCAGTGTAACAAACATGAATCATGACATATATCTATGTATACTTATATACACTCTGTCTTTACGTTTTGATTAATTAATATATTGAATTAGCCTTTAGTTTAGGCAGAAAAGAAGTCCAGATATCTGTAGCGTGAATGTGATCCACTCTGCCAGGTGGTTAGACAGCTGATGTGAAAAGGAAGGTGAGTGTGTCTGCAGATCCTCTCTCACTGACGAGGTGTGACTGCTCTGTTTACCAGGGGAGGATTTGTTAACTCTGCCAGTTTCATACATCCTGGTCACATGGTTACCAGTTTACATGCACACACATATTAGGTAAACAGCTCTTGCTCTTATTGTGTCTTGATGTCCCTCCATAGGTGAATCTAAGGCAGGCAGACGGAGGATGATGAATGTTATTATATTGTTGATATTAACTTCAGGAGGTAGAATCAGGTTATCTAACCACCGCCTCTGAGTCACTGGATTATTTGACAGGCGATTATGAGAAATGCTATAACAATTCTAATAATAATAATAACAATCAATACTACTGCTTCTACCAACAGTATTCAGATTACTACCACTACATTTAAAAACATAAATATAATTTAAAAGGAGATATCGAATCATTGGAAACAACAACAAAAAAAAAGAAAATGATTAAAGTAATGAAATAAAAAATGACAAACAAAATTCAAAGCAAAGCAAAACTATTTTTGGAGACTCTTTCCAGCAGGTAATCAATAAGGAGCTGAACACATGATTTTATGACTTTACAACTTCATCCTCTGAACAAACAGCTCAGCCACCAATGACTCATCGTGCTGTTATTCAACATTCAGCGTCTGAATGTTGCAGACAGATGCAGCGGTGCGTGTCCAGCTGCAGGAACCGATCAGTGACGCCAACTTCTGACTGCACAAATGGATCCCAAACCAAGGTAGGAGACCAGCTCTGCCCTTTGATCACAGCTGAGGTGTTTGGTGTTGAGTCAACGGGCTGATTCAGACTTTTATTGTGGTGGAATTTATAAACTCTTCAAAGTTTAAAAGTCTTTTTAGGCTCACACTGCTGTAACATAAAGTGTAATATACTGAGTTTTAGTGACATGCTGTCTGTGAGTCTGTGTGCAGATGGATGAAAGCAAAGCATCAAAAAACACAGACTGCTTATTCATTTCAGTGACACCTCTGGAAAAAAATCATGAATATCAAACAGAACAGTTGAATTCTAGCCCAACTTTTGCAACCAAATGCAACATCATCCAGCAATGCAGCGCGTTGGCCAATCAAATTAAGCAAACGCACATTCCTGGTGGATTACTTTATAATGCAAATCGGGTATTACAGCTGTCTACCTTACTAGCATTGATAATTTGGACTAATACTTATAAGTCCCCTCCACTCAAAAGTGTGTTTTGCTTATCATTCCTTCTCTTGGATGACCTTCACTGTGCAGAATGACGTTTGTGTGCAGTTCGACACTTCGATCTGCTGAAGGAGGAACGTTTCTCTGCATGCTCACCTTAAATCAACTTTTCAAACATCTTGTGCCGGGCGCGGCGATGTGGGGGGGGCCCAACAGGCCGGGGCCCCCCCACATGTACAAATGGCCCATCCTGAATTACTCGAACATGTATTTTCTTAACGTTTATGTTAATGGTTAAAATTAACATTTAAATACACAATGAAGACCATCATTTGAGCATTATATCCGTGTGTAGTGATTGTAATAAATACAAGCGGTTGTGAGTGAATAATAAGCTATCTCGACATGTCGACAAGTGTCACAATCCACCGGACGCGTTAGTCGCCTTCCACAGCATGATATCAGTCATTTATTTTTTAGCGTGACTTCCAGTTAGAAACCGTCAATGGAAGAAAAACAGTATAACCTTGTGTATTAAAAGGCCCAGCCAAAATTGAAATCCTGGCACCGTGCATGTTGTGTCCTGCAATCAAACGTTAACAATATTTGTATATTAATCGACGCGAGATTAAGGAGAAGGACCAGATGTCATTTTAAGATTTTCTTTTTTTTTTTTTTTTTTTACTTTATTATGGAAAAAAACGTTTCATATCTTCAAATATTTTTCTTCCGCTTCACACAACTACTGTTATTGTGTTCCCTTGTGAAAGTATTTGTTTGATAATCTTGGCTGCAGATGTTTCCATCATGTTCTGGGGCAGCATGCATTCCTCCAATCCCCAGCGGCCTGTCCTTATTTATGATGGATAAGGTCCAGTTGGAGTCTTAACTAATAGCCATCTACAGCATGGCTTCATGTTTGCATCCTTTTTATGACCACCAGAGAAGACTAATAAAGCCTTAAAGCAAAGTGCAGCATGACTTGGCTCTCAGATGCTCAGTATTTCGATGAATACCTTCACTGTCAGTCCACTGGACTTCATGTTTACAGCTCTCGATCCCAATGTAATAAACCAGTGAAAAGAGGTAGAGCTAAAATGAAAACGTAAATAAAATCTATTTTAGGTTATTTCAGACCTTTTTAAAACTTTTCAAATTAGCAACCCAGTTACAGATTAGTACAGTAAATACTCACTAGAGCATCAAACTCATAATAATCTACAGCTGAAAATAGTCCCCAGCAAATGCACTTTTCTGTAGTTTGAGCCCAACAACTACCAAGCTTATTTCAAAACTATCTATTTGGACCTTATTTTTAAAGATTCATGTCTGCTCCTATTCTCCTACCAGTAACAGAAGGTTATGATTGAAGGCAGCCCTAGCCAGCAGTGATGTACAGTGTACGACTTTCTAAGATATGTAAATAACATCTGTAATGGAGCGAGGAGGTCTGGTCCCTCTACCGAAACCACAAACTAACACAACACTCGGAAGAAAATGAGTCGCTGGAACCACAGCAAGTTAAACGTGGGGAGAGATGGGAGAGATCTTTATATTATCTTGAGAACAAGGAGGAAGGAGCTGAGCTGGGCAGTCAGGTTTATTCAGACTAGATCAAGTTTATTTATCTGGGCACGAGGAGGCAGGTGTGGAGCGAGAGCAGGCTTTGTCGTGAGGACAGGTTGGATGTTTCGAAAAGCCTTTATTTACAGTACAGTCACGTCAAATGATAATAAAGCTGCTTCTAGTTAAGGAAGGGCTGTAAAGAGTGAGCAAATTATGACAAGCAGAGAGCCGACAGGACAATTCTGCACTGGAGATTAGCCAGGGCCACTAATCCTGAAGACAGGTGATGATGACATGCTGTATCATTCAGGTTTGTCCAAAAGAGCAGAGAGCGATGGGGAGGCAACAAATCCTCTGACATCCTTAAGCTCTCAGGGGGCAGGAAGGCGACCTGATGTGTGTTGTTGCAGTGGAAGTTTTTTGGTTTTAAACTGAAGGGCCTGAAACTGGTGCCTGTTAGTAGAAAAAGAAAACTTGTCTGGACTTGAGCAGAATGGATACAGACAGTCCTAAAACCCAGCACCGGTGAGCGGCTTCAGTATTTATTGTTTTTTAACATTTTTTGTCCTAAATGACTTCTGTGTTACATTTCTGGATCTGTTGTCAGTTGAATAAAATATTTTTAGTTTTTACACACAAGATTTTAGTTAAGGATATATTGATGGTGGCGGAAAATGAACTGTGAAAAGTGTCACTTTAAAACATGTCAATATTCGTTATAATATCTGTATTCTTCAAATTATTATTAACATTGTTTGGAGAAGGTCAGAAAAAATGTCTGTGATGGGAACAAAATTAAATGTTCTGGAACAATTTTGTTAAGATTTTGTTTCTCCAACTTACACAAGTAAAAAAAAAAAAAGTAATAATCACATCATCATAGTTTATGGCGCAAAAAAAAGAAAGTATGTATTTTTTATTTCTAAGGATGTTTTTGCAATAATTGACTCAATTTTAAGAGTTCAATGGGTAACAACACCGAGTATTTTAAAGCAGTTTTTTTTAAAGGGGTTTAAATGGGTTTAAAGAGATTTAAATGCAATGCATTTCCTTTTACAAAATGTTGAATGTAAAGCTTACAGCGTTGTGTTGACCAGTTTTTTGTACATGTAAGAAACAAATAAGGTAAAGAAAGGTTCAATTGTTTGCCCGTTCTGTTTTTATAATTTAACTTTTTGTGAAATTAAGATTTTGCTGACAATTGTTCCCCTTTTGAATATGTTGTCATGCATGTTTTTCGGATGCGTAAACCTTCAAATACATTTACAGTTGAATCGGGACCTCGTCCTCTCGTACTTTCAGGGCGCTCTGGTTACATATAGAGGTAATTTGTAGCAGAGAGGTTGAAAATAAGATCTGACAGATTGATTGAAAGTCTTCCTTCTTTGAACGAGCAGGAAGGCCAAGCTGATGTTTGGCCTGAAAGGGAAGAAGAAGAAGAAAGTCAACACAGACCTGGTCCTGGCAAACAAGGGAGCTGTGGGTAAGGCCTGGAAAACAAACACACACACACACACACACACACACACGTGTACAATAGAGTAATCATCCGTGTCATATCACTGTTGGTGAGACTAACCCTTGTCAAATAGTCACATGTTGAGTACTGGTGTACACAGTAACTGTAAATAAGGGTAATTAGGTTTTAATGGGTTAGGGGTTATCATTAATCACCAGACGTTATTGTCACTATTTATCTACTGTGCTAATAAAGCTCCTGAGATGATTTTATGGAGCCATTTGCTTTGGGAGTGGGATTAATAAATACGGACTCAATCTGACGTGAGCATCTGCATAACATTGAATACTCCAAAGTAATTTCAGCATTAAAAAAAAAGAAGAAAACACTGAAATCCAACCCTTTGCGTTATGTTTCCTCTGCTGGTGTTAGATGGCTGACAATCACAAGCTCACATTGTTGGCCAAGATTTGTAATCATGTATAGCACAAATTCACTGACCTTTTGTGTGTGTGTGTGTGTGTGTGTGTGTGTGTGTGTGTGTGTGTGTGTGTGTGTGTGTGTGTGTGTGTGTGCAGACAGTGAGGTGGAGGGGCCTCCTGAAGAGTCTCCTCTGCTGGAGGGAGAAAACGCTGAGGATCAACCAGGAAGCTCTGCAGTCAGAACCAGAATAATCCCAAACACTAAGAGGTGCGAAATCTCCACACTGCGTAACTGTTGTATACAGTGTTTGTGGGCAGATACTGAGCGTATTTAAGAGGCAAAAATACAGTTAGGAATCTCTCCCAAAGCACTATGGGTTAGTGTAAACACACATACAGTAAAAGCAAAGTGCGTTGGTGACACAGCAGATCAGAATTTATTGGATGCCTTAAGTGAGCGTCCTGTCTGTCTGTGCTCTGATGATCCCTCTGGGTGACAGTTTGTTGTATACTGATCATGAGTAACTGTAAGAGGCATATATTACTGCATCAATAATCAGATTGAGACACTGACCTGTACAGTGAAACTTCCACAGGGCCAAACTGAAAACTCGCATCCAGGACAGTGAAGGGAAACCTCAGAGCTTCCAGGTAACAACATACAGAACACAACGTTAAGGACTATATTTGGGTTGTATATTACTTCAAATGTAAGATTAAACTTAAGCAAGGGTCAACGGAACGTGGAGTACTAACACAAAAGAGAAAAATATATGAAAGATAAAAGAAAACTGGAATAAATATACTTGTCTGCCCCGCACTGTAGATTGCCATTAACATCACAGAGGCCAGGCAGCTGGTGGGAGAAAACATCGATCCCAGTGTGGTGGTCGAGATCGGCGATGAGAAGAAACAGACTTCAGTCAAGGAAGGAACCAATGCTCCCTTTTACAATGAGGTAAGAATAAATAAGGTCAACCTGAAAAACCCAGTGATTTGAATCTATCTAATTATCAGTGGTTACTCTTTAAAGCCCTCGTGCTTCATTATTCTCTCCCTCTTTTTCTTTCCGTCAGTATTTCGTGTTTGACTTCTTTGCCCACAAAGAGGTTTTTTTCGACAAAGTCATCAAGATGACGGTGAGTAAAAAAAACAGTGAATGAGCAGTTTTAGGTGTCATGTCTGACGTTGTAAATGATTAATTCATAAAAACCAACATGCTGATACTCAGTTAGAAATCATGATGTGTTCTTTTCAGTCATGGTCTGTAAGTGAAATACATAATATTTACTTAATATGTGTCATCTACAAATCAGTCTACAAATTAGAAGATGAAAGTAAAACATAAGGTTCTCTTTACATATAAAGTTAAAAATGTTACTTTGGCCGTAACTGTTTTTTGTTTTTTTTAGTCTTTGGTTGCCAGGTTTTTGTTCAAGCTTGTGCTCTTCCTCTTTGTGTGTCTTTCTCTCCAGGTGATGCACTCTAAAATGCTGAGAAGTTTCTGCATTGGGTCCTTTAAGTTGGATGTGTGGACAGTCTACAGACAGCCAGGTAGCTCACCTCTTTCTAATATGTCTCCATTAATGTACCTTGACTGGTTACCACTTACTTTAGTTTGGGGAAGTGTCTTGCACAAGAGCACATCAATAAACAGGTGGCGTTACTCATTTCATTTAACTTTCCTACCCAGAAGTCACCCCTTCTGTCTCTTTCTTCTCCCTCAGGTCACCAGTTCATCAATAAGTGGGCGATGCTGACCAATCCCGGTGACATCAGCACCGGGGTCAAAGGTTATATCAAGTGTGACATCAGCGTGTCAGCGAAGGGCGATGCCATGCAGCCGGGACCAAAAGCGAGTGATGCTGACGAGCAGATTGACAAGTATGATACCCGTCTTTCTTTGTTCTTTGTGGTACTCCTGCGTTATCCGACCAGTTAGGTTTCCTGGGAAAGGTTACAGAAACAGGAACAATATAGGAGAGGTATGACCTGATAATAGTTGTGAGGTAGAATCTGACATACAACTTAGTCAGCACGTCAGGAACTGTATGCTTTCACCCCTTAAGCCCTGCAACAGGGTTACACTGTCGGTTAAAAAGTCCACTGTCAATTTAAATTGTTATAATGCTATTAATGCCTTCTCCTCCTTAATTTCAATTAATAGCCCTGGTCATTGCATCTCTTTATATGCAGATGAAACTCTGCTATTTGTATAGAACATTTGACGCATTGACCCTCTGCCTCTTGGAAGCACATACATTTTTTTCAGATCGAATCAGCACTAGCGGGGTTTTAGACTTGTAGTCTTGCTGTTATTTGTTGTCTCTCAAGTTTTTGCTGATAAACCTGGTCGTTAAACAGGCTTTATGAATCAGTTTGGGCTGGGTTTAAATATATTTGTTTGTTGCTGTGATGTCCTTTTTCCTCAGGAACCTGCTGATACCAGAAGGTTTTCCATCTGAGCGACCCTGGGCTCGTTTCTATGTGAAGGTGTATCGAGCTGAAGGCCTTCCTCGGAACAACTCCAGCATCATGGCCAATGTCACCAAGGCCTTCATAGGAGACAACACAGCACTCATAGATCCATACGTAGTGGTCAGCTTCTTCAAACAAGTGGTGGGTTAAATGTCAGCTAGTAGAAGACAACATTTTAATATATACTACTAATATATACTGAACAGCAAGGTTTCTGTTCAATTCTGTTTTGATTTAAAAATAGGGAAAAAAGGCTCAAAGTTACAGGATTTTAAATACAATGTAATTATTGACTCAAAATTGTCTTTTAGGGGAACAGGTTTAAAAAGCAAAGTACCAAAAGTGAACCTGACTAATTTCAGACACATCTGTGGAAATCTCTATCTAAACTAGCTATGGTTAATGGTTGCAGAGATGTCAGTTACGACGATAATCAGTCGTGTTTAGCTTTTATTTTATGTTTGAAATCCAGCGTAAATTGTTTTAAAATCATCTTCTTATCTCCTTACCTTTCCTCTCAGGGTCGGACATCCACTCAGAAGTCCACAGCAGATCCGGTGTGGAATGAACAGATCGTCTTCACGGAGATGTTTCCCCCTCTGTGTCAGAGACTGAAGCTCCAGGTCTGAACGTTGTTATGTGGGAGGAGAAGGACTGACTTTCTGCAATTTTCACCACAATTTAAATGTACAGTTACATTATACATAACACAAGGGTAAATGCCACAGGATTCTGACTTCTCGCTCCTCACAGGTCTGGGATGAAGGAAGCATGAGTGATGTTGCCATAGGAACCCATTACTTTGACTTGAGACGCATCGCCAATGAACAGGATGGTGACAAAGGTAAGGAGAGATGAAGGGAAGGATGTATGATGGGAAGGTGAGAAGAAATGAGGAACAGTTTAGTTAGAGAGAACTGAGGAAGGAAGCGAGGAAAGGCAGGAATCTTAATCCAGCTGGGAAAAATTATTGCGGTAATTGTTTTTTCTCTCTCCATCATATTCTCTCTTTTTCCAGGGTTTTTACCAACTTTTGGTCCGGCTTGGATCAACCTGTATGGCTCTGCCCGAAACTTTTCATTAGGGGATGACACAGTGGAGCTTAATGAGGGCATCGGAGAGGGCGTGTCCTACAGGTCAATGTTAAAAGATGACAATTATTCACATATTCTTATCAGGAGAAAAATGAATATTTAACCGACAACATAGTAACAACAAACTGTCCGATTCTTGCTGTTGTCAGGGGTCGAGTCTACATGGAGCTGACAGTGGAGATCCTGTCAGGGGGGACGGGTTCGGAGTCCAAACTCAGCCGAATGGTCAAGCCAGTGAGGGACGCTAAAGCAGGAAAAGCCGGAGGGAAGGATGGTAAGACTCCTGCAGGAGGAGGAGCGGGAGGAGCACCGGGAGGAGCTGCTGATGATGACAAAGGAAAAGCTGCTGCAGCAGAGGTCATGCCTGTGGAGTCTCCTCCTGTGGTAAGAGGCAACTGTTTAAGCTCTGTGTCATACTTGACTTCTCTCCTGAAGTTTTAATGTAAAAATTCTTGTACCTTTTGAGTTTTTATCACTTTTTTTGCACTGATGATTCAACTGAAAGAGTTTTGTGTCCATACAAGCCTTAGACGTGCTGCAATTGCCACAATTGTCGCAAGTCAGCAATTATTGTTGCAGTGTTGCGTCAACACAGTAAAGTGTTGTGAATATGCCAGATATGTTGAATATGACATTGCAGTTGGGGTCTGCAATGGACAAAAATAATTATCAGGTCACCGAAGTGCCTCAAATTATGACACGGAAAGTCTATTTGACAAACAGATGAATTAACAAATGTTTCTGTATCCAGATGAATGCAGACCACGAGGAGACGTTTATGCTGTTTGGGGCGCTGTTTGAAGCCACCATGATTGACAGGAAGATTGGAGACAAGCCCATCAGCTTCGAGTTCTCAATGGGTGAGTCGCCAAATCCACTGTTCTTGTTTGCAAGTGTTGCTTTTAATAAAAACACCTCACACATTAAAGTAATCAGATTCAATACTCTCTTTTTTTTTGAGGAGCTCATAATTCTCATTTTAACAAACCAGTTCTTTAGTTGTATTGTCCTGTTTTGTTGTCTTGTATTTATGCGGCTGCTTCCTCCCTCAGGTAACTACGGTAATGTCCTGGAGGCTGCAGGCCAGCCCAGCATCCCTGTCCCCAGTCCTGCTGTCAGGAGGAGAAAAGCTCTGGACGTCCCGGACAGTGGTGACATTTTTGGCCAGTCCCTTGGCAGCTCCCCCTCATTGTCCCCATCTTCCCCCCTCCTACCCAGAGACCCGCAGGACACCGCCTTGACCTCTAAGTCCACCACGCCCCCGGAAAAACCGGTCATCGTCGAGGGCAACAGGTAGAGTCACACTGTTGTTCGATTGTCTTTATTATTATAAAGAGGGGTTTGTGCTCCAAGCTTATGGTATATTGCATTCATTCATTGTTTTCTAAAGTCTCCCTGTTCATTGTGTGGTTAACTGTGTTTGTGTATATGTGTGTACATTTAGGCACTACATGTATCTGCCCCTGCAGACGCAGAAGCCGTGCATCAGTGTGCTGAGCACCTGGGAGAACAGAATCTACCGACTATACAGCTCGAATATGCTGGAGAATATAGCACTTCTGTTTGTATGTGCACACACACACACACACAGGCACTCACACTTTCATACCATGTTATTTATACTATTTGAATTTTATCAGAACGTCAACAACTGATGTGTTGCTCCATTATGGAAATTTGAAAAATCCTCTGCTTAGCTGAAGAGGGTGCTAAAACAGGGTCTGATTGAACAGAACTATGAAACTGTGCATCTTCACAGACTCACCTGACTTAGTTGTTATGGTGAAAAGTCACTATATGTTCTGGCTTTTAAAAATATACTTCATGACTCCATTAACAGTTTCCACAGGCATCCTACCATGAAGACTAATACATTTCTGGTCTTTTAGGAGGAGGGTGTGGCCACTGCAGCCGAACTACACAAGAAGTCAGATCCAGGGGCGGAGCAAATGCTCAGAATCATTCTCAAAGAATTCTGTATGGACGCCAGGTATTCAGGAAATCTAACCAGACCACAACAAGACCGTTTGTGTCTCACTGCTACAATGGTGGAAACATTTTAACAGCATTGTTTTATACTTTCTTTATAAAAACCCAACATGGACGACAATCTGAAACCTTATGTTGTTTTTTAATAGAAACGTTTTAAATCACTTATGGCCAATTAAAGCTTCTCATTGCTCCAAAGTATATAAAGGTATCATAACTGGGACAAGACAGAAATGTAGTTACAAATATATTCAACAGCATTTGACTGTCTGGGATCTCCGTGTGGTGTTTTGACTTTTATAGGACGTCATGTGGTTAAGTCCTGTTGAAACAACTTGAGCGACTTCATATTGTTTATGCTGAACTCATTTGAATCCTTGACATCTCAATGATGTTGTTGTAATTCACCATTTAAAACACACAGTATATCTGGTGTAGAAGCAGTTGCGTGATATTTTCCAAACAAAAAGCATCAATACGTACTTTGTCATTTTTTGAACTTTGCCATTCCCAATGTAAATACTTGAAAATTACAAGAAATAATAATAATAATTCATAATAGTTCATTAATAATTGTAAATTGTTCTGCATGCCCTGCAAGTGGAATTAAAAAGGTGACCATTCCAGACCTCTGCATCTCATTCTGACCGTGTTAAATGTGCGTTGTGTGGTCTTCTGCAGGAGTTTCATAGCAGCAGCGGAGGCCAAGTTGAAGGCAGAGCTAAAGTCGAGCTACCTGACGCAGCTGGACAAGAAACGCCTCACCATGTGTAAACAGGAACTGGTGGGGGAACCTGACATGCACAGAAACACACACACAGAAACACACACACACACTGAAACAACAGCTACGTCTTTGCCTTGAGGCCTTCAGGGAATCTCCCTCTCTCTCTTAACCATTTCCCACGAACAGATCCAGAATCTTTAAGTCCTAAAAAGTAATAAGTAAAATGTTTTGCTGCTGCAACAGTTTCTTGCGTGTGTTAATGTTTGTTTTGCCAACACTTAACAAGAGGATAAAGATTGTCAACGCTGGTCTGTCCATTTTGTTAAAAATGTTTTTTAATTAATTGTTTGTCCACACTCAGAATAGCAGTTGTGTAAGATTCATACAAAGCTTCTTTTTAATCAAATAGGGCTGTTTCTCTGGTGGAAAAAAGGTTTCAACAATTGGTTTACATCTTACATAAGATCAAGTCTTCTTAGTATATTTAGTTTTAGTTTTACAGTGTAGTGGGTTTCTGGATTTGTTATTCATTTGGACTGCCAACATCGGCGGGCTGGTTTTTAGTGGCAAACGTGAGATGTTTCATGGGGGGAGGCACAAGGGGTTTTTTTTCCAGTTCAGCAGTTCATATAAAATGTGTTGCACCAGAAATGTGCAGGAATCATGCATTACAACAATGTGTGTGTGTGTGTGTGTGTGTTGCAGGAGAGTATTATAGGAGAGGCCGAGTCCTTGGGAGAGAGGAAGAGAAAAATTGGAGGTGTGAAAGAAATGCTGCAGGACGCCACAAAACTCACAAACAAACTACGCTTTCTTGTGGAGGAGGTACGTGACTCACCCTGTTTGTGTGTGTGTGTGTGTGTGTGCGTGTGTGTGTTTCTCGTGCACATCCTGACAATTTGTGTGCAAGACGTCGCTGTTTTCTCCACTCACCTTGTACATCCTAACATGCCTTCACACTCTGCAGCCTCAGCACACAGTGCCCGACGTCTTCGTGTGGTTGCTGAGTAACAACAAGCGCGTCGCGTACGCTCGGGTCCGAGCCAGAGACCTGCTGTACTCCAGCACCCAGGAGGCCCG
The DNA here is from genome assembly GCA_031216445.1 of Lateolabrax maculatus. NCBI lineage: Eukaryota > Metazoa > Chordata > Actinopteri > Acropomatiformes > Lateolabracidae > Lateolabrax > Lateolabrax maculatus. The sequence goes on along the minus strand of CM062208.1, from coordinate 3,632,277 downwards.
AGGAGTCCTCTGTGGCAAGATAGTAACACTGTTTCTAAAGGTGAACATGCATGCACGGAGCTTAAAACTGTCGTATGTTTGAATGCAGGAAGGCCGGCAGAGAAAAACTGCTAACATACATGAGTTTTTGCATCTGTGCAGCCTCCAGGCAAGCGTGTTGCAGGCCTGTCCGTCCAAGCGAAGCTGGATGTGTATCTGTGGTACGGAGCCTGTTCAGACTCCGGCCACATGCTGGACGACCTACCTGCAGGATTCAGCCCGGCCACAGGGAGCACTGACGCCAGCAACCCTCCAACATACCTTCTCTGCACAGGTGAGAGACAGACAGATTATTACAATCCCTCCATTTCTTTAGTGAATTTTGGCATTTTGCCTTTGAAATTCACACAATGCAAATGTCTATACTTACTTTCTAACTGCTAAGGCTAAGATAGTAAACTTAATTCTGTATGTATTATTTGCCTTTGGCATTTAAATGTCTGGATAATACAATTTACAGGAAAGGTACCTTCAGATCCATAACATCACAGCTACATTAGGTTTCACTTGAATTTCAAGTTAAATATCACTAATGGTAGGTGAACCACTATGTGTTTGTGATGTGTGTAAACTGATGCTTTAAAGTCTCGTTGTGTGTGTGCGTGTGTGTCTGTATCTCCAGAGCAGAACAAGTTCCAGCTGAGGTGCCACATGTATCAGGCTCGTGGTCTGATCGCCGCCGACAGCTCCGGCCTGTCGGACCCTTTTGCTCGAGTCACCTTTCTGTCACACAGCCAAACCACCAATGTAAGTGTGTGTGTGTGTGTGTGTGTGTGTGTGTTTGTGTGTGTTTCTAGGACATCAATACAGTTTCTCTGGTATACTGGTCTAGCTGCCGGGGTCAGACTGCGGTTTGTGCCTCTCATGTAATCTTTTTAATTTGAGACTTTTGCATTGATGATTACACTCAGAGAAAGAGTCTAATATTATATTAAAATAAAACTTTGAAATAAGTTTGTGTCTCCTGAATCAGGTCTGATTTGATAATTTGAGTGGTGTGTGTGTGTGTGTGTGTGTGTGTTGCTGTCAGGTGATCAGTCAGACTCTCAGTCCGACATGGAACCAGTGTTTACAGATGAAACACCTGCGGCTGATTGGAGATCTGCAGCACATCCAGCAGGAGCCGCCACGCATTCTCATCGAAGTGTACGACGACGACGCACTGGTAATACTGTGTAGACAGACAGACGGACGGACTGGTAGATTGATCAAGTGATGGTTTAATCGTTGTTTTACATATCTTGAATTGTACTTCCTCCGATCTCACCCTGTCCCCTGCCGAGCGCAGGGTAAGGCGGAGTATCTGGGGGCCACGGTGGCGGTGCCCGAGGTCCGGTTGTCCTCTGACCCCTACACACCTCCGACTCTGCAGTACAGCCCGCTGCACTTTGGCAGTCAGCCGGGGGGGGACCTGCTGGCTGCGTTTGAACTGCTGCAGGTCAGTCACAAGTCACAGTCGCCTCAGTAAACTCTCACCTTCCATCACGATGACGCCGTTTGAAACAATAATGAAGAACTAATACTGAAGAAGCGTCATTGTGATGAAATGTGTAGGTCCCAGATTATGGAGAGCGGAGCCTGCCGGCGTTAGAGGAGCAGGAGGGAGGCACCTACACGGTTCCTGCCAACATCAGACCCGTTCTCAGCACCTACAGAATGGAGGTTGTGTGAGGCTTTTTCAAAATTCAGACTATATATTTGTGACCCAGTTTTAAAAGATTTTTTCTGGGATAAAAACACACTGACATTAACATCACTGAGCTGTGAGGTTAGAGGTACATTGTTTTTACACAACAGCACTGTTATGAAATTTTAACGTAACCAATAAATTACACTTTTGGTCTCATTATCCAACCCATAGCTATAACAAACCTTTGTGTGTGTGTGTGTGCTCTCTCCACCAGGTGTTATTCTGGGGTTTGAGGGAGCTGAAGAAGGTTCAGTTCCTGACTGTTGATCGCCCACAGGTACACACACACACACACACACACACACACACACAAACAAACAAACAAATACAAGTGACACGAACAAGCTGCGTCCGATTTTGGGCTCTGCTTCCTCGAGAGTCCATATTTTAGGATGTGACTGAATGGACCACTGTGGCTCCTGAGTGAGTGACAAAAAAAGGAAGAAATCCATCACAACTGGGAAATGGGATGCTGATATGCAGTTAATTTACACATTAGAAGAAGGAAAGATTTGGAGAATGTGAAAGACAGAAGTGATGAAAAACAGATGGTGAAACCCATGAAATTAAATGTTAAACCCCTTCTCTCTTTCTCTAGGTCTTCATAGAGTGCGCCGGTAAAACACTGCGTTCCTCTGTCATTCAGAAGTACAAGTCCAACCCAAACTTCACCGTGCTGGTTGATGTCATAGAGCTGGTAAGACTAATCCAGCCATTATAGTAAATCATTCAGTACAGCATGGCGGAGGTCCATTGGTTTGCATACATTATATGGCCAAATATACCTGGACACCCCTGTACACATATGATATTTAAACAGTAACATAAATCTGGTGGAAAGCTGATAGAGAGATGGTGACAAACACATACAGATCTAATGTTCTGGTGTCCACATACTTTTGGCCATGTAGTGTTGCCACCACGGCGTCCCTGGATCGAGTCGGACCGGGGAATCAATACTTTTATTGGATAATTCGTGGACTGTATTTGTGTTTCTGTACTCTGCTGTCCTGTAGGAGCTACCAGAGAACGAACAGCTCCATCCTCCTCTCAGTATCACTGTTGTCGACTGGCGTGCCTTTGGTCGCAGCACGCTGGTTGGAAACCACATCATCAACAACCTCAAGGCCTTCAAATACACTCCGCCCCCGGCCCCGCCCGCTCCCATACAGATACATCCGCCCCCCACGGCCACCTCCAGCCCCGGACCTGCCCTGGCACCGGAGCCTCAAACCACTGAGGGTAATACACAGTAACAAGATGATGACGACTTGGCTTGGGCTTGCTTTTTCTTGTCCCATAGGAAGATTTATCTTTGCCTCTCATCCCGTAGGACTGTCCCTGCACGCTGGAGAGACGGGTTCAACTGTAGCACTAACAAATCAGGATTTCCTGATCACTGTGGAGGATGTACCCCCGCCTCCAGCCCCGCCCACCCCTGTGCAGGAGTCCAGGAGGAAAGGGGTAAAAGTTACTGCAAAGAACTACATTAATAACTACGTTCTTATGGATCACATGCACCACCCTCTAAATATCCTTTGTATGTGTGTACTTTTGAAATCCAGGACAACAGGACAAAGAGCAGTCGTAGCCGTTCCACCAAGAGGAGGAGGCGAACCATCGCTGACGAATCCGCGGAGTGCGTCATCGACTGGTGGTCCAAGTACTACGCATCTGTAGAGAAAAAGGTGGCACTGATCGTTGGGTTCTCGATCTTTGAGATCAAATAAATATTTTTAAAACCAGAAATGTGAACATGTGCGCTCCTATTTGTGTTCCAGGCCAAACAGACGGGCGGCTCTCCGTTCCCCCAGGTGTTTGAAAAAGGTAAGAACTTAAAGTGACATTATGCCTGCGTCAGTCATGTTGAAGGTGCTCTGTGAACAGCTGGTGAATGGACTGGTTCCCCTTGTATGTGTGTATTTCAGGCCAGTATGTGTTTAATAACAACAGAGTGAAAATTATAGTGTAATTTGTTCTTCTTCTTCCTTCTTCTTCTTCTTAGCAGTTGTTTCCATTAATATGACTAATATCTACTCTTTGGGCCTGTATGCAGAAGTGTCCTTTTTTTGTGTACCCTACTGGGACACTTCAATACTTCTCTTTTGCCGACACACTAGAGAGGAACATGAGATGCCCAAGTGTACGGATTCCCTGAGAGGCAATTCTGGTGATCTATTTGGATTAAATTATTTTTTTATTTTACAAAATTGATCACCAGCATTTTCTTTATCTCGCTTGCCTCTTCCGTACGAGTACCCCATTAACAGTGAACAATTTAACAAAAAAAACACACATATTTTCTTCATTTTGATCTTCTGTCCACACTAAGACGGCATGTGACCAAGGAGCTAATCATCATGTTTCGAAAACTGTCTCCAGAGTGGATAAATCTGAAAACCCTGGCCTGTGTTGCTCAGATGACTAAAATAGACTATAATAGATTAAAATAGTGATCTGATCGGTGTCTCATTGCAGCAACAGGAAACACTTTTTCCTAAGTACTATTTTATGCTCTATCAAATCCAGAGTACGACTGTAATGAAATCGATATGGAATGAATTCCAGAGAAAGTCGAGGCACACTGCTTTGTTAAGTTACAAAAGACTTTTATTATGGCGGCTATATGATCAAAAACAAGACCAGTCTGTATAAAACATAAATACTTTTAGATTCTCTTTGAAGTGAATACAACCAATACCAGTAAATGAACCCCCACAACAAGAAGTATTGCTTCCACTCCTTACTCAATGGTGGCTGTGGTGTGCAGCTTTGTTGTTTGCCAATAAAAAAGGCAGAAGAAGAAGAGATTTAGCTGTATTCCCATCATTCAGGCGTTTCAGTGTGAATGGAGATCTTTGCAGAAACACATTACTTTCACCACTGATGCTCCCTTTAGGTCTATTATAAATATCATGAGTAAACTGGTCGTAGGACGCGTTATCCCGTTGTTATCCACACTTTATTTGATCCACGCACACACTGTTGTGTATTGCAGCTTTGCCGTACCCCAGCTTGCTCAGCGATGGAATAGACTCCTTGGGTAAGGACAAAGACATTAAGGGACACAGAGCATTTTAAAGCCATTTTTAGCCTCTGTTAATTCTGGGAGGAAATCTTCTGCTTGGTAACTCGTTACTGGAGGCTCTGGGGACTGACTGGTTTCTGTGGTACAGCCCTGGAGTTAGATGGCTCTGTTTTGGGTTTAGAGTGACACTGGTGATGTACTGGATGTGTGGATGTGTCACTGCATGATCTGCCCTGCGGCTTCTGCTTGTTTAGGCACTTTGAGCTGTGGACAAAGTGGTGGTGGCCACTTTGCTGGGTTGATGATTTTATTCTAGAGGGATCAGTATGATGTTCTTTGTTGTTGAGGTGGGCAGCATTTCAAAAACTGGAAACAAATCAATGATGGTACTTTTTATTTGATAACAGGGAACCTCTTCTGTGTTTCTTCTGGTGCAGATTAGGAGGACTTGGTTTAAATCACACACATCATTTGTATAATTTTGACACTTTAGTGTAACTAAGTCTAGTTGGTTCCCTGCTGTTAACCAATGTGTCGTCACAATGCCAGGTTGCTTTGTGTCAGTGTTTACCACTTAAAATATGTCTTGTCTGTTCCATCAGTCAGCCTCTCGGATGGAGACAAGAAGAAGAAACAGAAAGCAAAAGGAACCCTGGAGCCAAATCTTGGTCTATCTACTAGATTAGCAACGCTCAAGGTACTCAGTTCACAAACAATGCAAGTTCAAGATGACAGCAGACACTGTTTTACAAAAAAAAAAGTGATGTTGACAATCTCTCTGCAGCTGTACGACAAAGAGCTGGAGGCCGAGTTTGGGCCTTTTGATGATTGGGTGAGCACGTACGAGCTGTTCAGAGGGAAAGCCAATGAGGAAGAGGGGGCGTCTGATGAGAGATTCGTCGGCAAATTTAAGGTGAGGCAACGTTGAATGTCCTCTACAAGTGCAACCTCACGGGTGACAGAGTAATCCACTATGTGCGTCTGCTTCTCTGCAGGGGCGATTCTGCCTGTACAAACTGAATGAGGAAGAGGACTGGGACGAAGCCACTGACACCGAATACAAAGTCAACAGAGGAATCCCTCCCAACGGCCCGGTCCAAGTCCTCATACGGGTTTACATCGTCTCTGTGCGTCCTCATTTCTAAGAATTTAGGGTAGCAGGAGTAGTTTTAGAGAATTAAAGCATTTAGACTGAATGCACATGCACATAACTGTCCATAGTTCTCAGAAAAACTGCCTAGGCTTTATTATAAAATGCATACCACATGCCTAGAATTATGACTAAATAATAATAAATAATGAAAATGTAGTGCACAGTCATCAGTCAGAGCTTCCAGTTTGCTACATTTTGCTGAGTTAAAGTATACAAAAATAAACTAAATGTACTTTCATTAATTTGACTGCCCTTTAAGCATGAATCAGAAACTTTTTGCCAATCAAAAAAAGCCAATTTGCTTCCCGAATAGGAGCAGCATGCACATGTTATCATCATGTCAATTTTATTTACATAGTCCATAATTACATATCACAAATTTGCCTCAGAGGACTTTACAATCTGTATGAAACATTAACTGCCCCGGGGGTTGAGAGGAAATGAAAAAACAAGTTAACACCCAGAAACAAAAAGGAGAATAGGTGGACATTTAAAAACAAAACAACAAAGAAAGTGATTTCCTTAAATAGAAAGGAATATCCATGCAAACAGAGGGAGAATATGTAAGTTCCACACATGGGGTTTCAAATCAGAAACCTCCTCACTTGTATGAGACTCAACCGTACGATCGTGTTATATCATGTTGTGTTATGTCTGTAATGTTCTCTCCTCCTTCTCCAGGCGTCTAACCTGCACCCAGCTGACCCGGATGGGAAGGCGGACCCTTACATTGTAATTCGGCTCGGCAAGAACGAAATCAAAGACAGAGACAACTACATCCCTAAACAGCTGAATCCCGTGTTTGGAAGGTATGCGACTGACAGCTACAGCTGATGTTACAAAGCACAACCCATCCCAGTAGTTTCATGCTTCAAACCCGACGCAGAACTTCTCGAGCCGTTTCTCCTGCCTTCCTTCCTCCAGATCTTTTGAGATGCAGGTGAAATTTCCTCAGGAGTCTCTGCTGTCACTGCTGATCTATGACTATGACTTGGTGGGAGGGGACGACCTGATAGGAGAGACCCGCATCGACCTGGAGAACCGATTCTACAGCCGGCACAGAGCCACCTGTGGGCTCCCCACTGAGTACAGCCTGTGAGTCTGGCCGTTTGTTTGTTAGTGAGGGGAAGAATTTGATATTGATTGAACAACCATATGAAAACAAGTTACTGCGCCTCCTCTGCCCCTCTCTGTTTGTCTGTTAGTGACGGTTATAATGCCTGGAGAGACTGTCTGAAGCCATCAGAGCTGTTGTCCAAGCTGTGCAGAGAAAACGGGCTGGACGGTCCTCATTTCAGACCAGGGCGCATCACTGTGGCTGACAAAGTTTTCGCTGGCAAGACGCTCTTCATGCGTGAAGGTAAAGACCAATTTAACATTTATATCCACTATATAAACATAATAACACACTATAATGTAGTTGTTGTGATCAGATATGAGGAATTATTTTATTAATGTACAGTATTTGTCAACAATTGTAACAACAGAAGTCTCATTTTTATCTTCAGGTTCAGTCTTTGATAATAATCGTGTGTGTGTGTGTGTGTGTGTCATTAATAAACTACGATGTGTGCACATGCCTCAGATGAGCCGGAGGAGTGCTATGAGCACTTGTCTCTGAAGATCCTGCACCGCTGGGCGGAGATCCCAGTTGTGGGTTGCAAACTGGTACCAGAACACATCGAGACCAGAACCCTGTACAACAAGGCTCGGCCCGGCATGGACCAGGTCACTTTAACATTATCTTACAACGTACACAGTTCTCTGCAGATAATACGTGATGAAACAGACATATTTTTACCATCCTTTCCTCGTCAGCAAAAAGTTGTCGGAGCAAGTCTCCCTCAATCTTTCAGAATAAAAGCATAACTTCAACAAATGTAATCTGATTTGAAAACTGCACAAATAACATGTCAAAGTACTGTTGCCTAATACTTTATCCCCACACCAACAAATAATCTACAGTGGTATCCAAAAAATAGGAGAATTTACAACATATTCTGGGTAATAATAGATTGGATTTACTCAAACTCAATATTAAAATACTGCTTTTATCATGCTAATATTTATTTATGCTTTTATCCTGAAGCCCAAAAGGTGAATACTGAAAGTCTAATTGTAGTTGGCCGAGCACACCTGGATCATGATCTACGCTTAGTGTAAAGTTACTTTTATAGTTTCTCACGGCTGTCACTGGAATAGCAACGTGCTTCTTTTCAGCTCTAATACAAGTGTGTGTATGTGTGTGTGTAGGGTCAGGTCCAGATGTGGGTGGACATGTTTCCACTGGACTTGCCTCATCCGGGACCTTCAGTGGACATTTCACCTCGAAAACCAAAAGGGTGAGAGCTGTCTCTTCCAGCGCCTGCTGGCCAATCTTTAATGTCTTGATAAAGACGTTAAAGAGATTCATTTTTGAGAAGGGCAACTAACGCCCCCCAAATGTGTGCTGTTCAGGTACGAGCTGCGAATCATCATCTGGGACACGGAGGACGTGATTCTGGAGGACAGCAACTTCCTGACCGGTCAACAGTCCAGTGATATCTACGTCAAAGGGTAACAACAAGCTCTTTCTGTTTTATAGATGAAGTTTTCTTTGAGTTGCTTATTCTAATTAGAAAACAATACAAATGTTCTTGTACCAAAATAAGTTGTCCTACCTTTCCCTTCCTTTACTATCCAGACTGTATGTCTAGAAAAGCCTCTGTGTTAACACTGTTGGTCTCTCTGTAGCTGGCTGAAAGGTTTAGAGGACGACCGACAGGAGACTGACGTCCACCACAACTCTCTGACTGGAGAAGGAAACTTCAACTGGCGCTTTGTGTTCCCCTTCAGCTACCTGCCTGCTGAGAAGGTACTGACAAGTCGACAGGCAGATTCACTGCAAGAGCAAAACAATACCACGTACGTCTATCTTTTCCTCTCTTTCTTTCTCTCTCTCACAGGTAATAGTGGTGAGGAAGAGAGAGAGTATTTTCTCTCTGGATAAAACAGAGCAGAAGCTTCCTGCCATCCTCATTCTGCAGGTCTGGGACTTTGAGACGCTCTCGTCAGACGACTTCCTGGGTTGGTGTGAATGTGACTGCTTCTCCACGTGCATCTGTGTTTCTCTATTTGCATATCTGACTGATTAAGTGTTTCTGTGTGTAGGCACGCTGGAGTTGGACCTCCACGGTTTCCCTCGGGGGGCAAAGACGGCAAAGTCGTGTAAGGCCGACTTGTTGACGGAAGTGACGGAGAAAATTTCCATCTTCCAACAGAAGAGAGCAAGAGGCTGGTGGCCGTTCAGCAAGTCTGGGGAGCTGACGGTACACACACACACACACACACACACACACACACACACACCGTATAAACCAACATAAACACAAACAGAGTCACACAGATTGACAAATGCTTGACTGACAGCTGTGTCTTGTGCCCTGAATCCATCAGGGGAAAGTGGAGGCAGAGTTCCACCTTGTGACAGCCGAGGAGGCGGAGAAAAATCCAGTTGGCCGAGCCCGCAAGGAGCCGGAGCCGCTGCCGAAACCAAAGTAAGAGCAGCCAGACAGTATCCTCTCTAAACAAGACTTATACGTTAAAACACATACGTTTGCATTTTTTCTCCCAAGTGGATAAGAAGAACATGATAATTAATGATAATTTCTGTAGGTTAAAGAAATAATTTAACATTTTGTGAAAAACACCCAGAAGATCTTTCTACCAGCACCTCTGAAGCTCACTAATTAACACATTATATCATGTTTGTCTAATGCGTACAAAAGCCACAGGAGTAAAGAGGGTGCGATGTGCCAGACTATTTCATGGCTTCATCAGTTTCCACTGGTTGCCTAATAACCTCATAGTGACAAGACATCAAGAAGTTACTGCTAACAGCCAAGAAAGAAAGAAAGTCCCTCTTGTAACTGCACATAAAACCACAAATAGTTTAGTTGCCATCGTCACTAATTTTTCTAACTCTGCACAAAACCAAGAAGACTTTTTGATGTGTAAAAAGTAACATTCAAAAGTCGTTTTCGTCAGTCTTACCCAAAACACGGTTTAAAAACAAATGTACAACTGAGTTCTGTCTCTTCCCCCCCTCCCCCAGTCGTCCAGACACCTCCTTCTCGTGGTTTGTCAATCCGTTCAAGTGTTTCTTCCACTTGGTGTGGCGAAGCTACAAGAAGTACATCATCATCGCCCTGGTCCTGCTCATCACAATGCTGTTCCTCGCCCTGCTGTTCTACACACTGCCGGGAGCCATTTCTCAGAAGATAGTCCAGGGATAAAACACACACATACACACACACACACACACACACACACACACACACCTGGACTATGTTCACACTGTAGTTTTTGAACATCTATTCAAAAGTGTTTATAACTGCATTCGTCACAACAGGCCCAGATTTATGACTTAACGTCAACAGAGGGAAATGGGCTGAAGCCATGGGGGCATTATTAGTATTGAAAGACCAACTAGCACATTAGTTTTTGGTCTTTTCATGGGAATTACTGACAATAACAAAACTCTACAATATTGCCACCCTCAGCCTTTAAAGCATAAGTTCGGATTTTTCAGTCAGAGTTACTGATCACTGAGATTTATCTTCCTCTCCATTACTGGCTATGAAGAGATCCCGTTGTTGCACCACTGAACAGTAAGAAGTAGGGAATGAAATCCACAGTCCTCGTTCTGTACAAAAAAGCATTTCGTCCAGCCAGAACTCAGCACTCCAACTTAAATTTGTCACATTTTCTAAATTTAGGGTCTCTTTATTACGAAAGTGTTTCGTTGCTGAGCTGCTGCGGAGGGAGACGTAGGTGGGATAAAGAACCGGCAACAAAAGAAACCGACTTCATTTGGCTTACACCAACTGCTTTAGTTGAACTGTAGGATACATCTTTACACAGAATGAGGACTGTGGATTTTATCCCATCTCTTGTGCTACCAAGGAATCTCTTAGATAGATAGAAAATATGATTTAAAAATCTGAACCTATGCTTTTAGCTTTTATCTCCATATACATATTATCTGTTAAGGAAGAGTCAAGCTTTGTTCAAATTAAAGTTCAACACATTGCTTTTGTGTAGCTGTATTTATTATAACAGAACAAGTTATCCGGCTTCTCATTATTATCTGGTGATTGTCAATCTCGGGTATATTCTGTCAGTCAGACAAACTACAAAATAAATGTATTTCTTTTCTTGTTAGCAGCCTTGACGTGTTTCTCGGACTCAGCTCTGCGAGTCACATTCAGTCAGAGATCGTTTCTCAGTGAAAAGGTTTTATACTTCTCATTTTTTCTTTGTGTCCTCATCTGGCCAAGTAGATGTGGGCGTGCACAACAAAGTGCACTAATTGCAATCACCCATGCACTGAAAAAACTATTCTGTCAAATATTTAAAAGGCAGTCACATGCACACTAAAAGCAGAATGACAAAAATATGACTGTGGCACTTTGTTTCAAACATATCTAACAAAAAATGTCAATTTAAAATACATCAACAGTAAACATGTACAGGAGATATACAGTTTCTATATATATGCACTTATTAACATTAAACTATACAGAACTGAATCAAAATAATGCTTCTGTGTATAGGATAAGTAGTTTATACAATAACCTGAATGTGAAAATGCCTTTATTTGAATATTTGAATGCATTACATTTGATGTATCTGGTCTACTGATACTGGATGTTATGTGTAATTGATGTAAAATTAGGGTAAACGTTTTCTTATGAGTATATAAGACGAGGTGATCCATTTTGTCATTGTCATCTATGCTCGCTGAAGACGTTTTAATGTGCAGGTTCAGCTTTTGTAGTGTGGTGAATGGAAGTTCAATGTAAGGTAAACAAATGATCTGCAAAATCAGACCAGGTTTGGCCAATGTGTTTGATTAACTGAGCTCCACTGACTTTACAACACAAAGATCGCTGCATCACAACTCAAGCATGGACGGGTATTTGACAAACACGTTGTTAAAATCTCTCTGTGCACAGCTCCGATTTCACCGCAAGATATCAGTGTCCGTCAGATAGATACTCTGCTGCGATAGGCTGACCTGGGGGTAGGAGGAGGAGGACGATGTCACCGTGTGCTGATGTGGAGCCATGGTGGGGCCTCCCAGGAGCAGGGAGGAGGAGGAGGAGGAGGAGGAGGAGGAGGAGGAGGAGGAGGGTATGAAGGGGAGAGTGGCCGAGATGCTGTTGAGGAAGCTGTCGGACTGAGGCTCACTGCTGGAGGTTGCAGCTGAAACACAAGATGACAATTTATTAAAAACATAGCAAGTGATAAGTAGCGCTGTCTGCTGTCCCTCACTTTCCTCAGAAAAATATTTCATATTAATTCAACTTTACCAGGTTTATTTCCTTCTACCTTTCATGCTCTTTCAATAATTCCACCCAAACCTCAAATAAGTCTAATAGTCTAGTTAAAGTAAAAATCCATGTTCCAAAAGAAAAGAAAGAAACAAATCTGTTTGACCTGTCAAACACTGGCAATAACTACATATAATAAGTATTATTTTCTGATGCTGTTAAGGTTTGTATACGTCACTAATGTTTACAAGCCCCCCGTCAAACAGGCTTTTACAGCTAGTAGAGGTGGTTAAAAAAACATAAATAAATAACACACTATTCTTTATTTGTGTCTCTTGTAAGCACAAATTGGCCACTACTTTTTTTCTAACTGTATGACTTGGCTTAATCACTGGGGACGACTGTGTACTGAATTCAAATATTATCAGATCTAATTCAGTTTTTTCCCCTCACACATCCATCTGAAGTGATGGATTGTTTCTACACTTGAATAAAGCACTTGTGCTGAGCCAGGTCACACCGATCGTGACGTATCTCGTCAAACTTTCCAATTTTTACCAACCACTTCGACTATTCTCTCTGCACACATGTATCATCCTGTTGTGTTGAATGGGCCTTTCAGACCGGGGAGGGCCTGTATGTTCTCAAAGTGCTCTGCTTTAAATGACACAGGCAAGTGACGAGTGGGACAGAAAAGTTGACAACAAACAGATTAAATAGCAGAAGGAAGTCCAAGATGTGTCTCATCTTACCACAAGGCACTATGAGCTGCTGATGCCTGCTGCTGATGGGAAAGCCGCTTTGAGAAAGAGCTGCAGCGCCACCTTGAGCCTGAGAGTGAGCAACACAAGGATTACAGGCTTTCTCTCTGTAAATGACACTTGATTCCTAGTGAGCCCTGGTTAGTAAGTAACTGTGAGGTCTGTAGGTAGCAGCTTACTTGTTAATTATTCAAAACTACACCATGTAGCGGACGCCGTGCAATTAGGTAATGCATTGACCATGAAATCTTAAGTAGGATCTAGTGCTGTTCTGTTAGTTAAGGTATCACTTACTGGTGTTACCGATTACACGTGTTGTGTCTTACTCTACATCATGTACGTCTTTCTGTTATAACAATCCAAAGGCATAACTCACCTGAACCTGGTCCAGACAGGCCTGGAGTTTCCTTTTTGCCCTCCACCTGGCCACCCTCAGCCGGGTCTTCTCTCGACGCTCTCGCACCTTCAACACAACATCATCATCACATTTTACGTTAAATGTAGGCAACTGCAAGAAGACACTAGAAAATGTCCCTTTAAATGTTCGTATGCGAATACGTCACATGGATTATTAGAATATTTCTGTGCGAATGGAGACCGCCCTGAACGCTAAGGTTGACTTGCCAGATCTGCCAGCAGAGGCTGAGGCAGCGTTTTCTCCAGCTCTCTGCGTCTGTTGAGGCTTCGCCGCCGGAGCTCGTTCCTGCGCAGTTTGTATTCTTCATAAAGGCTGAGGTCTTTAGACCAGGGCCGCATCGCATGGCGAGGTGGGATGCTCGGCGGCAAGGCCACCATCGAGGACAGGGGGGCCACCGGCTGAGGCATCAGATCTGAGAGAGGGCACACACACACACACACACACACACACACACACACACACACACACAGGTTTCAGTGGGACTTTTTTAACTAATTTAATTAAGTACATATTACAGGTAGACCGATGTATCAGGTTGCTGATTTATATAATTAATGTTGGCTTTCAGTTTGTATAGCAGTGATCAGTACTGGTATATGTAGGAGAAACTCACCGGCTGAGCTGAAGGCTATGGTGTGATTTCTCTGACTTGCTTGAAGTCCTGACCAGTCTGTCGTTGACCTTTGAGCCTGGGGGAACAGACAGAAGCATGAAATTCTCTTCCACGGATCATCCTGAACACTTGGAAAGAACACTTTCACAAGAACTCAGGTGCTGATCTGGTATTCTCAGATTTGATATTCAGCAGTGGCCTTACCTCTGACTCGGAGAGGTGGCCCTGCTGCATCTGGCAGTCCAGCAGCAGGGTGGCCGTCACCTCCTGCTCGTCCTCTGGCTCCTCCTTGATACAGATCACCTCTTCCTCCTCCTCCTCCTCCTGCTGCTCCTGCTTCACCTGCATCACCTGCATCACAACAGGGGACAACCAGAACTTTAGGGCTACCTCCACTAGTCCTGCAGTCCCTTTAGGGAGACTGCCCGGTAACGTATGTGCATCTTTACTCAGTTACTTTTCTGTCAGGGTCAGTATAGAATATTCTCTGTGACAAATTAAAGGAAGAACCCAAATAAATGAGGGATAAACCACAGAAGCAGATGTTACCATAAAAGTTTTATTTCCTGTTGATTAACTGATTAATCAGCATTTGGTTTCAGCACCAGGTATAAATTAATTATATTAAATGTCACCTTTTCATTCTGTGAAGCACATTTTCCATGATGCGCACAACACAAATTATACTATTGTTTTTTTTTATTATTTATGAGGTATCAGTACACATATAGTAACACAGAAAGCCGGCCTTTTCTCTTTGTCCTCGTTTTAATAATAGTCAGAGATCAAAGCACGTAGCAGGTAGGGATCTTTCAGTGGGGAGTTGTCACCTGTGGAGCAGCGCAGGGCAGAGTGGAGCTGTCGGCCTGGGTGGAACCGTCTGGGGACGGGCAGCCAGCGGCTGACTGCGGTCCTGGATCCAGAGTCACGGCCTGAACATGAGGAGGGGCGACAGCGTCCACACCGTCTGCATGTGGCTGCAGATCGATGGTCCACTCACAGTCGTCCTCCTGATCGTCGCCCTGCTCTGTGGGACAGAATAAAACTGCACAAACACGGACATGTGTTCAGTCTAGTTTTAGACTTTTAAAGTTTAGCTTGAAAGGATTTTCAAGGCCAATTGTGGCATCAATATTTGTGATTTTTAAATGAATACTGTTTGAATTGGGGTGGGGTGGGGTGGTGTCAGGGGTGAAACTATTTGGTTTCTGTAGTGTTTATACTGTTTCAAGTGAGGAGGGAAAGGTTAATGGTGCGATTGTATTTATCTATGCATGTGAGCACATTTATGTTCTTAATATGGACCCCAGGAACAGTAGCTGTTGCCATGGTAACAACTAATAGGAGATCCAAATAAACAAAACAATAGTATATCGGCCGATAATCACAAAAACACATATCATAAAAATTAAGCATTACTTTGGTTTTGTACTGAGTGGACAGTACTTTCTTGTTACTTGTCAGCCAACATCTACACACACACACACACACACACACACACAATTGGTCTAGTTCTAATTTAAAGAGTTTAGAAAATGCAAAACTATCCAACATTCATCCTCAATTTCATTGCTAGAGACACAAGCAAGCTGCTGTTCAGTGAGCCCCAACTTTGATTGATAATAAATGACTTATCAGCATCAACTGTTGGTGACTAAAGCCTGAAATCACATGTGATGAGGGCAGCAGAGGAGAAGGAAATCAAGGTGGGAGGGAATGAATGTAGGACAGCGTGCAGCAGTACACACACACACACACACACACACCCCAGCTGTGTACCTGTACTGCTGTCGACAGATTCTGTCGGCGTGTTCGCAGAGAGTGAGACAGGCAGCAGCAAGTCAGACGGCTCGGAGCTGGCAGCTTCCACATCTGAACGACAGCGCACTCTGACCGCTCGCCTGCTCGTGCCCTGCGGAGAGGTGCATTCTGGGAGTGCAAACACAGGAACGAGTAAGACTCATCGGAGTGGACGACCAAGTAGGAGTCGGTCATTTCCGCGGTCATTACCTTGGTTGCCTCTCGTCAGGGGTCCCTCAGAGGTCCTGGTCTGAGTCGAGCATGACGGAGAGGTCTTGGTTGAGGAGACGCCCGCACCTCCTCTCTGTGCTTGACTGAAGGAGGACGGGTGGATGCGGACCAGAGTGGAGACGGAGGCCCTCTGCTGCAGCTCCTCCTCCACTCCCTGCCTGTAGTACTTCAGCTTCAGCTCGGTGTAGCGCAGCTTGGCTCGAATGTTGTCACTCTCCTTCTCCTTCAGGGCCTTTTCCCTCTGCAACGCCGTGATGTCCCTCTTCATCAGCGCCACTTGGGCTTTCAGCTCTTCAAATTTGACCCCGACCACTTTGAGCATCTCAGCCAGCACCATCTCCACCGCTCCGTTCACCGCTCGCTCGACCACGGTGCCCATCTGGCCTCGGATCAGCGACACGGCAATGCTGACGTCCATTTTGAAAACTCCAGAAGGTTTACCTGCATGCACAGATACATCACAGTTTAGAAGTGCAGTTTAATCATTCAGCTCTTTCTCAACTATGTCACTTAATCCAACGGTTTGAATACAGCTCCTCAGTGCTCATACTTAAAGTTTCATCGCAGCCACAACTTCACTGACACGTGTTTGGGGTAAGATGCATTTCCACTGTGAACAAAGTCTTGGACAATAAACAAAAACAAAGTGCCACAATTTTGTGTCCTGTTGAGAGCAATAAGTAAAACTGTTTCCACGTCAGACCTGAAACATCTGCATGCAGCGTGGTCTCTGAGTATTTGTTGTCCTAATGTAAGGACGTGCAACCTCATGGCAAAATAATGATGGTTAGAAATACATTAAATATGATAATGACAAATAACTGACACACACAATTATTATGTTTCCCTTTCACTGTACTGACAACAAGAATCAGATTAGTTCTCTGCATTAGTTAATACGCTTTGTTAAATATGTTACTGCTGCACATCAAAGTTTTGTTCTTTTTCCACCTGCAACAGGATGCAAGCGGCTGCATTTCTGTTCTGAACAGGCTGAAAACATGCAGGAACATAATGCACCTACTCATCTATACTGTCTGGCGTGTGAGAGACGGGATAACAAGCCAAGAGAAGATGCAAAACTTGCAAAACCCGGAACTGGTGTCGCGGGTAAATAAGTGCAGGTCTGTGGGGGGGGGGATAAAGTGACCTGGGGGCTTTTAACGGCGGTGCAGCAGTTTGTGAGCCAGCTCCTCTCCGTCTGTCCGTAGTTTATTTACTGGTGAGACCGTGTTTTCTGGAGCTTATTAAAGTCAAAAAGAGGATAAAAGAGGAAACATTTAACTCACCGTTTGTGTTTCAGCCAGTTAGCTCGTGGCTAACGCAGCTCGCTGTCCGCGACGATAACTCAGCTGATTAGATTTTTATTTGAAGGCTGTAAAATGTCAGAAAGAGATTTTAATTCTCAAACAACGTTTCCTTCAACATACGTTTGGGAATAAGCTGAAGCCGTTGTGTTGCTTCGCCATCACAAGCGACAGCGGCGCTGCGTGCGGAAGTGTTTCCGGGGTCAAAGGTCACGACACGTTGAGCAAAGATCGTCTATCGTAGAAGGATGATCACTCTGTAGTTCAATTGGTGGCTCTTCTTCTTCTTATTCTTCTTCTTCTTCTTCTTCTTCTTCTGTGCACACCGCCACCTACAGTACAGGAGTGTGTAACGTTGCATCGTTTCACCCTATTTCTAATATCCTACCCACCAACCCTGTGTTATTTAAAATAAATAAATGAATGACTCTGGCTCCTTTTGTTCCCAGTGTCCACCACCAGATGCCCTTCCCGTCCGAACCTCTCTGACATCCATATATCTGCACACATCCCATGTATCCGTCTAAATTTGTAAAGATGTCATGTATTATTATTGAACAGGACAACTGAAGCATCAATTATGGATCTTCCCTTATGGAACCCATTCTGAAAACTACTCGGTGAGCCCCTTTGTTCACGTACATGCGAGACTCTACAAACTATAATCCTCTCCATCCACTTGCATAAGTGAGAAGTCAAAGCTTTGGATCTCTAGCTGCCAGGGTGAGCAGGATCCTTCCCAGGTTTGTCGAACGGTACGATCCCTGCCCCCCTTTCCAGCTCCCGGGCACAGTTAAATCCCCCCAGATTATATTCAAAAGTCTCAGCACAAGTTTCAATACTTCCCCTGGTAGCTGTAGGCACAGGACACAGTATAGCTGATCTTTCCCCAGGGGGCCAATTTCCCCTTTTTCTTTGATAGACTATTAGATTGTCTGGTCACAAGTTGCCTCTCAATAATCTCAAAGCCTTGTTTTGTCCTCTTAAAGCTCTGTTGCATTCGTCTTTGCACGGAGGAATCACTGACCTCCTGCCATGTGTTGTTCTCTTTGGTAAACATATTGCAGCATTCAGAAAGTGGTCAGTAATTTACAATGTTAACATTTACATTCACTGTAAGTAATAACAATAAAATGACATTTTGAATCTTATTTAATTTTACTGAGGTGTGAGGGATTTGCTTAGAGGAGCGTCCCATGAGGGAAACACACAGTAGCTGTTGGGTCATGCAGTAATTAACTGTATGACGTGCGGCTGTAGCAGCCCTGTTCCCTGAGGCCTGTTCACCACTGCAGAGGCTGCACACCGGGGAGGTCACAGTGGGAGACCTACTGACACTCATTACAGTAAGCTTGCATCACCTCTGGGGCTTGTGTGTGTTTCTGAAGTTACTGTAGCCAACTAAGTCTGAAGGCGAGTTAGTTAACTCACTTATAGTTTATCCTGGAAAATTCCTTTCAAACCATCTTTCTGACAATGCGGAAAGCCCGGCCTTGAGCATGTGTACTCGTCAGGATACACCACTAATGGCGACGTGGGTCAACTATGCAGAAAAGCAGCAATTATATCACATTCCCTCCCCAGATCGGTCGTCCTGGCACCTTCTTCTGTCTGTATGACGCGTCAGCTAAGGGACTTCAATTGACAAGATGAGCCCTCACACTTAGGAAGACACAGCGTTTGAATTTTTTATATATATTTGGGTTTTAATATGGGTTGAAATATTGCATTTCTTTTCAAATTTGCAGTTACATATTCTCAAAAGACCCCAAAAAAGTATTGAAGCAAGCATTTGTTTTGGCTCCTTACTGGTTTCATGGTAAACTCAACAGAGCTTGTGTTATTTGTGTTGGCTTTAGGGAACTTTAAGTTTGTGTATTTCGTCCTGGTAATGCTATTATATATATGACACATATTTTTGCCAACACTGTTGTTATTGTTATGATATATGTGGAACAGAATCTGCAGAAGCCTGTGCATCTCTTCCTGTGTAGTTTGTTAATGAAACATATGGCAGCACGTCTTTGTTGCCCTGCCTGATGGTACATATCCTGTCCATGCCTTTTACTGCTTCATTCAAATATCTCCCATTCATTCATATGTAGCTGTTGAATTTAAAACGCTGAAAATAATGACATATGACAGATTGTAGTTTTTCAGTCTTTGCTCAGGATATTGGCTTT
This sequence comes from Lateolabrax maculatus, assembly GCA_031216445.1. Lineage (NCBI taxonomy): Eukaryota > Metazoa > Chordata > Actinopteri > Acropomatiformes > Lateolabracidae > Lateolabrax > Lateolabrax maculatus. The sequence goes on along the minus strand of CM062208.1, from coordinate 3,612,740 downwards.
GAGAAACTACTAATGGCTCCACCTCTATATACTGTAGGTGGAAACACAGAAGTCAGCACAAACAAAAACAAACTTACAGCAAATAATAAAAGAACAACATGATTTAGATAGTAGATGGTATGTTTGATAAATGGACAATGGAGAAAGAATTTTCCTCCTAGCGACAGAGGAGGAGTGTGGATGTGGAGATGCTCATCTCCCATCACTGAATGTGTCGCATTTGATTTAACGATCTTCCAAAATCAGTGAATCATTTCGTCAAACGAAAATCTTTTCCCGACCGTCCATCATGATCTCAGATGGAGGTGAAAGGTCAGGGGGTCGTGGTCTCAGCTTTGGGTGGATTTAAACCCAGCAGCTGTAACAAAGTGAAATAAGAGTAGATCCAGGGTCTGGAGATACCCTGAGTTTTCTCCAGACCTCCAGCCTCCAACACGAGACCCCTTTTAAAGGCCAATTGCTGCTGCAACAGCGCCATCTGTCTGCAGGGAGGACAGAATGACATTTATTTCAACTTGTTGGCGCGATGGATTTATAATTGCTCCAGTTTAAGGAGACACTGTACATACCTGGCGAGCAGCTCCGCCTGCAGCCGGGCCTCCTCTGAGGCCCGCGAGGCGGCCTCCTCTTCTCTCCTCCTGCGCTCCTCTTCTCTGTTCCTCCTGTCCTCCTCCTCCTGCTGTTTCCTACACAGGTACTCTATCCTTTCACTCTCATCCATCTCCTGTAGCTTCTTAGTCTCCTCCTCCTGCCTCCTCTCCTCCTCCAGGCGCAGGAGCTCTAGTTCAGCTGGAGGGGGATGAAAAGTTAGGAAACTGATCCCTCCCTTTGCCACTCAAAGTACAGAGACAAAAGCTTGTTTCTCTCCTTCCTCCTCCTCCAGCGCTCACCTTTCCTCCTCTGTTCCTCTTCCTCTCTCATCCTCTGGAGTCGCTCCATCTGCCGCCTCCTCTCCTCCTGCCTCCTCCTCTCTCTTTCTCTCTGCGCCTCTTCCCGTCTCGCTCGCTCCTGCTCCTCTTCCTCGTGCTTCCTCCTCTCCTCCTCCTCCGCCAGCCTCTTCAGTCTGGAGATGGAGATTGAATATGAATGATTTTTAGTTTGAGTGCATTTAAAACTGTTAACATATTATCACCGGCACTAGTGACAATCAAGCAAAAATCCCCCAAAATACTATTTTTTAAAAACCTTAAAGTGGCTATAATGACTTTTTTGTATCAAATGACAATGTGAAAATAGCGTGGTGATTGTAGCAATGTTTTTAGCCGCAGCAGGCATGTTAGGCAATAAAAGTCAGGATATCTCAGCCTCTGATGAATCGATTTTAAACCATTATTTTCTTTATCTGTCTTTCGCAAATTCCTCCAACTTTGTGGAAGTGCAACACTAAATCACTGGAATTTGATCTATTTGCTTTAAATAATCTCAATATCCTGTTGATTATGTAGATGTGATCACACCTATGTGAGTTCTGTGTTAAAGGATAGGTTCACAGTTTTTCCTCTCCGTCTTAAAACAATAGTAAATCAGTTCAATTGGGTATCTTCCAAAGTTACAGTCTTAGTGTTTTAAGGAGCTCATCTTTACATATGAAAGAAAAAGTAGGACCTGAGCTCCTCAGCCCTCTTCCTCCTCTCCTCCTCCAGCTCGCTCTTCATCCTGTCCTCTGTCTGCTCCCTCTCCTGCTGCTTCCTCTCCTCTTCCTCCCGCTCCTTCCTCTTCCTCTCCACCTCCTGCCTCCTCCTCTCGGCTCGCTGGGCCAGACGCAGAGTTGCAGCCTCGCCCTCGTCCTGACTCTTTCTGGGCCTGGAGAACTAAAACACACAGACACAAACTGTCCAACAGTCCAAATATGCACAATGACTCAGTCATTGAATGCAGATACTTTTTTGTGTTTTCTTAACGTGCATGGCGAACCAGAGGGATGGCACGATGCAATGTTTAAATTATTAGGTAAAAGGAAGGAAATTAAGCATCACAGAGGTTACAAATGTAAAAAGTACTGTATGTTATGTGTGTGCTTCGTACCAACCTCTGGCTTCACTGGGTTCAGCATCAGCTGTTCCTCCGGGACCATGACAGTTGAACATGACGACAGGCGGCCACGTGAGGAAGCGAGACCGATGGTGCTGGCTCGCACCGCCCCCTCGCAGGAAGAGGCAGCAGACCTTCTGGAGCTCCTCTGGTTGAACTGGGAAGCAGCGGACCTGAGCGAGCGCACCGACCGGACGCCGCTGTGCTCGTCAGCACTGGTGGACAGGCGCTCTGTGTCGTCCTCTGAATGTGATTCTGTTTTGTGATCGTGTCTTTGCGTTGCAGAGGGGCTTTTGGTGGATTTCAGATGAGACTCCTCTTCCATTTCCTCGCTGATGTCCACCTCCTCTTGCTCCAGGGGGTCTTTGTGGTTTCCTGTGAGAAAATAAAAGAAAAGCAAAGGAAAGTACTTTAATATTTATACAGACCTATTCTTGACGACATCTTTTCACCTACAAATCTCCAAATTAGGGATCATGGAGATAAAATGTCTTTAACCTTTGTCTCTACCCCAAAACACTTTTAATGAGATGAGCTTCAGACGAGTCAGCACAGCTGACTTAAACAAACTGCTGATCACTGTAGCAAGTTGTACTGTAAGTGTGTTAATTAGATCCCACTGACTGTACTGTAATTCATTTTCGGCATGTTGTGCTTTGAGAGTCCTATGCTGGAAACATTTCTAGTGGAGACTCTTATGATCCAGAAATCCAGCAGATTTCCATAGTTGCACAATCGTGACAATAATCACAATGAAAAATGCAAAAAATGTTGTGAGAATAATATGCCTGTTTAAAGTAATTATATTGGTTTCACATGTTATATTTTTGCAATACAAGCAGGTGTTCTGGGTGACAATTTCAAACAAATGTTATTTAGTTGTTGTTTTTTCTTGCCTGAAAGTTTGCAACGTCTTACCAACAGCTAACTCTTTGTGTTTCAGCCTTCCTCTCCTCCTCTTCCTCCTCCCCCCAGCAGACTCTTCCTTCTGCCTGGCCACGTCTCCTTGCTCTCCTTCCCTTGACATCTTCTTTTTCTGAGAGACAGAAAAGTAATTGCACACCCTGCATGGTTTCTCAGTTTTTGCATTGCTTTAGATAGATACAGGTGTATCCTGCTTGAGACCGATGTCAGTTCATGCTCACCACAGAAGGGAGAGCAGGATGGTCCTGAGCCTCTGCTGCTTCTCTGTTGGTCCTCTCCTCTTGTTTCTGGCCCCCGATTGATGGAGCATCACTTCTTGTCTTTTGTCTCTGCCGTCTACCTTCCTTTCTCGTCCTCGATGTCTTCTGTCCATCGGATTCTGCACTTTTAACTGTTTTTATATCTCTTTCCCTATATAAATGGAGGACACGGGTGTGTGTGAGTGTGTGCAGCTTGTTTCTTACAAAGTAAAGCATGAGTATTCTTAATTCACCCTGTGGTCATTGCAGCTTCCTCGGCGTCCTTCCTCTTAGTATTCTTCCTCCTTCTGTCCACAGTGTCCTCTGTTGTTACTTCATTTGGGTTGATGCTCTGCCGGCTGGATGACACATCATCTTTAAACTGCAGCTTCTCTCTGGACAAACAAACAAACTTTAGATGTTTCACATTTCCATTTCAACACCAAACATTTTTCAGACCCTCAGCTGTGGGATCCTGTTGGGATTATGTTCAACATGTATATTTGAAAGAAATACAATTAATTTAGCGTAATGGTGCAAATGTTTTTTAAACTGGAGGTTGATCCACATAGAGAGGCATCTTCAATGTCCACAATCTGGTTATAAAAGCTGAGGTAAACAACTTTGCATAATAGCATCTATGAATATCAGCAAGATGGAAATTTAGGAACTTCAGTGCTAAATTTCTGCTCAATGACATCAGTAAAACAACATTTATCCTGCAGAGACAACAGGGGGAAAGATGTAATGTTGGCTGAGTCCAGCCTCTTGTTTGGCTCCTGGATAAGGCACTCAAAATGGTCAAATAGGAGTCACAAAAATCTAATGAAACCTTCGTTACCATGCAGTTTTTGAGTGTTGTGACGGGGATATGGGCAAATATTCACCCACAGAAAAAGCTCCCACTGAAACTCGCTCGTTAAAGCATTTAACAACACTTAAATTACAGGAATTGCCTTTATTTTTAGGAAACAGGACTGAAGCGTGTAGGATCAAGAGTTTTGGTGATGTTGGGCAACTCAGTTCTGCTAAACACAGGCAAAAATGAAATTATCATCTTTAGTGCAGAAGAAGAAAGGCTCAGACTCAACGCTCACCTTGATTCTCGGCCTTTGAAACTAAAAAAATCAGAAATCTTGTGTAATCTAACAAACACAAACCTATTAGTTTAACTTGTTGAATCATCTGCTACGGAGGAATATCTTTAAAAAAAGTCCTTGTTCATACATTTAACTAACTTAATTAATATAAATATATCTAGTTCTGTGTGAATTATACCAACCCTGTACTGCCCAGCTCTTCCTCTTCGTCCTCCTCCTCTGCCTCAGTGTTGCCTCCTCTTGGCTCCTCCTTCCCTACCCGCTCCCTCAGTGGAGGCATCCTAACATTGTTTTTAGCATTGTCTTTTGGCGCCTTCCATGTTTCCACCGCTGCACTCTTTGTTTTATTCTTGGTCACAGCCGCTGGAACGACAAACTACAAAAGTTTTGATAAAATTCATTCAAATTGAAATGGTGATGGAATAAGCAGCAGATGGGTTTACCTCGGCCTGTATGGCTGCTGGGTGAGCGTGCATTAGTCTCTGTCGATCTGTGAAGATCTAGGAGCTGGTTGGAGAACAGAATTGCAAAATTCAGCAAATAGTGCGAGACACTGTATGGACACAAAAGACAAAGCCTAAATACTTAAACCAAATCTTGGATTCTTGTGTTTGTTTCGCTTGGCTCCATCAGGTTGTACTGGAGAGAAACACAATCTGCAAACTAAACATTATAACTACAACTGACAGATTGTGATCAGACTCAGTATGATAGCAAAACTTAGAATACAAGAGCCAAGTTAAAATGAACAGTGCTATGAGCTGTCCAGCTGTAGTGTCAACATGGCATGATGAATTTGTGTTTTAATTTTACCGCCCATTAAAACAGAATCAAAATCATTTCTCGTATGTGGAATCTAAATAGTAGATTATCAACCTTTGCATATCGTCACTGTGAAGTGATTTTAAAATGGTTAAACCTGTATGGACAGAATAATATCAAGATGTCACTGACCTGTTCAGTGTTGAAGTTACACTCCCCTGCTGCAGACTGACTGACAGACATGTTACTTTCTGTTCTCTGGAAAACACAGCAGGTAAAATCATAATCAACAGACAGAACAAGGTCGTAAAAACATTTGTTGCGAAGAGGTGCTCTAACCCAAACCCCCTGAACACATCCCTTCACTTTCGCCCAGCTTCTCTTCCAGTTTTTGCGCTGCACTGGGGAAGCACATGCTGGACCGTTAAACCTTTTAAAATGTCAGTAAAAAAAACACGAATTCACCTTGTGTCTGGACTGATGGAGCTGGATGTCACCCTCAGGAACATCTGTGCTCAGCTCCATCCCTGCCTCTGCACAAGGGACAAACAGAGCCGGGGTTGGGAATGTGTGATTTATGACAGCTAAAGGTAATCCAAGACAGAAAAAAAGCTTTTTGTTCAAACCAGAGGTCCAATAAAGTCAGAGGTTCTTTAACTTGTCATTAGTACCCGTGATCCTACAGTAATGGCGAGTTTGTGCTCACCCTGGAGGCAGGTTTCCAAGTTCCCCAGTTCTTAACAGTGTATTCCTGATAGAAATGTACATTATGATGAGGAACAAAGTGGCAAAGAGTATCTTGACAGTGCAGCGATAATGAAAATTATGTTTTAAACTCTAATGTGTTTTCTTCTGTCTATGAAAAAGTTGATGTTTCTAGACTACAATATAAACACAATGGTTTGAACATAATGTGAAGGTGTTAGAAAATTATGAAAGGAAGCAACCATGGGTACAACTAATACAAAGGAATTCTTAAATTAAATCTAAAGTATGTAATGTATACACATGAGCAAATATGAGCCCAATGGCATGACATCCAAACCCGGAAAAAAAGCAGGTTGCAAGTCACGTGTGCATTTGCTCAGCCCGTCACCATGGACACCATCCAACTTTCCACTGCAGTCTAGACGGATGCAGAGGTACGGACAGCTTGTTTCATGAGAATGACATACGAGCCAACAGGAACACATTAAAAAAAAAGGCTTAGAGAACTTGTTATACCAGAATTAACCCATAAAGAAGTCCACCCCCGAAGAAGTTGCAGACCGCACCTGTACGTGTATGTTCAGGCTGCAGCACAATGACCCAGGGTAACTTCTCTCCTTCTGCAGACAAAACCTGGAGAGCTGAGAGACAGAAAGAGTGAGTTCATGATAATTACTCTTTGTTTTCTTCAAAGTCTCTCCTGTAGATGAAGTGTGCAGATTTTGGATTTCTCAGAGACTCGTTGAGCGTACCTTGCTCCTGTGTGTCACCACGGTCGTGAGATGAGTCCTGGCTGTTGTCGTACAGCGACAGTTGAATAATCTCCCCATCGGGACCCAGAATCAGGCTGCCAACAGATTTGCCGTCCTTCAAATCTGACAATACACAACAACGGATGTAACAACATTTCCTCTCACCCATTGACTTAATTTTTATTTTTATGTCAAAGAGGAGGTGAACTGGTCGGTAAAGGTGAGTAACATACATGCAGCGTAACATTTCAAACATTAAGTTCACGGAAAGACGAAGTTCATGTCTGTACTGCTGTAATAATGAATGCCACCTGAGGAGGTGTCTAAGAATTAGTTCTCACTGTTACCTCTCAGCTCCAGAGGCAGGACGCCCCTAACCACGCCTCTGTTAGCATCACAGGGATTGGATTCACAGGGATCCTGGAGGTCGAGTAGTCGGTTTTGTAAGAAGGCCAAAGAGCTCTGCCTGCCCGGGCCTTTCCGTCCTGCAACACAACCCAACACTCCTACTGGAGGAGGAGGCTCTGAAGGCGGCACGACAGGAGAAAGAACATGATAAACCTTTGCAGAAAATAGTCTCCAACTGGAGTGTATCTCTTGGGATGCAGCTCAGTTATGTTTTTATCAGCAGAATTACATTTTCAAATATACAAATCATCAGTTCAGAAGCAGAATTCATCAGACTGAATTGATCACTTCACATCTAAATGCCTGAAAGTGTAGGTCTATGTGTGCGCTGTACCTTCTCCTGGCTCCAGCAGAATCATAGAGCCTTTCTCAGAGGGTAGTCTTCCTCCTCCTCCTCCTCCTCCTCCCTGCCCTACTGTCTCTTTTTTAAAGTATCGTCTCTCTGTTTTTTCTCCTCTTCCTCTTTGTATCCCAGTTACCTCTTCTGAAAGACAGAGGAAGAAGTCAGAATATAACACAGCATCTGTACACTGGTAAGTAGTTCAAGTTATCATTTTAGCTGGAGCCAATCCCAGCAGATACTGGGACGGAGGCGGGGTACACCCTGGACTGGCCACCAGTCATTCACAGGGCTGACACATAGAGACAAACAACCATTGACACCTATGGGCAATTTAGAGAGTTAATTAAGTTTGCAGTTCACTGTTTTAGAATGAATGGGAGTAAATGAGGATATGTAATCAGTGGGATATTTCTTGTTGGTTTGGTCTTGTTGACAGGACAAAAAAATTATAGAATATTTCCAGCCTTATCTTTTACCCAACATGCTATTGTGACATAACAAACACATACAAATTCATCCAAACTGACTCAGTGTGTGTCTCTGTTACCTTCCTTCCCAGGAAACAGCAGAGGAAGAAACAGCGGCTGCTGGTGGTGTCTTTTCACATTTTCTTGGGATTGAAACTCAGCTCTTTCTGCCTTTGGTTGGGCATCCTGCTGGGTCTGAGCCTGGATCGCCCTGCTGGGGGTCACACTACAACTCTCTGCTATAGGAGGTAGGCGGTGTGCATGGTGTTCATCACTGCCGGGGCCCTCCCATCGCAGCTGAAACATTCACAGGCATATCTGCTATTTGGAAGTTTTGCTCTCAAATAATGGAATGCCACATGAAGGAAATTAGGATTTTAGTTAGTATTTTTAAAACGAAATCAATATTGAGAACACGTTTCTTTCCATATTTCCATTTGTGCAGTTGTTGAAGTAGTAGAGTAAAAACTAAATAAAACAAAATGTGTTTCAGTCGAGGACACAGACAACTAATTGCCAATAAATGTCACAAAACTTTAGCAAAAGGAAATAATACATTTTTACTTTGTCATTTATCCCTCTCTTTGTCATAAAACATATTGATTTAAATAGTCCAACAGGTGAAACTCTAACTAGAGCTCTGGTTAGAAACACCTGGTGGTGCAAAAAATGTAATTATATGTTGTCATAGTTTAGGATTCCACACTCCTCTTTTGAGATTATGAAACCAGAATACACTGATTTCCCAGTTTCCCACGCTGTTTTGGCATGACAGCAGTCTAACTGGTCTTGAAACGGCCGTCTTACCCTGTCTGTCTTCTCCCAGCAGGGTCCATGACAGACTGAATGTCCCACCGTCAGGGGAGGAAGGAGGCCTGGGGGGGGGGGGGGGGGGGGTTTAGTATATGCTCCACACAATCTGACCAGAGAGCAGTCAGGGAAAAACAGTTTTTAATTCATTGTATTTACACTTATACAGTAACTAAGAGCATCAATTTCTATTATGACAGATCGTACACATACACACACCTGTCCTCCCAGGTCTGTTCCCACTTATCGATCTTTCACAGTTGCCTTCATCACCGGTCGTTCCATTGTCTTGAATAGAAAAGCCTTGATCACCCGCCACGTCACAGACACAGCTCATGTTTGGATGTTGGAGCTCCTCTCCCGTACTGTCGAGGCTCGTTTCAGTATGATGTGAACTTTCAGGACGCTGCGGACTCGTGTCTAAGCAAGTCTGCAGTTGGTATGAAAGATATTTGGCTAATAAATTAAACAACATCAAAAACAGCATCATTACAACAAAGATTAAAAGGAGCTTTAACAAATGTCTTTGAATGTAAATTCAGTCCTTAGCATTTCACCTGAGGTTCCTCTGGCTCATCAGGGGTCATTGCGACATAGTGTACCCAGGGGCGAGGCTCCATCTGTGGGGTCGGAGTCCTGGAGGAACGGGGTATCTGGAGGAACAGATCCAGCCTGACCCTCTTCCTGCTCCCCTGTTCCTCCTCTTTATCTGCAGAGAAGCCTAGTTTTAGGATGCAACCATACTGGGCTTATTTCAGTTGGTTTGGGGGGTTTGACTTGGTTGAATTCTTCCACTTGGTTAATTTGACTTCAGTGAGAAGTAAAGCAGGACTTATAAACAAAAGCCACATGACTCCCAAGTGGCTTTACTGCATGGAGGTTTGGTAATTTCTTAGTTTTAGACTTACACTAATTAATGATGGATGAAATTCTTCAAGTATTCAGGCTTGGGTTGATCATAACAGCATAATATAAAGAGTGGTGGGGTTATCATATCATGCCCATCATTTTACATTTTTTGGGGTCCACCAGAGTTTCTGTTTTGGATCTCTACCTACCACAGTTTGTAGAAACCCATCTGTCTGTGTGTCCATTGTTTTACCTTCAGGTTGGTTCTCCAGTGGTTCAGTGGTTCTCTCTGCAGGAAGCCACTGGGGGTTCAACTGCACAAGCAGCTCTGGACTGGGCTGCTCCCGTGCGGAGCTAATGGGAGGAAGACAGGGATGAGGATGGTCTGGAGCGGGATGGAGACGAAGAGTAGGAAAGAAGGGTGTGCCGAGTCTGGAGGTGGTGAACTGGAGGGAAGACAGACATTAGACTTGAATTAATCATTTTTTGGCCACAAGAGGGAAGAAGAACTCTAGCACAAGCTGACAGATACGCAGCTCTGACATTGTATCGCCTAAAGTTGTTATAGTTAACAAGTTAACATACAAGTGTCTCTTTTACAGCTACCTGGTTTTTGCCGTAGCTCAAAATGGCTGCCGTGAGCTCCTTCAGGGTGCTCAGCTGCTGCTCCACTTGCTGAGTGCACCGCCGAGCAACCCTCTGCTTCCTGTCTCTGGCCTCTGAGTGACCACTGGGCTCCATAGTAACCAAGTCCTACAGACGAAGGTGAAAAAATAAATAATTAAACAAAAAACAACAACCTAGAAACTGAATTCTTGGTTTCAAAGGTCTGTGTAGCTCAATGTAAATGTTTTCAGTGGAGCTTCACAGTTGTGTCTTGTTAACTGTCTCTTGTGGCATCATGGCCATAGTTGCAAATAACACACAGACACACACACACACACACACACACACACACACACACACACCTGGGAGTACAGCAGTAGTGGCCCCCTACGAGTGCTGTAAGTCTTTGGAAGCGTTGACTCTGCCTCCACAAGCAGATGGCCGCTGTTGGACAGTCGTAGGAGAGAGTCCTGCGACTTCCAGATGTAGTAATCCTATTGGTCGATTGATGGATTATATTGATCATAGTGAACAAACAATGTGATTGACATGCAACTTAATTGATTTCAGTGCTTATGTACTACACTAATATGTATTCAGTAGACTTGTTCCAGCGTCTGTGAGTGTGTGAGTACCTGCGGTGTGAAGCAGACGTCCAGCCGTCCATCCTGTCGCCCCGTGTCTCCGTTGGACGAGACAAATCGACCACAGCCCCGACTCAGCAGGGACAGAGACAAATCCTTCATGGTGTCATTTTGTCCTGGAGGACAAGGCTTGATCAGGTTATTCTATAGATTTTCTTTACTGTAGGTTTAATGCAACAACAAATCACAACAGAGAGCACATGGAAGGAAAGAAGTTGGTCAGGCTAGTCCTCATTCGGTGAATATAGCAGAATAAACTTAATTTCTTTAAGCACCAACCTTATACGTAACCAACAGTGAGGAGGTCAACGATTAGAGCCCTGAAAATATTCCTAAGAAAGAAGAAGTCAAGTACAGAAGGGAGACTAAGATTCTGTGTCGGTATATTTAGTTTATCAGATCCTTGTCACGTCTTCTTGCTCTGAATCGTGTTTTATAGCAGAAATAAGCATTGAGAGACCAAACACTGGACGTACCTGCTGTCTGACTGCCCCTCTGTGTAAATGTGTGTGTGTGCTTGTGTTAATCACTGTTGCTAGGATGTCCAGAGTTGGCACTTTGTGTTTCAGTGTATTTCATTGCAGCCACGGCAACAGAAACACACACACACACACACACGAAAGAAATTAAAATAAGACTTTTAAATGTTGAAACCCAGGTTACACAAGTATTCACACAGTAATGTGAACACCAGCGCATTGGAAAATGGCCAAATCCTTCATCCTTACACTGTCACTGTAACAACATTCCTGTACGTCTTCACCAGTGCCACTGGCAACATTGTTTTTTTTCACCAGTATCACAAAATGCTTTTTAAGTTACTTTTACAGTAAATAAACAAATCTTCAAACGCTTATGTATGTTGCATCATGAGAGTAGCAGAAATAATAAATTACACGACATTAACATGAACTAAAGAAGTGTTTTAACTAAACTGCAGCAGCATCTCTGAGGCTTAGAAACAATCTGGAAAGCCTCGAAGCCCTCAAGAAATATCCTGGTATTCTTCTGCATACGGGTTCAACATGCATAGTTGTAAATGACAACAGCAGTGAGTGTGTACGGTGGCTTTTCAGTTCCTTATTATAGGCGAGGTTATTGCTCAGGATTTTCCTGTCTTGCCTTTGGAACCATTTGGGACGATGGTGTCATGGCTTGAGACTTACTTTTGACTTTCAAAACAATGATCTGGTCCCACCTCAGGTATCTTCCACATCCATACACGGCTGCATTCTGCAGGAGAAAAACAACATCTCAGTCCTGATTGGTTTGATATTCTGCTTGTCATGTTTGTTTGCCTGCCAAAACATCAGTATAAAGGTTATACGAGGTTATAGCAGTCTTTAGTTTTCTCCTGATCGTCCATCTCTCAGACTGTTTGGTAAATTTAATCTGTGATATGACTGATATGGCAACATGATATATCCAAAATGATCAGATAGCTCACACAATCAGCTCTCACAAACAATAATTTGTCTTAGCTCTTTTGAAATGGAGGTTCTGTGATTACAGGTTTTCTGGACATGTTGTTTGTGTAGGATAAGGTTTACTAAATATATCATGTTTATTAGTTAAAGAACCATGCTTTTCTATAACTATATTCTATAATCACGAATTTGTCCACTTTCTAAGATGCTTATCCTCTTCAGTGTTCATATATTCTATAACTAAGAAAATAGTTTAGTGATTTTCTCCACTGACTCTTGAAACGTTTGGATTTTAACTGTGTTTTACTCTTCAACATTTGCAAAGGACAAATGATCAAATTTATTTTTATGTCTTATTACTGGGCAGATGGAGAACTCAACACAGACTGAGTCATTTGTGTTGGATATGTATGGTAACTTGGGACGATTAAAGTACCTGTATTTTACTCTGGCAATGCTATTTTACACGGCAGTTATTTTTGCCAACACCGTTCTTATTGTCATTATTTATGTGGACAGAAATCTGCACGAGCCCATGTATCTATTCCTGTGTAGTTTGTTTGTAAATGAAATATATGGCAGCACGTCTATGCTGCCCTGCCTGATGGTACATGTCCTGTCAGACACTCATGAAATTTCTGCCTTTTACTGCTTCATTCAAATATTTAACATTCATACATATGTTGCTGTTGAATTTGGAACGTTAACAATAATGGCATACGACAGATATATATGTATTTGCAAGCCTTTACATTACAATCTCATAATAGCCAAAAGCATAGTGCAAAAGGTAATTCTTGTGATTTGGATAGTTTCTTTTGTAGAGGTTGGAGTTTTACTGTCATTCACTATTAATTTAAAACGTTGTGGGACTGTTATCCACAAAGTTTTCTGCGCACACCACCTTGTAGTTGAACTTTCTTGTTCATCCGACAGAACAGTGTCGCTTATTCACGATCTGGTGTTTGGCCTTATTTTCACTGTTGCTGCTCCTGTCAGTTACATTTCATTCACATATGTAAAGATTTTGTCTGTGTGTTTAAAAGGTTCACAAGAGACAAGAATGAAGGCTTTTGATACCTGCACTCCACATTTTATTTCCCTCATTAGCTTTGTTTTCGCCTGTTTTTATAGTTTGATCACTCAGAGGTTCGACATGTTCTCTGTTCCATATCCACTGTGTGTTGTCTTGTCTATGTATGTTGTGATCATTCAGCCTCTTCAAAATCCAATCATGTATGGCCTTAAATTGTCAAAAATTAGACATGCTTGTAAAAATGTATTGACATTAAAAACATTGCAACGCTAGAGTATTTCAATTCTACAGTTCTTTATTTATTAATGAAAATTAAAGGGAAATAGAGTCTGTGTTTACACTTTTCTACAATACAGTTTAAATCTGTTCTATTGAATCTATCAAAATGTCATTGAATTTAAATACAAAACTTGAATCTTCATGGGTTGCTGACCTGTAATAGGTTCATTAATTTCAGAGCAAGAAATGTTTTCTGTTTGCAATGTTCCAAATGCAGTAATGTTTAATAGAATAACACTAATGGGGGATTAACGTTGTACTGTGTGTACCATAGAGAGGGTTAAAGGACTGAAAATCAGAATAAGGATCAGGCATGATTCAGAAATCTATTTTTTTAAAATAATAATATAATGATTTAACCACCTAATGATTAATCATCGATAAATGCAGGGCAAAGTATATTCAACAGGTTACAGTATGTTTAATTTGTTTATTTGACATGAGAGGGGGACGTTGAATCATACACAACTACAAAAATTTAAAAGAATTACACAGTTAAGTCCAAGGCTTATTTTTATTGTGGCCTTTGATGTAAAGAGAGTAAAGATACTAACTTTGACTAACAAAGCAACACAAAAAAAATCATAAAAACAACCTCTGCAATGTTTGACCTGGAGGAGTTTTATTTATGATGAAATAGGACGGTGAGCTTACACGTCCAAGATGTCATAAGTAACAGTTCATTTCATATGTTTTATTGGAAAATAGGTTTACAAATTTTATTACAAAATTAACTGTTGTCATCCTGTGACATATTTTTTTAACCTTCAGTTTAAGTTTTTTTCACAAAGACTTTTGATAGAGAAATATTTTGATATAATATAATATATAAATATATACATATATATTTATATAGTACATAAGGAAAGGTCACATTGTTGGTTTGGTGCTAAAAAATAAGAGCATTATGGTAAGTGTTTATCATCATCATGCAAAAGGAGTTAGAATCACAGGGTAAATCACAATATGTTGACCATAATATGATTCTGGTACATTGATAAAGATTATTTAGCAATGAGACAATATTGAAATCAATAAATCATCACAATATTAGTCGGTCATGTGACAGCACTGTGTGTGGCACCTATTGCGATATCTTGGAAACTTGATGAGTGAACCTGGAGAACACAGAGGTCAAACTCTGTTCAAGAAATCCTTCAGTTGTTAGGGAGTGAATAGACTCTAGACTTATAATGTAAAGAGTACGGTCTAGACCTGCTCTATATGAAAAGGGTCTTGAGATAACTTCTGTTATGATTTGGCGCTTTATAAATAAAATTGACTTGACTTTTGAAACCACAGTTCACATCATATTTATTACCAACAGTCGACAATTTATTTTAAATATGAACCCTAATTGTTCTCTAACCTTATCAAACATGTTTTTGTACCTAAAATATAACCAAGTCTGCACCGTAATGGTGAAAAACTGTCATATGGATCATTTTTCTCATGGTCATAAGTCATGGTGAGCACACATAACCTATTTTATCAACCAGAGTAGAGGATTTGTTGGAGAATGAGTGGCCTACAACCAGTTCTAAGTAACTGGGCCTTTCTAAAATTATTAGTGACCCTGTTGTTTTTCTCATATGTTTGTCTGGGTTGGTGCCCAGGCTGGCTGTCCACAGCGGGGCAGTTTGTCTAATTGGTCTCAAGGGATAATGAAGATGATGACATGTTGACCGTTTACACTGTAATGACCAAATACCGTGTCTTTTCATCACACTTACCCATCACTCTGACAAAAAAAGACTGACACTAAATATGACATATCGGATCTTTTGTATAGTTTTACTGAGTTGTGGATTATTTGCTCAGTGGAGCATCCCATGAGGCTGTAGTGTGTGTGTGGCTGTAGTCAGCCCTGTTCACCGCTGTAGAGGTGGCACACTGGGGAGGTCACAGTAGAGGACCTAATGACACTCATTACAGTAAGCTTTCATCACCTCTGGGCTTATTGTTGATATTAAAATAACAGTATCTAAATACTGTAAATCAAAATGGATTGTTACTTGAAGTAAAAGTTATCATTGTGAATGGAAATTTCCTTTCTATTCATCCTTCAGAAACAAATCAAAACCAGACTTTTGGGATGACTTTTACACTACAAATGTCTTTGTAGTGTTGAGGGAATAAACTGTTCAAGCTGTGCTGCACTTTGTTGTACACACAAACACGGTCAGATATGTTTTTATGAAGAATTGAAGACATAGTGCTTGAGAGTGATCTGAGAAGAGCTTAGTCTGAAGCATACTGAGGCCTTCAACTTAGTTTTAAAGTGATGGTAGTCAGGAAACATCAAGTCTACACCAAAAGAGGTGAAACATGCTTTAACAGTTCAGCTGTTTTGTTTACATGTTGTTTCAGTGTTTTTTTTTCCCTCTAATACACCTAAATATCACCTGGGTTGTGTTCAGAGCAAGTGTGAGAAGTAACCAGACATGCAACCAGCTCGAATCAGACATCTGTGAGATTTACAAAAATCTTTGATAAGAGGTAAATATCATGGCACAGGGAGCTCTGGACAAGGTGTTTGTTCTCAAGTCTACTGAGTCTTGCAGCTATACCAGCTACCAACAGGAAGCAACATATACCGAGTGCCATCGGTTGTCGAATGACGTCGGCCTACATGAAGCCCAGTGAGTCACTTCATTCTGCACACCAACTTTCTTACGCTTGTTTTTTCTTCCTCCTTTGGCTCAAATTAAATATGACCCATCTTCTTTGTGTTCAGCAACCAATCAACAGGAAAATGAAAATAATGTGAGTGTGACATTTAAAAATAAAAAATGTTTTTCCCTAAGATTTGCATAGTGAAGGCTATAGACAGGTCTCTTATGTCATTGTGAGGATAGAAAACAAACCAGAAAGACCAATAGAAAGACCAATATGTGGTGTTATGCCATAAACTACACAAATTGCAAAAGCAATGCATGAAAGATTTTCAACATCCAATAAAGGAATCCTCCCCATTGCATTAGCTCAAAGTGCATAAATGCCTATTTGCATCTGCATGTAGAAATCAATATCATCAAATGATCATCTTTATTTATTCAGGTAGTCTCATAAAGATCAAAATATCTTTTACAAGAGAAATCTGAGTACAGCTGGAGAAGCAGAACAAAGACAAGACACAAAACACAGCCAGTCACACACACACACACACACACACACACACACACACACCACCTGTAAAAATTAAAAGTTTAAATTTATCCATTAAAATGGGATAAAACTTGAAGTTCTAATGTCCTTTCAATTTAATTTATATGGTGCGAAGTAAAGGAAGGCAGTCTTCCCATGTTGCGTATTTACTCGTCGGGGTATAAAGAGTTGATGAACAGCAGGTTTGAATTTGAGAAGAGATGTGATATACGATACATAAATCTGGTGTCTGCTTTATTTTAAGGGTGAACAAGAAATTCATACATTCCAACATTACTCCTCCTGAGTCAGGAGACTTCTGTGCTCTTAACTTATGCAGGCAAACAGGAATTTCACATATACTTATATCTTCTAAATGATAATGATAATCATTTGAATTTGACACACACACACACACACACACACACACACACACACACACATACATATAGGTTATTTGTCACTTCCTACAAGGAACTTCATGTAGTCTGGGTTCTTTCATGTGTCATATTAACTAGGTAGAGATAAAAGATGTCTATCAACATGTTAAAAAACCGAAAATGTGAAGACAGGTGCCAAATACAAATGTCTCTCTTAATACTGATTTTACTGCTTTGTTACAAGTTCCTTAATTTCTAAATGCTGAAACTGTCCTTATATAAAATATCACGAACATCATGGCAATGTGGAAAAAAGGAAGTTCAATGCACAACTTACATGTATGTAACCAAATATCCATACCATACCATACATGGAAGGAACTCAAAACATGCAGCTCATTCACTAACAACACATCATGCTCCAACAACTGAGCCATATAGGCAACACAACAAAGATGGCAGATTCACCCACAAGTTTCATTTCACAGTAGATACTGCTATCTGCTGGCAATAATTAGCATCACACTACAGCCGCTTTAGATGAGAGCAGATAATGTTTTCAGTAATTTAGCAGTGACAGAATGCACTCAAAATAATAATAAACAAAATAATTTTAGACGATCATAATTCAAGAAATGTATGTATCCCAACACAATTAAATTCTGAGTTTAAAGCTACAGTTTAATATCCAGACCAGAACAACTGTCCAGGGTTCATTTTTACTGTCACATAATATTTTAAGAGATCCAGCATCAACAGTGCTGAAAATGGTGTATTGTGTGAATCATTTGATACAAGTAACATGGTGACATCTGCTGGCCATTGGCATCTTTTGATGCATTGTTTTCTGATCAATCAGACAGTAGTGCTGTTATAAGGTGCTGATTTTGTGAAATAACTGGCTCTAAGTACAATGTGGAATAAGGGAACAACCATTTCTATTTAGATATGTTTGTTCAGTTGATGCATTTACAGAGTAGTGTACATGTTTGAGATAAATATTTGTATTAGTACTTTACTAGTAAAGTGACTGGTTAGGCAAAGGTAGTACTGGTTTGTGGTTTTACATTGTGAAATACTTTAGAAAACAGAAGGCAAAGGGAACAATGTATGGGGGAAGTCTGATGTGTTTATTTGCAGGTTTTCAGTCAGTTCAGCACCTGTGTGGAGTTTGAACTCAACTAATTTCTACTTTCTTGCCAACTTGCTCGTCATGGATTGGCTTAGTCAAATGTCTATCAACACAGGGAAAGCTTACACAGGTGCAGGGGATTAGTGATTAAAAGTTCTGAGTCAAAGGCGGAGTGGCCTGGTTAAAACTGCAATGAATACCCATAACATGTACTAAAACTATGCAATAAAAGCCAATAACATAAGTCATAACATGCAAGAAATGTACAGTAAACTACCCAATATTCTGCCATATGACAGTTATGTCTATGCATGATTTGCCACGGGGTTAGGGACCCAGAATAGACCCCTGGGGGACCCTACAAAACAGGAGGATGGGAGGAGAAGGACCTGTTTGACTAAGAGATGAACCCATCCAGAGCCACATTATTGATGCCAAAACAGTTTTCTGATGGCTGATTAAGACATTGTGGTTAGTCAAGACAAAGTTTAATTTATATAGCCTAAAATCACAATTTCCTCAGGGGGCTTTACAATCTGTACAACATATGACACCTTTTGTCCGTTGACCCTTGATGAGGAAAACGAAAAAATTCACCCAGAAATACCCTTTTAACTGGGAGAGAAGTATCCCCAGGAAAAAAATAAAAATAATAATAATTCTACTGGCTCTGTGTAGAGAGCAAAAACCAAATAAAGATTTTTCAAAACTCAAAATCTTGGATAAAATGGCATGTTAGAGATGTGTCATTTGTTGTGAAAAACAAGAGTTCATTGCTTCTTTAATTACACACTGACAAGCAGACATCACATCTTTGAGAGAAACAAAAGAGACAGTGTTTATCCTTTCATTTCCACTCTGCCCTCCTACATTGTCTTTTTGAATTCATTATTTCTTCATTTAACCATGGCAGGGAAGAGAATTTTGACTTTTTAATATTGAACAGGAATTACAGAATCTAAAATATCCATGCAAGAGCTATTAACTGCTGACAACTGGTATTCACTGGTACTGTAAAATGTGTTAGAGGCAGTAAAACTTGACAGAAACAAGGAACAAACAGTGAATTTAGTGGGCAGGAGCGAATAAGGGTGGGGGGTTTGGTGTCAGGAAAGAGAAATGGAAGAGCACTGCCTTATAATCAGAGACAGAAAAAATCAACCAAATTCACATCTTCCACACAGAAACCATAAGAAAGCACAAGGTCTAATGCATGTCCATTATAATGGCTGCAATTCTTGACATATTGGGTAAGATTAAAAGAATCTCATAGTTTGATAAATACCCACTTTACTGTTGAACTATGATCACATAGGATTTAAAGAGGCCACAAGTGGAAGAGATGCAATACCCGGTATTGTCCACCTGATGTCAGTCTGTAACCTTCTGTGTTTGGAATATAACCTCCCACAGACTTGCCTGGAACAGTTTAAAATAACCCTCAAAGGTCAGAGGTAAGCACAAAATAAGGTGTTAAGAGCCTCGACCAGCTATCCTACTCTTTGTGACCTAACAATTTGAAATAATAGTTTATTCTGTTCATTAACTACGTATTGAACTGCTATGAACTCATTCTAGTTCATAGCAGTTCAACACGTAGTTCCCCTTAAGTCTGTTTGTAGGTTAAAAGTGGGGGGACATCGCCACAGTCGGTGCATTTCCCCCCATCTATCTTTGTTTTATTTCTGTATCTTTGTGGATTGTTTTTGGAAACTTAATTTTGTATGAGGTTTATCTTTCTATATTTTTCAATGTTTTTTGTAATGGCTTTTTTTAAAAATTTTTTACTAATTTTAATTTTTGTGAGTTTGAATCTTATATAAATGCAAAACGTATAAAATAAAAAAAAGGAAAGAAGATGTTGGCGTTAATTTTGGCTTATACGAACAAAGGTTTCAAGAGGCTTTTCTTTTTATATTATTGCCTGTGTATCGTCTAGGCAGTGACACACAGGGTGTGAGAGTAGGTTTCAGACAGTGCCATGTTAATGCTTTTATTCAAAACTTGACTTTAATTATACCTGTGTTTCAATCAAGCACATACACAGAAAGTTAAAGAACTTACAGTATATTACTTTCTGTACAATACGAAAAGCTGCAGGTTGGCCCTCTTCCTCGAGTGGTTGATCCTCCAGCTGACAGTGTCTGCATTGGGTGGCAGTCACAAGGGAAGGTCTGATGCACAGATCCCTCTGCCCAGCCTTGAAGATGAAGAAGAACCCTGGCTCATCTGTGATTACCTTCCCGTGGTAGTCAATGACACCTTTGGAGAAGGGCCTCGTTGCAACCACCCCTGTAATTAAGAGAACATGACATTTTGAGTTAGACAGGATTAACAACTAAATAAACATTAAAGGTTGGCAAACTTTTCTGCAGTTTTTTTTTTTTGTTGTTGCTCTGTGGGGAGCTAAGGGTTAGTTCAGAATTCTTAAATGCTCATTTAAGTGATAACATTTTCTTACCTGCCCTCTCACCAAAATCTTTGATGGTCAGTCTCTTCCAAGTCTGAACTATATATATGTGTATATATATATATATATATATATATAAAGGCATGCGTACAACCATTAAAGTAAAAAAGATGTGACTAAGGTGTTTGACTCCGTTTTAAAAGACAGCCAGACTGCTGAAAAGTTAGACGCAGGTAAAGAAAGAAGCCTTACTGAAAAGTGTCATGAATTTGTTATATTGACTGGTAGACAGGGATATATTTCTTCTTAAACATGTAGAGAGAGTTCGCACGGAGACTGGAGAAAGTCGTAGGAGCAATTGCTAAGCATATTTTTACGTCTTTGGAGGTGTGGAGTAATACAAAGCTGTTTACTGTTGCACTTTATCAGTCAAAGTGCTCAAAGAAAAGATAACAAAATGTAAATTGAGCATGAAGTCTTTTTTTTCCAAGTGTAATTAGCATTTTAAACAAAAAACAAAAATGAGCAACAAATGTTGTTCCCTAGTATTTAGGTTAGGTTTTAATGTTTTATACATTGTTCCAGGTATTTTATCTTAATTTTAAGTTGTCTACTGTAGTGTTAGTAAGTGGGTTTTTTTGTCATCTCAGTTGTTACATGTCCTTGCGCTGCACAATTTTCCACTTTGATGGGCAATAAAGTTTTATTCTATTCTGTTCTATTCTATGATTAGTCTGAGGGGCATGACAACATCCAAAGACAAAACACTGGGCTAAGATAATTGAATTGCTGACTCTGCAATACTGTGTGGCATTCTTCACGCATTATGACTGCACAGGCTACTATTCACCTGGGTGTATGTGCAAATACACCTCGAATCTGGCGACGTCACATTCTAAATTTCACACCTAATTTCGATCCTTACCCGTGTACACGAGAACCATACTCGAGACCACCTTTCCAAGTGGAGTCGAGCTCGGTTCATTGATCCATGCCTGGGTACCTCACATAATATTCACACTGATCAAGTGAACTGAACTTTGAGGTCAAGTGTTCTCTTTCACATTAGGGACTATACCCGGGCACGGATCAACCAAGAAACTTGTTCATAGGGCCCACATAAACAAAGGTTTACGGTACAAAGCAGTCGTACCTAATGTGAAACGCCCTAAGACACTTCAATTTGTGTGAACCATACACAAAAAATAAAAAAAAACTTTAAAAAAATACAAAAATGTACTGTGCTACAACTGGTATAACTGTTACAAATGTAGTTTGAGAGCCATCCCTTATAAAATATTTGCCAATTAATGAGGGAAAGTTAATACCATAACTGCTGGAAACTGCTACTCATTGATATTGCTTATCGATCCCGTGCTTTATTGATACTCTTGATTCCATTTGACTAAAGTGCAAAAGACAAAACAAATTAAGAAGAAAATTTACATTTATTTACCTTTCAAAAAACAAAAGAAGCTATTTCTCTAGAACAAGTCACTCTATAACTGTGGACTGAAATAAAAAGGTCTTGGTGGTCTGAACCAGTTGCAGTGCCTGTGGCTTTATCACAGGCAACATATCCTAGTATTATAAGCAAATAATGGTGGAGAGAATATTTATTTTTGAAAATGAAAAGAGTGAATTTCCTGACTGCACCCTGAAACCACGTCCCCAGTCAGAACTAATTTTCCGTTTAGGATACAGGCATGAAAATAAAATGGACATGTTTTCATCCCAAGCAACAGCAGTATTTTATTTAAGAAGATTTTAAAAAAAGAATGAAAGAATCAGGTTGTCATTTTCTACATAATTTTGTTTAATTGTCCTGTCTTTTGGATCTTCGGGGTATTGACAACAGCATAAAAACTGATTGAGAGAATGGTTTCTGCATCTCAGTCTTTCTCTACAGTAAGTTGGCCTCCCGGGAGCCAGGCTTCAGTATCTGAAGTGTAACAATGTGTGTAATAGATTTTCTGAACCATGGGTAGAAAAAGGCATAGATCACAGGGTTTAAACAGGAGTTTAAATACAACAGCCAAAGCTGAATGGCAACAGATGATGACCCTACTGAGTTGTACTCAGCTGCAGCAGTTATACAGAAATATGGAGAGGAGCACATAAGAAACACAACTACAGCAATACCAAGAGTCCTGGCTGCTTTCATCTCAGATTTCTTAGCAGTTGTCTTTGAATGCTGTGTGCCAGCTGCATTGTGGGAGCGCATGGCACGAGCCTGAGACACAGCCACCACAAATACTCTCATATACAGAACTATGATGACAGTGATGGGGACAAAAAAGGTCACAATAAGATCAACAGCTCCCTCAACATAGTTCAATATAAGTACACTCTCGCCATAACAGGAATTATACCTGTCTGGTTTTTTCAAGTAATCCCTCAGTATCCAACTGCTGTGCAAAGCAGAAAATATCCAACACAGACAAATGGAGAATTGAACTCTTTTCCGAGTGACTTTGGTAGAGTAAAACATGGGGTCACAAATAGCCACATAGCGGTCAATTGATATGAGCACCATGCATCCTACTGAAACACTGATAACGAGGAAACCTGTAAAGTAATGCACAGCACATACAAAGTCACCCAGGGTCCAACAGCCTCGGAAAAAGAGGATTTCTACCGGCATCAGCAGGAAACCCACAAGGAAGTCTGCGACTGCCAGACAGAGGAGGAGGAGGTTGTTGGTGGTGTGGAGCTGCCTGAAATGGGAAAATATCAACACTGAACACACTGTTAGGTGTAAAAATGAGTGTAGAGTAGTAGTATGAATTGTCCTGTAACAAGCCGAAGTACAGCACAGTATTGCAGATGTAAAAGCATTTGCCAATAAACAGTATTTACTGGTTAGGAAAAGGTTAGATGTGCAGCAACCTGAAGTGAGAGACATCATTACACTTTTGGTGGCTCCATAATCATAGTTATCATTAGCTTTTAAAGTAACAATTGTAAATGTACAAGTATGTGCCATAAAAATAAGGACAAAACTTCTGTCAAAATCCACTACTATGTCCAATATAGAGCTAAAAAATAAAAACATTTTAGGCCATGCAGATAAGTTTCTCTGCCTGAAGTGGGAGATAGAGATGATGACGAGCAGGTTAAGAACCACAGTGAGCACAGTGACCAAGGACAGGACAGTGCAAATGATCGTGTCCTCCCAGTGAGGACGCGTCGTCTTCTTGCAGGAGTTGTTGACTTCGGGAAAGCAGAGTTCAGCATCCTCCGAGGCCTCCATAGTCAGAGAGAGAGGAAAAGCTACTGAGCTCTGGCAGCTTTCTGATCAAAGCTCCTTGTCATAGCTTATTTATCTCTAGCCTTCCTCCCCTCTCATATGCAAATTCCACCCATTCACAAAGCCAAAGATGAGATCATACTCTGGCTCCTGGTACTCCTGAAAGTAGTCAGGCACAGTAAAGTATAAATTCTTAAAAAGTAAACAAAGTGATCACATGCTGCTCTGCAGGCTCCTTGGTGCAGTCATGTGATGGTGTGTTAAAAAATTGAGTGTCACATGCAACACGCAAGACACTTGGTAAACATCTGTCAGATATAATTTTGAAGCATTAGGTCCGTGTAAAATGAAGAAACTTACCCTGCCAAGGAGTCCAGCAGTGTTGCTGTGGCCACTACAACTTCTGGCTCCTGCATGCCATAATGCCGTTTGGCCACAGCATTGGTTTGGGCCAGATAATGGACCACATTCTCCTTTTGGAAGTCTGGAAAGGTTGCGGAGTCCATCTCAGCAACTCTTTGGACCTCCTGACTGGTGGCAGGTTTCATGTTGTAACTGCAGTAAGAAAGTGTGACACAAAATGTTAATTGTGATATGATTGTGTCTGATAATAAGGTAAAATAAGTAACAAATACAGATCAGCACATGGATTTATGTAGATACATACTTTTCATGGAGGCGATTGATGTTATTTGTGATGCTGACCAGGATTGCCACTTGAGGAAATGAAAACAGAGTCACAGTAACTGCTGAGGTATCCAGGCCGAACGCACACGTAGTACACCTAAACAAACATTTTCTTCATTTTGCACACCACCTGTGAGTGGGACTTTCAAATCAACTTAGTGAGGGTCTGCAGCATCTCTTTGTACGACAGTCGCTCAAGAGAACCACAAGGACCAAAACCAACCGTGAACTGAGACGAAGCGACAAAGGCTCTGGGTTGGTATAAGTAGGGAAACAGATGAGGGAGGTGAAGACAGGTGGGGCTAGATAAAGAACAGGGAAAGACAATCAGAAAGGACGGGAAACACACAAGGACAGGAAGTATCTGAAACCAGAAGAGGGGTGAGTACTACAAAATAAAACAGGAAACAATGAATGTAAAACAACCCTACAAAATAAAACAGAAATATGACCCACAACAGTCAAACGGGAGGGGGGGTACTAAGGGCAGATCATGACAGCGGCTGCATGTAGCGCAGGAATCGTGACTCACTGTCAAACTTTGAAGACGGACGATGAGAAAGAACTGTCAGCATTAACATCATGAAAGGTTGTTGAAATTGATGTGCTGAGAATTGATGTGTAATGATGAAATATCAAATGCCATTTTCATTTTCAGAATCAAAATCGAGTTTATTGCCAAGTAAGTTTTCACATATAAGGAATTTGCTGAGGTGCACTGGTGAGTGACAATACAAACAAATTTTATTTTAACTGTAACTTAAAAATTGCTTGCGTAACTGGAAAATCTGCTGACATTATCACTTTTTTCAAATTTGAATTAACATTTGAATATTGTCCACTGTATGATTTTGAAAATAAAACAGCGTTTCCATTTTCATTTTAATATGGTTATAGAATACCCATACGAGTTTATGAAAATTTAAATCGGATTATTACTTTTCATTTTTACTCAAATAACACATACATATGTGGAAAATTACAGTTAGTGTGGAATTACATTTTCATTTTCAAGTTTGCAATTATCATTTTAACATAGTCTCCCATAGGCTTCCAAACCCAATATTCAACTCACTATAAAGTCATAGTAAATTCATTTAATCATTGCATCATCAATGCAATTTTTTTTTTTTTTTTTGGTTATGAAGAAGGAGGAGTGAGATAAATCTGCCTAATGTTGTAACTTTGCTCAGAGAGCTGCCAGAGCTTAGCAGCTTCTTGTCTTCTCTTCTCCCTCTGATTATGGAGACCCTGGAAGGAGTTGAACTCTGCTTTCCAACACTACTCAACGCCTCCTGCAGGAAGCCAATGCAGCATCGTGCTGAGACCATATTCCTTTACATGCTGCTGTCTTTCATCTCTTTGCTCACTGTGGCTCTCAACCTGCTGGTCATCATCTCTATCTCCCACTTCAGGTATAAACAAACTTATAAGCATTAACTTTTTTTTTTTTTTCTGAAAATCAAGCACTTCATTCTACAAGAATTGACTTTGGGACCATAGAGATGTTGTAACATTAAGGCATTTTATGAAAATATAACATTTTGAGATGAAATCATTTTACATATACTGCATTTAACATTAAACATACTTGCATTTTATTCCTAGTACTCGTACTAGGAATAATACATATATAAATAACATGGATGTTAGAATTCAAGCTGCTGCATACTCTCGAACCTCTGTACTACACAAAGACAGTAGTATACAAAAACGTGTTCATATACTGCATCTTTTTTCATGTCCAGGCCTTTGACTAGCACATCTTAACTATTTAGAAATGTTATGTGTGCAACGCTCTATGTTCTATACTGCATTGTAGCTAGACATAATTTGACAATACATACTGTTAAAGATATAATATTTGTATGACTTCTACAACTGCTACATATAATAATATGTTCAGTGATGGTATTATTTTTCTCCAGGCAGCTCCACACCCCCACCAACCTCCTCCTCCTGTCGCTGGCTGTCTCAGACTTCCTCGTTGGCCTCCTGCTGATGCCGGTTCAAATCCTCCTTATAGGGGGCTGCTGGTTTTTGGGGAGCTCGATGTGCGGATTATTTTACTATGCATCTTTTATCCTCACATCTGCCTCAGTGGGAAACATGGTGCTCATATCAGCTGACCGATATGTGGCCATTTGTGACCCTTTGTGTTACCCCACCAAAGTCACTCAGAAAAGAGTTCAAATCTGTGTTTGTCTTTGTTGGGTCTGTTCTGTGTTTTATAATGCTATGATACTGATAGACTTCCTAAAACATCCAGATAGATATAATTCCTGCTTTGGAGAATGTGTAGTGGTAGTCGACTTCATAACCGGAGCTGTTGATGTCATGTTGACCTTTGTTGGCCCCATTGCTGTTATCATTCTTCTGTACATGAGAGTATTTGTAGTGGCTGTGTCTCAGGCTCGAGCCATGAGGTCTCACATTGCAGCTGTTACACTCAAGGGTTCGATTACTGTAACTGCTAAAAAATCTGAGAGAAAAGCAGCCAGAACTCTTGGTGTTGTTGTGGTTTTGTTTTTAATATGTTTTTGTCCTTATTTCTATCCCTCTCTTGCCGGACAAGACTTGTCAACTAGTGTAACATTTTCAATTTTTGGGGTCTGGCTACTTTATTGTAACTCCTGTCTAAATCCAGTGGTCTATGCTTTGTTCTACCCCTGGTTTAGGAGATCTATCAAACTCATTGTTACACTTCAGATACTGCAGCCTGACTCCTGTGATGCCAACATACTATAGAGATATCTGGAGAGTGACTAAAGTGAAAAGTTTGCTGTTGCACGTCATCAGCTGAAGTGCTCAAAGAACAAATAACAAAATGTTAAACGAGCACGAAAGTGTAACCAGCATTTAAAAAAAAAAAAAAAAACTAGCGAAAAAAATGTTGGTTCATAATATTTAGGTTAGGTTTTAATGCGTTATGCTTTGTTCCAGGTATTTAATCTTAATTTTAACTTGTTAGTAAGTGTTTGGGGTTTTTCATCATCTCAGTTGTATCCATATGTTTGCTACATTTGTTTTAAATGTTTCTTGTTTTATATGTTACATGTTCTCTGTTTTGGTGAGCCAAATACAATTTTCCACTTTTTACTGACAATAAAGTTCTATTCTGATCTAATCTGTTCTATTCTATGATTAGTCTGATTGGCATGACAACATCTGAAGACAAAACACTGAACTAAGAACACTGAATTGCTCACTCTGTCTATGACTGCACTATTCTCCTAAGGCTGGGTGTAGGTGCAAATACCCCTTAAGTGTTGAGCATGACCACACATGGAATTCACAGTGTGGATGAGAGGCTGAATAACATTTTTAATGGGAGGAATTCAGAATCAGCAGGTGGAGATTAAATAATGGCCAATTTTAATTCACCTAAAAACCCAGGTGACAGATTATGGGACTATTGTCTTGTAGCAAACATAATATGTTATACTCGGTATGAAGCAATCATACAATATGAAAACGCCCTAAGACGCTTGAATTTGAACCAAAAACAATACACCAATGTACTGTGCTACAACACGTGTGATTGGTACAAATGAACAATAAACAGGTTTCCTTGGTAAAATAATATTTGCCAATTAATGAGGGATGGTTAATGCTATAACTCTAGCCTGAGAACCAGACCAATCTGCGAGCTCATGTTTATTTGCTCTGGCAGATACATCTGGCCCCTCTCCCATTCAAACTGACTTCTCTGCCGATTTATCGGGCTAACCAATCACAAGCGTTTATCTAGTAGGAGGCGGGTTTAATACGATGACTGACAGACACGAGCACCGTTCAGGTATCTTGGTAAATATCCAATATGGCGGCTCCTGTTCCCCGGCCGGCTACAGCGGCATTATTAAACGGACTGGACGGTAATTTTTTTCTCTAAAAGAAGAACAAACAACTGCACTTAAACTTCATGTTGATAAGAAATATCTGTTTGCCGAACTTCTGACAGGACGTGCCGTCTGACAGGACGGCGCTTTGTGGTTTTGACTGGTTGTCTCCACCTGTCGATAACGCCCCTTGGAAATTAAAAATGAACTGAGAGGTTTCAGACTGATAAGCTTTTGTGAATTAGTGTGGTGATGCCAGGCAACTATAACTCTGTAAAGTTTTAAAATTAGGGATTGGTGTTGAGGATTTTATTAATTGCCACTCTTAATAATATTACTTATCGATCCAGTGTTTTATTGATATTCTTTTTGATTCCATGTGATTATAGTGCAAAAGTCAAAAAAACAAATAAAGAACAGAATTTATATATATTTACCTTTTTAGACCAAACAAAATACTGTTTCTGTACAAGAAGTCACTCTATAACTGTGGACTGAAATAAAAAGGTCTTGGTGGTCTGAACCAGTTGCAGTGCCTGTGGCTTTATCACAGGCAACATATCCTAGTATTATAAGCAAATAACGGTGGAGAGAATATTTCTTTTTGAAAATGAAAAGAGTGAATGAAAGAATGAAGAATGAAAGAATCAGGTTGTCATTTTCTACATATTTTATTTAATTGTCCTGTCTTTTGGACTTCAGGGTATTGACAACAGCATAAAAAAATAATTCCCCCTTGGCTGAGAGAATGGTTTCTGCATCTCAGTCTTTCTCTACAGTAAGTTGGCCTCCCGGGAGCCAGGCTTCAGTATCTGAAGTGTAACAATGTGTGTAATAGATTTTCTGAACCATGGGTAGAAAAAGGCATAGATCACAGGGTTTAAACAGGAGTTTAAATACAACAGCCAAATTTGAATGGCGGCAGATGATGCCCCTACCGAGTTGTACTCAGCTGCAGCAGTTAAACAGTAATATGGAGAAGAGCACAGAAGAAACACAACTACAGCAATACCAAGAGTCCTGGCTGCTTTCATCTCAGATTTCTTAGCAGTTGTCTTTGAATGCTGTGTGCCAGCTGCATTGTGGGAGCGCATGGCACGAGCCTGAGACACAGCCACCACAAATACTCTCATATACAGAACTATGATGACAGTGATGGGGACAAAAAAGGTCACAATAAGGTCAACAGCTCCCTCAACATAGTTCAATATAAGTACACTCTCGCCATAACAGGAATTATACCTGTCTGGTTTTTTCAAGTAATCCCTCAGTATCCAACTGCTGTGCAAAGCAGAAAATATCCAACACAGACAAATGGAGAATTGAACTCTTTTCCGAGTGACTTTGGTAGAGTAAAACATGGGGTCACAAATAGCCACATAGCGGTCAATTGATATGAGCACCATGCATCCTACTGAAACACTGATAACGAGGAAACCTAAAAAGTAATGCACAGCACATACAAAGTCACCCAGGGTCCAACAGCCTCGGAAAAGGAGGATTTCAACTGGCATCTGCAGGAAACCCACAAGGAAGTCTGCGACTGCCAGACAGAGGAGGATGAGGTTGGTGGTGGTGTGGAGCTGCCTGAAATGGGAAAATATCAACACTGAACACACTGTTAGGTGTAAAAATGAGCGTTATTAGCAGTTATAATATTAGTAGTATGAATTGTCCTATAACAAGCCAAAATACAGAGCAGTATTGCAGATGTAAAAGCATTTGCCAATAAACAGTATGTAATAGTTAGGAAAAGGTTAGATGTGCAGCAACCTGAAGTGAGAGACATCATTATTAATCATTTTAATTACACTTTTGCTGACTATCTCAAAAGCACCATAACCATAGTTATCATTAGCTTTTAAAATAACAATTGTAAATATAGAAGTATGTGCCATATGCCATGTAGACGAAACTACTGTCAAAATCTGCTACTGTTTCCATTAGAAAGCTAAATCTGACATTATGCTGTCTAGTTCAAAGCCATTTCTTCAAGTATCTAACTATCACCAAAAAATAAACATTTTTTAGGCCATGCAGATAAGTTTCTCTGCCTGAAGTGGGAGATAGAGATGATGACGAGCAGGTTAAGAACCACAGTGAGCACAGTGACCAAGGACAGGACAGTGCAAATGATCGTGTCCTCCCAGTGAGGACGCGTCGGCTTCTTGCAGGAGTTGTTGACTTCGGGAAAGCAGAGTTCAGCATCCTCCGAGGCCTCCATAGTCAGAGAGAGAGGAGAAGCTACTGAGCTCTAGCAGCTTTCTGATCAAAGCTCCCCGTCATATAGCTTATTTATCTCTAGCCTTCCTCTCCTCTCATATGCAAATTCCACCCATTCACAAAGCCAAAGATGAGATCATACTCTGGCTCCTGGTACTCCTGAAAGTAGTCAGGCACAGTAAAGTATGAATTCTTAAAAAGTAAACAAAGTGATCACATGCTGCTCTGCAGGCTCCTTGGTGCAGTCATGTGATGATGTGTTGAAAACTTGAGTGTCACACGCAACACAACATTGCATTCAAAAACTATGTTTTTGCCCTGATGGAAAAAGGAAGGTCACCTTTAGATTTAAGCCCCGACTTTGGGACAGCCTGAGTATGAAGGCTCATATGGGGTCAACATTTCTGTTATGTAGCATGGTGCCAGACGCAGACATGCTTTAAAAGTGATCAGTAAAATCTTAAAATCAATTCTAAATTGAACAGAGAGCTAGTGGATGTGATGTCGTCTGTTAAAACCAGTAAAAAACCCTAATGTCGGTGTTGTTTTTTTAACCATTTTGATTTGACTTTTCATCTCGTGCCGACAGCACGTCAGAGTTTACAGTGATTTTCACATCTATGGAATGGAACAAAAGTTCCTATAAACATTCATTGTTTCTGAACAACATCTTAATTTACTGCTCACTTTAGCGTAAACTACTGAGAGTTTAATACATGGGGAGTAATGAATGACTGAACAAGGGAATGATTTTGGACAGTGTGTCAGTTCAGCGCGAGCAGTGATGTTTGACTCTTTTTTTCCGGGATGAGGGAAATGATTGTGATATACATTATGTAAAAGGATGCTCTCCCATGAGCAGCCTGGTCTGCCACAACACTCAGTATGCATGTGTGTGTGTTTTAATGATGTCCCCACTAAATTTCAGACCAGGCCCTGTATGGTTACTGTTTGCACCTTTTGTGCTCCTTTTCTAATGTTATTTATTTTGTGTCTCAGATGTTATTATTAATTCCAAACAACAGACATTCTGCACATTTTTACTTCCTTTGTGAGTTTCCTGTTGCAAGTATACTTGTTTTCTCTGGTAACTACTAATTTGGAAAGTTGCCAGACACAGTTGTCTAGTGACCAATAAAGTAAATAAAGCATGACCATGCCTTATTTTATAGACAATATCTTTATGATTTGAAATATGTATATTTTAAGAGCTAATACTACTCGAGATAATGAGAAATTAAGTTTATTAATTTTATATTAGTGAGTGTTTCTGGCTTGATCTAATCATGGAAATGCCATATACATTGAACACGAAGAACACATGCTGTTAGGCCTTATGCTGTTTGAAAGGGTGATGTATTTGTTCCTGTTGTAGTCCTGACTTTCAGAGACACAGTAAGGAACAACTTGACCTGTGAGAAATGAACAGGGAGGAAGATGTAATGCTGGTCCAGTCTCCCTTCTCTTAATGTTTCGTATTGATTGAATGTCTTAGTTATAGTCTTACAGTATCTTGAGCTGATTAAGTTAAGTTAAATCATTTTCTTACACAAAGCTGCTGTAGAATCTATATTACATCTCACATTACATACAAATAAAACAATCCTTTTTTATCTTACAACTGTGTGATTATGTTTAAAGGATTATCACCAAAGTATATTAATCACAATCCACATGAACTGTTTTGGTTTCACAGAGATGTCAGTGAGTTTATATGTATATCCGTGATGAAGATTTTATAGCAGAATGTTTAATAGAGACTAAGATTAATCAATACTTTAATGTATATGCACATGCACAGTATATGATTAAAGAGCAACAACAGGTTTTCCCTTGACCCTAGATATTTTTGCTCAAGAACAACACAAACTATTATATTTCCCCTTTCATAAAGAATGTCTCAGTTTTGAGAAAGTTTGCATTTCACTATAGTATATTGGCATCACAGGAGCCGGGCTTCAGTATCTGAAGTGTCAGGATGAGTCTAATAGATTTTCTGAACCAGGGGTAGAAAAAGGCATAGATGGCAGGGTTCAAACAGGAGTTAAAATGTGCCAGCCAGATCTCAAAGGCTGCAGATGAAGCATCGACTGAAGTGTCTTCGCCTGCCAGAGTGGGGTAATAGTATGGACAAAAACAAAACAAAAACACAACTATAACAATACCAAGGGTCCTGGCTGCTTTCATCTCAGTTTTCTTCACAGTTACGGTCCTTGAACGTTGGGTTGCAATATGAGAGCGCATGGCACGAGCCTGAGACAACGCAACTACAAACACTCGCATATACAGAAGAATGATGATAGTAATTGGTAAGATAAAGGTGAAAATAAGGTCAACAACTCCTGCAATGTAATTGATTACAACCACACACTCTCCAAAACAGGAGCTAGACCTGCCTGGACGCTCTAGGTGATCATTTAAAAGGAGAATCCTATAGAAAACCGAACCAAGCCAACACAAACAAACACAGATTTGAGCTCTTCTCTTAGTGACTATGGTAGGGTAATGCAGAGGGTCACAAATAGCTATATAGCGGTCAACAGATATGAGCACCATGGTGGCTACAGAGGCAGAGGTAATGATGTAGTCAACAACATAATACAGAGTGCACAGAATGTCACCAAGAAACCAGCAGGCCTCTATGTAGATGATTTCAACCGGCATCAGCAGGAGGCCCACAAAGAGGTCTGAAACAGCCAGGGAGAGGATGAGGAGGTTGGTGGGGGTGTGGAGCTGCCTGGAGAGGGAGAATATCATCACTATACATATTGTAATCATATAGCTAGAACAAATATTTCATTAGTTTCATGCAGTAATGTGTCTATCCAAGAGAGAATTGTAAAACAATAACAACATAGCCCTAGTGTCTGGTATACAAAAGTGTGATAACTTTTATATAGCAGATTCAAAACTATTTCTTCTTATAGGTCATGATATTATAACACTTTAGATTATTATATCTGCCTGAAGTGGGAGATGGAGATGATGACCAGCAGATTGAGAGCCACAGTGATCAGAGAAATAGAGGAAAGCAGAACATAAATCAGCATGGCCTCAGTATAAGGATGAGAAGGTTTCTTGCAGGAAGAGTTTAGGTGTGGAAAGCAGAGCTCAGCTCCTTCCAGGGTCTCCATCGTCAGTGAGGAGAAGTTGCTGAGCTCTGGCGGATCTCTGAGCAGGATTCCTGGTCACACAGCTCTTTTATCTCACCTCCCTTTGCATCCTCCACACTACAGCTCCCGTCACTCTTCCATGGAGACTGAGGTCCCTCCTCTCTCAGTCTTTACATCACGCTTTTTTTACTTTGTATGTACACACGCTCACTTTTTTGTTTACTATTTTTTGCTCTCACTGTTGTTGCAACGGACTTGTAGGCCTTCTCAGTGAGCGAGGACTGCAGGCGATCCTGTCTTGGAAGTCATGGAAAGTCTCTGAGTAGGTTGCGGATGGGATGTAACCAGGGATAGGAGCTGCTGTCTTAGCTCTGGGTAATCTTTTCCCCTAGAATGGGGACTTCAGCCTGCACAGCGGGTCAGGGAACATCCGGCTTGTCGTTGGTGTGCTTGCACACCTCTTATAGACACATGTTATGAGACTTTGTTGTCATCTTTCATTTGGTAGCAGTGTCTTTGCGACCTGAACAGATTAAAAGAGCTGGAGAGAGTTGTCATCCTCTCACTCGGAACGATGAACGTCAAATGCCCCTACAGACCTGTCGGAGTAATCATCAACTCCTGCTATGAGGCTCCTGGACTCACTTGCTACGAAGGGTACTCCTTGTTTCCCCTGGTAGTGGGTCAGCAGCGTTGAGTTGGTAGCATGGGTTCCTTTTGAAACAAGCTACTTTTGCATCTTAGCCTGCAACAAAGGCTCTTAAGGGTGAAACGTGAGCAGTGCTCATATGAGCCCAGTCAGGCTGGCTCTAAAAATAATTAATTATTATTTAATAATTAACTATTATTAAATATTATAAATGGGGCACCACCCTGTGAACAGGGAAATTGATGGCCATATGAATTAACCTAGTCTCATGATATGTACTAAAATATCAATTTGGAACTCTGATTAATAATTAAATAAATAACTACAACCAAAACTACCTTATCAAATAGCTAGTAAAAAGTTGAGGATTTTGTAGTTCTAAATGGTAGAGGTTGTCAGCATTCACTGTTATGCAACATTAAATACACCAGCGTGTATATTCAAAAGCATTTATTTAACGCAAAGCAGTAAATAAAACACACAGTAGGTAATTTAACTAAATAATAAGCTGAAGAACAAAAAAAAGTGTGTGTATACCGCGTGCAGGAGCATGAACCACGTGTTAGGTCAGAACAAAAGAGTTTCTGAAGCTGGACCCTTAAATGTTCTCTCCAGGTGTGTGAAGAAGTTAAAGGCCGAAGTCGATTCAAAGTTATATGTAAGTGACACGTGTAGGATAATTTTGCCAGGTTAGAAGAAAGGATTGTTAGTTTACATGCAGGAGAAAGTAGTTACTGGATGCTTGTGCCATCAGGATAAAAGGGAAGAGCATTAAGAGATGTAAGAAAAACGGGGAACCAGAGTTTTGTCGACCGGGGCGGGGGGCGTAGACCAGGTACAGGAAGTGAGAGGTGTGATTGTTTACCCTTTCACAGTAAAAGTTCTGTCACACAATGAACAAATTCATCTTTGGAGGTCCAGTGGTACCTACAGCACATCCCAGCCTGAGGCATCATAAAATCTAACAAGTTGCTTGGAAAGTTTGATAAATTGGATTAAAATGGATTGGCACCTATACGGATCAGCTCGGGACATCGCCAGTTACAATAGTAATGTGTCTCATGTTCTGGTTACTCGGGATTGTGGACAGACCTCGCAAATATAAACACAATTTCTTCTGTAGAAATTAGTTGGAAAACTGTTCCAAGCAATGCCTTTGGATTATCCAGAAAGACACTGTTGTGGGTTTTTTCAAGTGCCAAAAACAAAGTTGTATGCACTAGGCTGATATCTCAAAACCTCTGCAAATCAAACCAAAATGACCATTAGGTGTAAATGAGAATATGTTATGAATATGTTTTGTTGTGATATGGGTGAACTGACTCATTACACAATGATTGCGTAACATCAGTACCGGCCCACGCTGAAAACACAAATGTTAAAACTTATTAGTATGGCTCTATTTGTTAAAGGAGCTACCATTCTCTTATAAAACTGGGATAAGTATCTTCACAAGTTATTCTTCCACAGTTTGCCAGCTGTGTGCAGCCCATGACTTAAGTTACTACATTTGAAGGTCAGTTCAAGAAATTAGTATAATTATTTTCATATTGCAACAGCCATATGTTATGTCCTGCATAGTGGATGTTTCCACCAGTTTGGAATTTACTGTGTCACTACAAACGATTATATTAAGAAGTTCAACATAAGAAATCATTAGGAAAGGCACAAATGTCAAACCCTAGAACTGTCACCGTAATAATCATCGTTTAAAGAAAAATACATTTGATTAAAATACAACTAAACTACTTGCCTATAGTTTTCATCAACTAAAACTAATACATTTTAGTCAAATTGTGTGTGCGTCATGTCTTCTTGGTTGTGTCATATCTTTTTATATCTTACACATGAAGACAAGTGAGATTCAGCCCTTTCCAATGAGAACATAAAACTAAAACATGCATTAAACCTTAACCAGGTCGAGCCAAAGGCCCCGAGAAGGATCATTCATGGGGTTAGGGGGTAATAGACAAATACTGTATTTACTTAAGTCTATTTAAAGATAGTATTGCTGCTAATAGGCCCACTTCAGTCTTTATGTGCTTGTTTGTAGATTCAGTTTGCTTGTGTGCCGTGTGAAGTGGCAACATGTTATAATGAGACCAAATCCTGCTTAAGGCCCCCAAAGCCTAGGATCACATGTCAGTGTGTTGAGGTTGCATCATAAATGTTCAAAAGGTCATGCCAGACATAATCTCCATTGAAACATATGTGTGTTTATCTTAATGAATCATTTGTTTCTCAATAGAAGAACGTTGCAAGTTTTTCAACCAGCTTTGTACCATTACGATGTAGGCAGTATAAGCCTACCCCTCTTATTTGCCGGCTCTAGTGCATGTACAAAATATACAAAATGCAGAATTATAATATTTAATTCAGATAACAGGACTTTTTCTGGCAAATGAGCGGGGAACTCGAGTTGCAGCAACATGGAGGAAAGTTTAACATTGCTCATTTGTATAAACTACACACACTGTAATGATACAAAGCCGGTTGGAAATCAGCAAAGTACTTCTTTAAGCGATGATTGCATCATGTTTTGAGGCAAGGATGTTGCATCATGTTATTATTGTTGTATTAAACTTTTTTTTCTTTTCTTTTACCTTTAATTGCAGTAATGTCATCATGTGAAACTCTAATGAAGGCAGGAGAATGCCAATGTGAAAACTTTGTGCATGCGTGTGTTTGTGTTACGTGTGCAAGTTAATTCATATTTTTTAAACAGAAAGGCTAATAAATAAATATTTAAATGAATAAAATATAAATTGCATCGTGGCTTTGTGATGAATATGAACTGCTACACAAATGCAAAATATTTTACATTTTTATTAATATGAGTGTACTTCTCTTTGTTTTCTGCAGTGTAAAGAGTAGTCCCTGACAGAAGCCAAATTGATTTGTCTCTGATGTGTGTGTATATATCCATCCATTCATTATCTGTAGAGGGTCGTGGGGGGCTTGAGCTGACATTGTGCAAGAGGCAACACATGATTAATCTGACCTGGACGTCTTTGGACTGTGCGAGGAAGCCAAAGTACCCAGATAGAACCCACACAGGCACAGGGAGAACATGCAAACTACACACAAACACACATACACCCACACACACACACACACAAACACACACACACAAACACACAGTGTCATTAAAACCCACTGGTCTCTGCACAACTGTGTGTAGCCCATTAGTTGCTCCTAATGGCCGGGTGCCTCTCCGGCTCAGAAGGTTTTCACACCTTCATTCATTAGTGTCACATGATGATGATGACTGCAATCAGAGGTGTTACTGTGAGACAAAACAAGCTGTAACACCAACGCCTGATGCAATCGTTGCTACATGGACCAATTATTCAAAATAAACAGTAAGCAGATTTTTTTTTGAGATCATGTTTGTAATGAACGAACATTTGTGATGCAACCTTGAGACATCGACACATGATGCAATCTTTGCTTAAAAGTTTGATCCCCCAAATCAGAAATAAAGTTAACGTGTAAGTACTTGAATGAGTGGCAAAACTTTGTAAAGCGCTTTGGATAAAAGTGCTATATAAATGTAGTCTATATATACGCACACACACAAACACACACACAAATTAATGCCAAGTCCGGGCTCTGGCTGGGCCACTCAAAGACATTCAGAGTTGTCCCTAAGCCAATCCTGCATTGTCTTGTCTATGTGCTTAGGGTCATTGTTGGACCTTGGGCCCAGTCTGAGGTCCTGGGCACTCTGGACCATGTTTTCATCAAGAATATCGCTGTACTGTGCGCTGTTCAGCTCTTCCTCAACCCTGACCAGCCCCCAGTCCCTGCAGGTGAAAAACAGTCCCTGAAAATGATGCTGCTACCACCATGCTTCACCGTTGGCATACAAGTGAGGAGCGATGCCTGGTTTCTTAGAATTGAGGCCAAACTGTTCAATCTTGATTTCATCAGACCAGAGAATCTTGTTTCTCACATTCTTTTAGGTGTTTTGTTTTGTTTTTTGCAAACTTCAAGCAGACTTTCATGCGTTTTTCTCTGAGAAGAGGCTGGTCTGGGCACTCTGTCATAAGTCACCTCTCTCTTACCAAGGTCCCTCTCCCCCGAATGCTCAGTTTGACTGGTTGTTCCAAACTTTTAAGAATTATGGAGGCCACTGTACTTTAAGGACCCTTCAGTGCAGCAGAATGTTTGTGTAGCCTTCCCCAGATCTTTGCTTCAACACAATCCAATCTCTGAGCTCTGTTGGCAGTTCCTTTGACCTCATGGCTTGGTTTTTGCTCTGATATGCTTTGTCAGCCTTTCCAAATCATGTCCAATCAATTGAATTAACCGCAGGTGGACTCCCAAGGTGGATCAAGAGAAATGGGAGGCACATGAGCAAAATTTCATAGTGTCATAGTAAAGGGTCTTAATACTAAAGTGATATTTCAGTTTTTACTTTTTAATACTTTTTCAAAAAATTCAAAAACCCTATTTTTGCTTTGTACTTATGGGGTATTGAGAGTAGATTGCTAAGAGAAAAAAAATAGTTTAAACAATTATGGCTGCAATATATATACATATATATATATATATTTGGGACTGAGCTGCTCGGTGTGACCCGAAGAGAGATATAGAGAGAAATAAATTGCGAGTGATTTAACTTTTTTTATACCTTACTCTAACCCTTTAGTACAGTGACAATACACTACAATACACATTCCTTATCAAAAGATGAGTTCACAATTAGGTCACCTCTACAGATAAGTAAGAATACTCATTCAGTATGTTTAATAAACCAAATTAATAAATGAGATTTGTTTGTCTTGAAGTCTGTTATCACGTATTTAAACTCCATGTTTCATTGCCTAAAGCATATGAAGAAATGTAAGTCATATATCTGTAATTCTGCAATATTGTACCATGCTTGTAGAAATGACCTCCTATTGTTTGCACTTAGTACATTTTGCAGTGTGTTATATACACATGCATTATATACAGTGCATTCAATACCTTTTTAATTCATGGAACTATAACTTATCTGCAAGGCATCATGATGCCACTGGTGATAAGTGATGAAATATGTTCATTTTTTCCCCAATTTGGGGTGATTGGATCTTTCAAACAAAGACTGTATCATGTGTTGATGTCGCGTGGTTGCATCACAAATGTTTGGTCAATTCAAACAGGATCTAAAAAAATAAATAAATAATCTGCTGGGGGGGTCATTTGTGTGTGTGTTTGTATATTTATATAGCACTTTTATCCAAAGTGCTTTACAAAGTTTTGCCACTCATTCAAGTACTTACACGTTAACTTTATTTCTGATTTGGGGGATCAAACTTTTAAGCAAAGATTGCATCATGTGTCGATGTCTCAAGGTTGCATCACAAATGTTCGTTCATTACAAACATGATCTCAAAAAAAAATCTGCTTACTGTTTATTTTGAATAATTGGTCCATGTAGCAACGATTGCATCAGGCGTTGGTGTTACAGCTTGTTTTGTCTCACAGTAACACCTCTGATTGCAGTCATCATCATCATGTGACACTAATGAATGAAGGTGTGAAAACCTTCTGAGCCGGAGAGGCACCCGGCCATTAGGAGCAACTAATGGGCTACACACAGTTGTGCAGAGACCAGTGGGTTTTAATGACACTGTGTGTTTGTGTGTGTGTGTGTGTGTGTGTGTGTGTGTGTGTGTGAACTTGTACAACTATCTTTGTGAGAACCAATTTGAGTTTTAGACCATGGGAGTGAGGACATTTTTGAAAAGGGAGGACATTTTTTTTTTTACCAGTCCTCACTTTCAGAGACACCTTCAAAGGGCTGATTGAGGGTTAAGACTTGGTTTCAACGTTCAGGTTAGAATTAAGTTTAGGTTGTGTACAGTGAACAACTTTTCTTAAACTACAGTATCCACACAAACACTGTAAACATACTGTAAAAATATAAATTCAATACCATCAGAAGTCTGGTGTCTCAAGCCAAAAAAACTCAGTCGTCCTATTCATTTGAATCAAGAACTTTGCTTTATTTAAAACATTACTGTGAGAAAACAAGATCCAACAAACTTTGAGAAAAATGTGAACAATTATTCTACCACTGTGTTACTGTGTGTTAGAAAACAACATGTCATCAAGGTGTAATGCTCTATGACTTCTGTAGCTTGAGGCTTTCTTTCAAATCAATTAACTAGTTACTCCAAAATATATGGAGCACACAGTTGTGGTCCGAACTGTATATTTTCTGGATGGGTCTGATGATCAAACGTTTTTTTCAAATGTGTGGAATGAAATCAATATTTGATGCATTTGTATTTATCATGACACACAAATATGCCAAATTAAAAGTGTGGAATTTGAAGAAGGTTTCTTCTGATAATCACTATAGTTTAATGTTTTTTGTTTGAGGGTTGTTGAAATACATTTGGAGCGAAAAGGAATCTTCAAACATGGATCAAATCTTTTTAAGGGGTTATTATATTATCTCAATAATCAAACGTGCTGTAATATGTCCAGTATTCTCTGGCTCAGGAAAGGAGTGAGTTATCATCAAGGCTGATGAAAAAGCTTTCATTATCCAATAATAGATATCAACAGATAATCATCCTCCTTGTGGTTTCCGAAAACACATAATGAAGAATGAAAAAATGTTTTTTAAAACATAGAATCATATAGATACATGTATGCATTAATATATATATACACACACACACACACAGCAACGGAAAACAACATTTTCACTTCATCTCTCTACAGCATGTTGATGTCACGGGAGCCGGGCTTCAGAATCTGAAATGTAACAATACATCTAACAGATTTTCTGAACCAGGGGTAGAAAAGGGCATAGATGGCAGGGTTTAGACAGGAGTTAAAATACATCAGAAAAATCATAAAGATCTCAACTGGAGAACCGATCAAGATGTCGTTGCCCGTGAGAGAGACACAGTAATATGGAGAGTAACACATCAGAAACACAACTATAAGAATACCAAGCGTCGTGGCTGCTTTTATCTCAGCTTTCTTAACTTTCACAGTCTTTGGGCGATTGAGTGAGACACTTGCAATGTGGTACTTCATGGCACGAGCCTGGGACAAAGCCACCACAAATACTTTCGTATACAGCACTACGATGATGGTAATAGGAATAATGAAGCCCACAACAAGATCAAAAGTTCCTGTAATGTTGATCACACATTCCCCAAGGCAGGAATTATATCTGCCGGGTTGCTTCAAGTTATCATATAAAAGGATAATGCTATACACAACAGAATAAATCCAACACAGGAAAATGCATATTTTCACATTTTTATGAGTGATTTTGGTGGGGTAATGCAGAGGGTCACAAATGGCCACATAGCGGTCAACTGATATGAGCACCATGTTTGATACGGAGGCACAGATTATGATAACAGGTAACAGATAATACAGGACACACATGAGGTCACCCAGGATCCAGCAGTTCTCTGTCAAGTGTATTTCAACCGGCATCAGGAAGAGGCCCACAAGAAACTCTGAGACAGCCAGAGAGAGGAGGAGGAGGTTGGTGGGGGTGTGGAGCTGCCTGCAGTGAAGAGAATATCATCACTGTAAACACTGTCACCAGAACTATCAACAGTAGCTGTGAAAAAAAGCAGTAATGCTGAATAACCACAATATATCAAAATAGTATACTAGCAACCAGTAGACCCACTTAATAATCCCTGGGCCTAACCTATATGTGTAATACAATTTCAGCATATGCTGTGAAGGTTATGTGCCTGAAGTGGGAGATGGAGATGATGACCAGCATGTTGAGAGCTGCAGTGAGAAGAGAAATGGAGGAGAGTAGAATGCAAATAAACGCGGTGTCAGAGTGAGGAGGCGACGGCTTCTGGCACGAGGAGTTAAGTAGTTGTGGAAAGCAGAGTTCAGCTTCTTCCATGGTCATTAGAAAGACGAGTAGCTGCCTTCTCACCCAGGCTCTATCCTCATTTCCTTTACTCAAAGACCGCCCACCTCTCTTTGTCTCTCTGCGACAATAATCTCTTTATTCATCTGCATATACATTACACCCCCTAGCCCTCTCCAGCTGATGTAATGTGGGATCAAACTGGCAACCTTCAGTTCACAAGCTCACTTCTCTGACCTTTAGGCCACCACTGCCCCATATCATAACACCTACCAGGTCATTACTCAGTAGTGTTAGCACTGAAGACTGCATTACAATACTCAGTTCGAAGTCCCCAAATTGTTTAGGAGTTTGTGATGGACAGTGACGAAGGGCCTCTCTGGCATGGTAATGTCCTATTAGAGGGATAGTCTCTGGTGAGGGACTCTAGGCTCATCCACACCATTGCAAAGCACAATGATTAA
The DNA here is from genome assembly GCA_031216445.1 of Lateolabrax maculatus. Classification (NCBI taxonomy): domain Eukaryota; kingdom Metazoa; phylum Chordata; class Actinopteri; order Acropomatiformes; family Lateolabracidae; genus Lateolabrax; species Lateolabrax maculatus. Next base: position 3,570,206 of record CM062208.1, on the reverse strand, counting down.
AAAGTAAGACTATTCAAAAATGTCCCTTTTTGCCATAAACTTTAATTGTTGTCCTGATACAAATAAAAACCTAAAGAAGCCACACTGGGTGACATGTTCCTTTATTATGATCAACACTAAAAGAACGAATGTGCTTGTTATGCTACAGGCGGGGATGGAAGATGGTCTTTGGAATATACACACACACACACACACATATATATATATAGAAAAGGCCAGTTATCCCTACAAATTGCTGCAGTCGGGTTCCAAAACTTGGTGGCAAGCCTTTTCAGAAGAGTGGAGGCAGTTATACCAAAATATTAATCCCCATGGATTTGAGAAACAATCAACAATCACATACAGGTGTACTGAAACATTTTTGGGCAATATAGTGTAGATTAGGACCAGTTCCAAAGCAGAGATATGAAAATGTTAACCCCTAAACACATCATAACTAAAAAATGTTGTATCACAGATTTATTTATTTTGCAACAGATGGCGGCATCACTGAATAAATCAATATACAGCATATACTGTATGTACTGTTTTAAAAACATGTCCAAGTTAAAAGGTGCTATGATTAGATACTGTGGTAGTCAATTATTGATTTAGTAGGCATTGGTTTTTAAATTAAGTTAATCACAAAAGAAGATTTCTGGCAACACTCTGGCATATTAAGTGTGTATGAAGAGTGTAAAATCTGGGAGTGAGAAAAGCTAAATAGATCAGGGTCTCATTTGTTCCATCGCCTCCATCCTCTGACCCAGCCCAACACAAAGAGTCCAAAAAAACAGTAATTCAGTAATTTACAACAAGAACAGCAATTCTTAAAAGAACAAAAAACTCTAACTGAAAATTTTCACAGTACATTTTCACATTCAAGAGTGAAACTTTGAATTCTACAATATAAATTAATGACTCCAAAAATGCAATGTTCACAATATTTCAACAAACAGGTCGTATCAGAAAAATGCTTTCTGATAGCAGGAAAGTCCTGCTAATTCAGTCCTTTTTGATTCCAACAATCAGGAACAAAAAAGTCCCTCTCAAAAATCATATGAATCTTTATAGAACCTTTTAGGATCAATGTATCTATCTATCAATAAATCTGTAAGGATACTAAGGAAGGCCAAGCCACAGAACTTTAATGTGTCAAGGATTTGGCTGATGCTTTCCTACAGACCCTCTGACAGTAAACAGGTTTCCCTGTGTGAAATGCTGCTAATCAAATTAATTTCCCCTTTGTGTGTCTGGTTATTACAATTATACGTGCTAACATGGGTAACTGATCCCAGACTCTTCAGGAGGACAAAGCAAAAACATAAGAAACAAAGTGAAGACATTAGTTTGTCTAAAAAGTTTAATTTAGTCCACAGCATCTCCCTGTAGTGTGTTGGTTTAAAAAATGTCAATGGCATTACTTATTTGGCCATGCTTTAAGGTCCTTTAAATGGTTAATCCAACAACATGTTCAAACACATTTCTTTTAACACAAAAAAGGTCTGTTTTTCGTTCACTCCACAGTGTCTCTTTACAGCATGTTGGCCTCACAGGAGCCAGGCTTCAGTATTTGAAATGTAACAATGAGTTTAATAGATTTTCTGAACCAGGGGTAGAAAAGGGCATAGATCACAGGGTTTAGACAGGAGTTAAAGTAGAAAAGACATAATACAAAGGCAGCAGATGAAGCATTGAGCAAGGTGTCCTGGCCTGTAAGTGTGACACAGAAATATGGGCAGAGGCATATTAAAAACACGACTATAACAACACCGAGAGTCCTGGCTGCTTTTATCTCTGATTTCTTAGCAGTTACTTTCACCGAAAACGGGACAGTGATGGCTACTGTGTGGGAGCGCATGGCACGAGCCTGAGACACAGCCACCCCAAATACTCTCATGTACAGAACTATGATGACAGTGATAGGACCAATAAAGGACAAAAAAATATCTACAAGTCCTGCAACATAATCAATAACAACCACACACTCTCCATAGCAGGAGTTATACCTGCCTGGTTGTTTCAGGTTATCCTTCAATATGAGACTGTTGTATAGAACAGAACAGACCCAACAAAGGCAAATACAGATCGTAACTCTTCCCACAGTGACTTTGGTGGAGTAATGCAGAGGATGACAAATAGCCACATAGCGGTCAACAGATATGATCACCATGGTTCCTACAGAGGCAGAGGTAGTAATGTATGCTATATACTGATACAGAGCACACATGGGGTCACCGAGGAACCAGCAGCCGTTTATGAGCACAATTTGAAAGAACATGAGGAGGCCCACGAAGAAATCTGAGACAGCCAGAGAGAGGAGGAGGAGGTTGGTGGGGGTGTGGAGCTGCCTGGAGAAGAAGACCAGCAATATAATTATCATTATTTACAGTATCAATTATTACACAAATAATAGCAAGTAGAGCAAAGACTGAAATACAGTAACATTTTATGAAAAAAATACCCTTTTTAAGAGCAAGCAATACATTTCATTACTATTTACGAGTATCATACATTAATGAAATATTTGGCTACTTGAAGTGGGAGATAGAGATGACGACCAGCAGGTTGAGAGCTGCAGTGAGCAGAGTGATGGAGGACAGCAGAACGTAAATCAGCATGGCCTCAAAATAAGGACGAATTGGCCTCCTGCAGGAGGTGTTGAGGAGTTGTGGAAAGCAGAGTTCAGTTCCCTCCAAAGTCTCCATCACCAGAGAGAGGAGAAGCTGCTGAGCTCTGGCTGCTTTTTGGAGTTCAGACGTTATATAACTTATGTAGCTCTTTTGTCCCTCCTCTACAATTCCCTCCTACTTGGGGACTGATGGGACCCTCCTACCTTGGTCGTATAGTCTCTCTCTGCTGATGTAAACCTTTCTAAATCGTGTCCAATAAATGTAATTTGCCACAGTTGGACTGAACTTTTGTGGACAAATCACCAGACTGGCGGCAGATTGACCAGAAACAGAAGTGGTTAATGCCACAAAATACCAACAACCAGCTCTGCCTCATTTGAAAGAACCTCCCACCTGTTTGTACTTCTTCAACCTGTGAACCTTGCGCTCTGCGTTGTGCACCAACGTACCACACAGCGGATTTCAAGGTTTGGAAAATACAAATCGAGCCCAAAATACTTAGAAATCGTAAATTGACCAGAAATAACTAAAAGTTAAAACTAAAATTTGGATTGTGGTTGAGTAATTATTGTGCATAACTAAAAAACACACAAAGCTCAATAATATTCCCAATCATTTTTTTTTTTATTATTATTAATTATACACTCATAATAAAGGTATAATAAAAGCATACAGCATGCTTTGGTCTGGTTGAGGCCACAGACTGAAGGTTGCGGGTTATAATGCCAAACTATTACCACAGCGTTTGCAAGGCCTTGCAATTTTGTCAAACTTTGTTAGAATACTTGTAAATAGCAGAAAAGCCCTGCAAAATCAGTCCTTTTAGGGACAATCCCAACAAAACTCTACAGGAACATGTAGAGTTCATTCCCAAAATTAATATACACCTTTGCAGAATGTTATACAATCAACTTTGCATGCATGTCTATGCTCTGTAAATCCCTAAGGAAGGCCCAACCACACATTATACTGAAACGTATTGCATACAAGATTTTCTCAGATATCTTACAGTATCCACGTTTATGTGTTTACTTATCAAGTGTCAGATGCTGCTAATCAAATCATAACCTCTCCAATACTACATAAATGATTTTCACCATCTCAGGGGAAACAACCCCAGAAACCCAAAAACAAGACCAAACCAATTTAAGGCTAGAGAAAGATCGGTTATTGTGATTATATGTGCTGGCATAGATTCAGAACAATGAGCACTGATGCCAGTCTGTTCATCAGGACAAAGCCAAAACGGGAATCATTTTGGATCTTGAGTTCGCTGATCAGTCCAAATCTCCATGGAAACCTAAGAAGAAATCCAAGTTATGGTTAGCTATTAATCCCTTTTCAGTACAGATGTGTCTTCTTCAAAATGGCAGTGACATGAAAATAATCATCAATCATTTAAACCTCTAACATTGTTAAGTAAATCATCTTTTATCTTTTGGAATCTGTTAGATGGTAAATGGACTGTGCTTTTCTAGTCTACCGACCACTCAAAGCGCTTTACAACACATGCCAACATTTACCCATTCAGGTATCAACTTTGGTGATCCATTAACTTTTCTAGCGCTACTATCAGGTCAAAATTTGAACTTGCCCAATACCTTGGTTTTTACCAGATTTTTAAAATTCATCCACATATTAATAGTTAGAATTCATTCATTATTTTACTTCTTAATTTAAGTTATTTGCTTTTATTCGGTGGTGGAAGAAGTATTCAGATTGACCCAGTCTTGTTTATTGGAGAATCAAACACTGCTAGCCTCCTACATCTGCATCCTTCTTTCTTCTAAATCATCCTGATGTTAAGTCATCTGGTGTTTGAGATATCTTGCTTTAAACTGCTTTTCTTAACACATCATCTTCTATTCAAGCATGTGTATGTGTGTGTGTGTGTGTGTGTGTATGTACACGATTACCGTATAAAGAAAATATACAAGAACTGTTTTTTTCAGCCGATGGAAAGCTAATGTTTAAGAGATGCATGGTTTTCTAAGGACATAGATGACCTGGAATAAGCATGGAGAGTTGCACTTACCTAATAAGTCCAGGCCATGCTGATGAAGGCAGGGTTTTTATCCTCATATTTTGAAGTGGCAGATCTGCGCCTTCTCCCAGCCTGTTTGCAACTCTGGGAGGCAGTTAAAAGACGGAGAGATTCAGTGTTAGGGGTGTAACACTGATGCTATCAATAAAAGATATCTTGCTTTTTGTGACAATATTCTTATTTGTGCATTTATGTGAATACATTCTGGGCGTACCGGTGCACAGGTGTTACCCTGCCTGACACACAGCTCTACTCTGCAGTGCAAGTAGACGTCTCCAGTATGGCCAGAGAACTGGAACGCGTTGAAAGAGAAGTAGTTGGACGTCCCCAGTCCGTTGCCCTCCACCTTCACCGTCTGGTCAGCAGGGTTAGGACAGCTGCTCAAAAACAGGAAAGAAGACATGACGGGGACTGGCCAGCAACAACAAAGACACTTTTAACCACCATGAGCATCTCTGTTTGTCTCACCCATCGATGACGAGGTCATATCGCAGGCTTCCACCCGGTGAAGGCTGATTGGTTGCCCAGCAGGAGTCAGTCACCACGAGGATCATTTTTTCATCCAGACCGTCCGTCTTCAGCTCCACCCAGATTTTCTCGTCCAGTTGAATGTCGGTGCTTGACTGGATATCCTCCACGCGGTCAGAGTCGGTGTAGGCCTTCATGGTCAGATTGTAATTCCACAGTCCAGAAGAAATCTCCTGGATCACAGAGCTGGAAAAAGTAAACACATAAGTCAGCTGTCTTCCACTCACACGCTCCTAACTATACTATGCCCTCAGTCTGCACACAGAAAACAAGTGAAGCTCAACTGTGTATATCTGGAACTACACACTGTGCACCCACTTGTGTTTGAGTTTGATGGCCAAGCTCTTGATTTCCGGCTGATTGTAATAACAGGAGAAGTCAATATGTGCTCGGTTGTGCCGGTTGATTAGGTCAGACGTGGAGCTGTTCCGCGTCGTGATGGTGTTCTTGTAGATAATTTGGCTGTTGTTTGCCTAAATGGTCACATGGACACGGACATCTTTACTGCACATTCAGGTGAACCTCACACTTCATTCATTTTTAGATTCTGCTGAATTAGTATGAACGTTTTAGACTGCAGCACTTAATGTGGCTGATGTAACAATACACCTGTTCCTAAATCACAAACCAATACCCCCACAACCGCAGAGTGATTACAACTAATAGGAGTAAATTTAGTCACTAACAGAGGGTACCCACCATGACCACCGTACCACAAGTGTTGCTGTTGTTGAATTTGAACGTCACCATGTGGGTCAGGTTGTCCATTTCACCTCTGCAGGCCTCGTCATTGAGGTGTAAGACAGAGTAGTCGATGCTCTGGTCCTCCAAGAGACAATTAGCCAGAGATACCGAAGCAGACTTCTGACTGCAGACAGTGGGCTCACCTGAACACACGTTACAAAACATTGTATTTATTTTGTCCAAATGACTCACAACACCGCAGATAAGCAACTTCCACACATAAATTCATTTTTGAAAACATCTTTTAGAGCTTTTTTCAGTTTGTTTCTTTCTTTGACAGTATGGTGCATTTTTACATTGTTATCTTTTTGACATTAAATCTTAAATTAAATATGTTTTTATATGCAAGAAAGAAGATTGGGTAGATTAATAGCTCATAATTATAAATATTTTGTGCCAAAGGTGTACATTTGGCCCAATGAAGTTACCATGCAAGTCAAAAACACTTCTGTGCCAACTATAATCTGTAAAATTAAGAAAGTAAAAGCAAGAGCCCATACTTTAACAGTATGTAATCTAGCTTTTACTTTCTTAATTTGTCGTTCTTAACAGAGTGTAATGGAAGAAAACAGCAATAACCAAATGCAACTTGATTTTCGATAAAAGGAAAGTATTGGCCCAATATGTTAGTCTAATCCTCAATGTGAGGTCTATGGATCTTTGCTGACTCACCAAAAGTGCCTGTCGATCTGTACTTGGAGGCAAAAATAGCCCGACAGAGGCAGCGGGGTTCCCCACCATTGTACTTCTCACCACAGAACTCATGGGCACTGCAGAACCTGTCCTGACAGAAGGCCTGAGGGACAGCTGCTGCAAACACACACACACACACAGACAGACGTATGAATCGAGAAAAGCTACTGATCACAAAAAATGGCATCCAGTTTGGAATGTGAATGTGATTTTCTAATGCAATGAGCCAGTTTGCAGCTGTGGTAAATAATAATTATCATCGTCCATGAGCTGAGCACCTATTTGATCCATCTGGATGGTGCTACACAACAAGACAATGGTAAAGTGAAATCTTTTCTAATACAATAGTATTGAATTATACTTTAATTATTTCAACTTTGCATTTTATTTCTATTTTGTTAAAACAATACTGAAACTTCTTTAAGTTCAATAAATGCTTTTACTTCTTTGTGTAGGTCTAATGGATTTTTTAGAGGGTAGTTTCTCTAAATCATTGCTTTTAGAATACATTAAGATTACATAGTGATTACACACTAAAATATAATTATGTAGCTACATTGCTCGGGATTACTCTGCAAAGAAGTCTCCTTCTACAATCTAGAGATAGATAGTGTCAAACACTATCTAACCTAAAGGTAAACAGAAAGAGTCATGAAACTTCAGAAGGTGCCTAAAACAAGGTTGTCTTATAATTCAGCACAATTTAGGACTTCATATCAGGTCATCTTGAAACACTACCGACTCTGAAAGACAGTCTTACAGCAGCCGGCCTTTGACCTCCAGCTCTCCACCGTGACATTGCTGTGCTGGCTGCAGGCCCAGGCGTAGGCCTCCAGGAACTGGCACTTGAGACTATCCGCTGCAGAGTATTTGCACAAAGTGTGAGTGCAGGCAGTTACGAAGGGCTCTGGGTCGATGTGCTTGTTGCAAGCAGTGAAGGGAGCCTGCTTCAGGAGATTACACCTGTTCGAGTGAAAGTGTGACATGAAAGTTCAGTCATAAAGGACAGTAAGGCACATGTCTACTAGAATAAACAAGATAAATGGGGTTTAGGTGTCTATCTTCCAAATTCATCCCTGGTTAAAAGAGACCACCAGATAATAAATGTAGTGAAGCGTGCCCTAGAAGTAAATTTTGCCTGTTTATTAACTTTATAGACATTAATCTGTGTTTACCATTCTGTTGTGGTGTTGCAGTTGATTGTACTGTCAGCAGCGTCATCATACTGTATCTCACAGCTAGGGGGCAACAAACAGTAAAAGATCAAAGACAACCTAGTCCAAAAACTGCAATGTATTTCAAAGTCATTCATTCAAATAAGCAGTATTGGTCAATAAGACATTCTGTTTGAGGTCTTACCCAGTGGCACTGTGTGCTGAGACCCTCTCTTCACTAAAAGACCCGCTGGTGTTGCCACATAAACCAAGCACGGGTCCTCCACTTGGTCCTGGACAGTTTCAGGAGAGAACAGATCAATAAACTTTTAAAGTGGACAGGCACAGCAGCACACTTACAGACAGCTGGTCACCGTGTATATATATATATATATATATATACAGACGTTTTATGCATCTTTTAAATGGAATGAGTTTTGTAACTTAGTTTTTATTAATTCTTTGTTGATTGTGGTTGTCTGGCCTTGTGTGTGTTGTTTTTGTTGCTGGCTGTGTGATAATCTGACTATGAATGTTTCTTGTTCTCAGGTCTCTCTTAAGAAACTGATCTAATCTCTCAGAGTTATTACTTCATCAGATCAAAACCAAATTCCTCTGTATTGCCCACCCCAACCCTACAATTGATTTTATTTATTTGTAAACCCGAGGTCGACATGATTGACCCACAATTGATTTGGATTATTTTGGCTGATGAGACTTTTTCTCGGGACTGTGTGGACTGTGTGGACTTGACTGACATCTCTCTAACACCCTTGTTAGCTTTGTTGCACCTCTTTGGGCCGGATAAATTTGACACCACACCAACCCCCAGCCCAGCTCTGCCCCTTACAACCTGAGCGTAGGTCTAATTAGCCAGAATAACTGAAAACACCTGTGTGTGTGTGTGTGTGTGTGTGTGTGTGTACAGGGCCTTTGATGTCCTTGTGTCCTTTGTCTGATCTGCAAGAAGGGAGCTGCCATTGTCCAGGAAAACAATTCAAACTAGTATTATTCTACTAAACATATGGAGTAATATTCTAAGCATGAGGAAGGGGGGAGGAATTTAAGTGTACCTGTCATGTGGATCAGTGCGGTGAAACCATCAAAGAGGACAGAAACTGTGTGGTTGGAGGCTGATATCTTTGCATTCATTCCTGTCTGGTCCCTAAAGAGCTCCACACTGTGGACCACCTGAGCTGTGGCGCTGAGCGTCAGCACTTTGTCATTTAACTACATGACAGCAGGGGAGAAAACGTGACAGAAACACATATTCAAACATCAGAAACACTCAAAGAAACTGTTCTCAACTGAGGAAATCAACAGATGCATGTATAAAGCTGTCCTCATATTTTTGGCACTAATGGAGCTTCATATCATATGGTCTTGTGGTCTGCCCTCTACTGGGCAAATGGAAGGAATACACTGCTTTGCTGTTAAATACCTCATGTCTCTGAATTACCTCTCTCTTTTGGTAATATGCAATGCCCCACAACAAGCATAACCTTGGGTCCCATGCCCACCTTAATCAGCCCCTGCCTGGAGAGTACTGAACATCAGCAATTGATGAGATCTAAAAAAACAAACCAAAAAAAAAAGGCAACTTACCTTAACCCTGCCGCCTTGTTCCAGGGAAATCTGAACACCCGCCTTGTCCAGCTGCAGTATCACACGGTCCAAAAAACTAACATCTTTACGGCGTCTCTCCTGGAAAACTCCCAGGACCTGGAAGCCCGGGATCGACGAAGGCCTCATCAGAGAGTACCCACACCGGTCCAGCACAGAGTGGACTCTGCCAGCAAAATTGATGACAGTGGAGCCAGTCACAGTGCACATGGTGTTCAGCAGGCAACTGCAGGAGGTGGAGGGATGAAGGAAGAAAAACAAAACAAAGGTTATAAAATAAAGGGGAAATTATATTAATGTGTGGCATGGAAGATGTATGTAGAAATTCAAAGCCACCAACAGCTTTGTTATGTAAAGTAACAGCATTTGGTTGAATACTGTGTTGATCGAGACCTGAAATTCTCATCAAAGTTTGGTTTTGTTATGTTTGAGAGAGATTTCCTCTGTTTCATTTCTTCAGATATTTACCTCCCGTCGCCCTGGCAACGCTCCATGGGATCACAATGGCTGACGGCTGTGGCGACTCCACTCACATCACAGGTTACAGTAGCGCAGATGTTTGGGTCCTTTACTGTCGTGTTTGACTTATAAACGACACCTAGGAGGTTGGAAAAGTTATCAACTGTAAGCTAATTAAATAACATCAATTTTAAATATTCAAATTTTGCTTTTGAGGCCTGAAATTGGACTTTAAGAAGAACTGGATTTACTAACCTGAGAGTCTACATCCGCTCATGTCTGCGATGACACCCTTATTTGTTTCATTTGTCTGGAATTTCTGTTTAGAAACTGTAAGTCCGTTGACTTGTGAATCAGCCTCCTAGGAAGTGCCCCCCCGAAAACAAAACAAAAAAAAAAACAGATTCATCAGTTACGTCAGTTCCAGTGATTGATAACCACTGACCACCTGCATGTCCAGCAATTGTGAAAGGGTTCGTGCTCTTAAATGCAGGTTACTCAAGAAATTGTGTCAGGTGCATTCCTATCTCATATAAAAACTGCCAGCACACTGAAAAAAAAGAACAGGAGGCTCTTCAGATGCAAAAAGAATCAATTTATTCCACGTGTAAAGCGTGTGAGCCAATGGCCCTTTGATGGAAACTTGATGGACACTTTGATGGTCTCTTTTGCACATGAAATACATGATTTTTTTCCAGTGGGGGATTCTGATTGAGCCCCTGAATTGCGATGCAGCATCGTCACACTTAAAACAGAAAATATATATTTATGTATCAAATCCTCCATATTTCTGTAAACATTATACTCATACTTACAACATCAACATTTGTGTACCCAGAATATGTCTTGATTGCCAGAATTGCTTGTGTCCCAAAGTTGCCAAGTTCAATTTGTTGAATCTGACAAAGGAAATGGACACAAAGACACTATTAAGAAATGGTTAAGTTTTTAAATATCCTTCCTTATTAAATGTATTATTTCATTAAAACAACTGACAGTAACACCGGTCAAAACAATTCCTCAAACTGAAAAACACTCACAGCAGAATGTTGACTGTCTTTTAAAGGAATTATGTTGACACATTTCCCAGCATGCTTTATGTTTGGCAGAAGCTTGTGAACCCCAGATCCAGTGGGTATTTCTTTTGTAAGTACCGCCAGGTCACCTCTGTCCGCCGTCCCTCCAGACATCACAATACAGTCGTTTTCCATTCCAGGTGTGTATAAGCCATTGAAGCAAACGGCAAATCTGTTGGCTCTGAAGGCCACCTGTTCAAAGATCACAGCGGAGAAACAACCAATCAACAACAGTAACAAGAACAGTGTTATTTTTATTTAAAAACATTTTTTATTATTATCTTATCACACAAAATGTTATTTTAATTTCAATAGTCATTTCAAAACATTATTTTTCTGTTATTCTGAGACATTTCTCACAGAGGAGGAAACCCAAACTTGGTTTTGGATGAAAACAGAAATAAAAGCCTGCATCTCTGAACAGACCCTTTCCACGGCAGACGTTTTGACTTGTCAAAGCAGGAAAAGCACAGGTGGAATTCATAACATGAGTGCATTTCATTTCGATGAAGCGGCTCCAGGGCTCTGGTATTGTACACTTAATGAATGGAACCATCATTAATGTTATTATTTACACCCCTGTGCCTTTCTTGCTTTGACAAGTCAAAATGTCTGCGCTGAAAAGGTTCTATTGTCCTGATGGAGCGCAGTCTGGCCTTCTGCCAGCCAACAACTATGTGCAATACATGTGATGTGCAGAAAAACATTTGAAATGTTTCTTACTTTACAAGACGTTTGTGTCTATAGTTATCTGTTACAGTGTATAAATATATACATGTTTTTAAACCATATTTCTATAATGTGTAACATGAGATTTTTGTCTTGTTTTTTTAGGCTACATTGTGGCTTGAGTAGATGCACATCCCCTGTAGATGTTAAGATATGACTCACTCGACTCCACCCCCTGCATGTGCAGATTACCTGAAAAGAGTCACGTCTTGGTCACATTTTGTGCCTCATGACTCAAATGTTGATTAATGTGTTACTTACCTGCAGATGTAATTCTTATACTGGTATTTCATTATGTTAATCACTTGAACTAATAATGGCTTGCTTATTCACTATTACTGAACCACACACATTTATTTTGTGCATTTCTTAATGTATCACAAATTAGTAATGCATCAATCAGTATTCATTATGTACCTCATGATGAATTATTACAAAAAATGTTCATTTGTATTTTAACATAAATCAGTCTTTCTTTTTCTGGGCCAGATGTTTCCTCAGCTGGCAGAGATGAACAAAAGGACAATAATGACAGTAGGTAGAAAGACGTATGTCTTAAACAGGAGAGTTTATATTACTCACATAAACTTTGTCATATTTCTGTCCATAATATGTGATGGGGCACGAGGTGATGTTCATCTCCCCGGAACTGGTAAATGTCTGGTTTGTTGCAGCAGTACCTGAAGATATGGAGACACATGCTTTGTGCACACTGTATGTGTTTTTACACCAAAGACCAAAGAGTAACGCCTCGATCTCTAGTGGCTGGTGGTCAGTGAAACTCAAAAATTAGATTTTTACACAGCACTGTAAAAATCAAATTTATTATTATTATAAATTATTATATATATATATATATATATATATATATATATATTGTTTTTCTTTTATTTGTGCAAAAACTGAAATGTATAAACGTGGAACCAGCCTTCTAAAGTGGCCGTGTTTAAGTAGTGAAGCCTTCTCACCTGACAGCAGGCTGAGTGCAGCCAGGTAAAGCATGAAGCAGAACATGTTGGCGGTCCGCTGACAGGGACCTGAAACACAGTTGGAGAAGACATAATTTAAAAAATGGTACATACAGTATAGTGAGTGGTCTAAACTATTATAATAATGGCATTATTATTATATTTTCTTCTTTTTATTTTCTCTTCCTCCTCATAATAATAAAAGATAAATGCATTTGAACAATCCTTGAAAGGTTTAGTTGTTTAGAAAATTCATCGATGGATGAATTCAAATGTGTGCTGTTACATGTGTTTCCATTGTGACTAAATACATTCAGCTCAGTGTAATATCAGTGTTAACCTACATTAGTTATTAAAATAATGTGGGAGCAGTTTAAATGTGCTGATGTTCCCCACAGTTGCTTACACATAAATCATCTCAGAATATTACGTCTCAAAATAAAAAATCAGCTTCGGCAAACCATCAACACCTGGTGAATGTGTTTAATAGCTATGTTTAGTCGCACAGGGAGTGAGAGTTTAATTTTTAGTTTAAAAACCATTACTTTATCACCTTTGCACCTGTTTGTATACAGGTTTGCAAAGATTACTTCTTCTGCAAAGTGTCAGTCAATGTGGCAAAAAAAATAAAATATTTTGCATTTATTTTCCTGTGTGAGTTATCGCTCTTATGTTCACAATATTTTTAGAATATTTAGCATTTTTTGTTTTTTATCTTCAGAAATGACCCCAGTTGTTTTTTCTATATTCAGCTATACTAAGAGCTGTTGGAAGAGTTCCCAGGTTTTCTTACCCTCTGGAAGAGTTGGCGAGCGGGGAAGTCAAGCAGCTCTGTGTTTGAGGAGAAGTTTCACTGGATGCTTCAGCACTTGGATCGATTTGTCTGCCTCGTCTCTCTGTGTGGAGGACACTCCTTCTCCCTCCCTGCCTACATGCTGTGCTTATCCACAGACTTGTTTCTCATAGATTTTTCTGACCTTTTGTCTTTCCCAAACTGGCTTCAGTCACAGAACATTCCAGTTTCCAAACACTCTATAATTAGTTACTGATGCAGACTGTGATTACAGCTTGACAATGTCAGGTGTCAAACCTTTCAATGCCTCATTACTGTCATATAAGATCCATTTTGAAGAAGCACAGAAAGGTATCAGGCTGACTCATTTATCATGTGTGAAACTATTATTCTGTCTCCTGTAACTTATCATGAAATAAAAAATCTAAACATGCAATATATAATACAGTATAGATAATACAATATCGACATGGCATTCATTTAAAATCTGACAATGTATCAATTAGTTAGATACAGTTTGGGTTTAGGGTCAAATTAGTCGCCATTTCTTTGACCCTGAACAGAGAGTCTGTGTTATGTCTATATTTAGTTTTCAAATTCACATTTCGTGAGTGTGCTCTATAACTGTAAGTGGTTGGACAGAAAGACAAATGCACGAGACAAAAGAAAAACATCCTTAAGCTCAAGTGTTCAGTTCCAGAGATCTGGTCCGGAATGTAACAGGGCAGGTCGGAGTTGGACATTCCTATTTAAAGTGTTGTCACTGATGAATTTCAGCTCCAGGTAAGACCTCTGAGTGAGGTAAAGTTCAGGACTGGCCAACCAGTCACAAACCCAAACGCCAAAACATAGTTATAATATAATACAGGGTTGTATCACAACACTTCACGCACAAGCACTCTTGCAGGCGAAAGCACATGCAAACACACACAATAACAGCCCACTAATGGGTGAATTTAGCTACTTTTGACTCAGTTGGACTAACATTTCTTGTTTTCCACGTTCCAAATGAAATTAAGCGTCGCATTTGTGTCAGGAAGGACAGATGAGTGCTTGGATTTCACATGTTCAGAGTACAGAAAAAAAATAAGAAAAAAAAGTTTCCTTCCCTGAGAATTGATTCCTGTAGCCTGACATCCCCTGACTAATTTACAAATGCATACGGGGCCCGGCCCAAAAGGCCTCTGAACGCAATTGGGATGACCTACAACAAATCAGAGCAACGACACTTTAGAACAGTTTGATTCAACAGTGAAAGGGCCAAAGAAAAGTTATTTGCAGCCTTTCCACTTGTAGATCATAATATCTCTCCTCAGAGATTTTCAAGCTGTGTTGCATATGGTGCTGCATTCACTTTTGGCATGTTACCTGCTGCTTGTCCAATTGCAAGCAACACATTGAAAAAATGCATCAGCCATGTGGGCCATGTGGGCTTTGCAAAATACCAAGCAACACACACAAATCCCCTTTTATGTTGTATTGTCCTTTTATGACGTTTGTGATTGAGATATTAGGGCAATCATTCACATTTATTATGTAAATAAAAATGGGATTCAAAATGAAATAAAAGTGACAAAATGAGGTGAATAGAAGAACCACATATATGTAGTTTGTGGCTTGTGAGCCGCAGGTTGAAGAACCTTAGTTAAGCCAGGGAAAGGAGTGTAACTGGAGAGTCTTGAGGGGTTATATAATATATCTAAAGGAGTAGTTGATCCTTTGTTCCCATTGATGACTTTCCCTATCAAACCCAGCACTGGGCAGGTATCTCTTTTTGTCAAGTCAAATGTTATCAGTTGGTTTTATCAGTGTGGTGTAAATAGAAAAAGTGGAAGCTGCAAATGTGTACCCCGCCCTAGGCATTTTTTTTAAAAAAACTGTCTAAAATGTGACTACTTATCTAATATGTAGTACTTAGGGAGTCTAATAATGATGTTAACAATTCAAATGGGAATCAAGCTGTGTTAAAGCTGTCTTCTCCAGCCAACAAAAGATGATTACACATCTTAATTAAATTGTGGTGAATGTCAGAAATGTCTGAAAAACCTGGGACGAATTATGAGCACAGACACTAAGAAACGCCCCTCCCCTCCTTCTACCTAGCTATTTGCGTAATGTCAGCACAAGGCCTGAACCTGAGGAGACAAACACATGACTTGAACCTTTGACACAGTAGATATTAATTGTTCAAATGCTTCATTATAGTAGAAAGAGACCTGAAATTGAACCATGGAGCAGGGATTCACTTTTCAAAAAACCAGACCTGCATCCACAACGCTCAGTGATTCGTCACTAACAATAATGTTTAAGACTATGTGACTGTACAAGTGGGTGTTACTACCTGCTGGACATTTCTGCCTGTCGCACCTCCAACGGCACCATGATAATAATAAAATATATATAACACATATAATGTAGCTATGAGCAGAAATACTTTTTTATTGATGTGTTTTTTCACAACTATAACTCCTCCTGGAGGCACCCATAAGTGGAGGCGACAGCAAAAACAGATAATGACAATAAAACACAAATATAACAATGTGCAATACTGTATGTCTTCATAGGAGAAGTGATTACTGTTGACAAATACTGTACATTAATACACTTGAAATGATTTTATAACTGTTTACAGCTATATCAAAGTGTGTTGTAAATTATCTATTATGTGTTGGTTTACTGCGTATAAATGCAAAATACTGTAAGGGGGCTTTAAGCAAATTTTATTTCAGCCTAAATAGCAGCTGTTGGTTCGAACCTGATTTTTCTGGTTCTCTGTTCATGGTGCTGATGAAGAGACCAAAATATCGGTTATACGGTTATCCATACTTTTTCCTTCAGTATTTGACAATGACTGAGCCCTCTGACTGTTCAACAAGATATGTCGGTCATATCACACAGAGGCTCTGACTTAGTTCCATTAACAGGGCACCAGTCCGAGGCAGACAGAGGAAAGGTCAACAAACAAAATGCACAGTTCAATAGTCTTCCTATTTATTGCGGGTTTCAGCTACAAGCCATCATCAGCGTCACAGTGGAAAAGTAGTGAAAGTGAAGTTACTGTACACCAAATTAAGAAACTGAAGAGAAGAGGTAACATGATCACACTTTCTGTAGGTTTCTGTGACGTGCAAAAGCAGGTAGCATATTTTACATTTGTCAAGACTTAACTAAATTCCTTCTTCACAGAAAAGTGTCATGTTAGTCACTACACAGCCTCTCTATGGTATACTGGCATCACAGGAGTCAGGCTGAAGTATCTTAAATGTAACAATGAGCTGAATAGATTTTCGAAACCAGGGGTAGAAAAAAGCATAGATCAACGGGTTTAGACAAGAGTTGAAATAGAACAGCAAGGTCTCAAAGGGCACGGATGTAACGCCAAACAAGGTGTTCTGGCCTACAAGAGAGGAACAGTAATATGGACAGAGGCATGTCAGAAACACAACTACTACAACACCAAGAGTCCTGGCTGCTTTCATCTCAGATATCTTAGCAGGCACCGTCTCTGAACGCTGACGTGCGGCCGCTGTAATGTAAGACCGCATGGCACGAGCCTGAGACACAGCCACCACAAATACTCTCATATACAGAACTATGATGACAGTGACAGGACCAATAAAGGTAAAAAAAAGATCTGCAACTCCTGCAACATAATCAATAACAACCACACACTCTCCATAGCAGGAGTTATACCTGCCTGGTTGT
The DNA here is from genome assembly GCA_031216445.1 of Lateolabrax maculatus. Taxonomy (NCBI): domain Eukaryota; kingdom Metazoa; phylum Chordata; class Actinopteri; order Acropomatiformes; family Lateolabracidae; genus Lateolabrax; species Lateolabrax maculatus. The sequence goes on along the minus strand of CM062208.1, from coordinate 3,553,078 downwards.
TCCAGGTTATCCTTCAATATGAGACTGTTGTATAGAACAGAACAGACCCAACAAAGGCAAATACAGATCGTAACTCTTTTCACAGTGATTTGGGTGGAATAATGCAGAGGATCACAAATAGCCACATAGCGGTCGACTGATATGAGCACCATGGTTCCTACTGAGGACGAGGTAATGATGAAGTCAAAAACAAAAAACAGAGCACACATGAGGTCACCGAGAAACCAGCAGCCACCGGTGAGGAAAATCTGAAAGGGTATCAGGAGGCCCACGAAGAAATCTGAGACCGCCAGAGAGAGGAGGAGGAGGTTGGTGGGGGTGTGGAGCTGCCTGGATTAAAAGAGGAGCCTCATATGTGTTATTGTTTGTAGTAGCGATTGCAATTCTATTGTAATATTTATCAGATATAATCCATAAGTAAAATATAAAAGCAATGTTTAATATAAATCAAAACATAGACATAAAGAAATTAAATGCTTCATGGAAAAGAAAAGTTTTTATAAACACATTAGATATTTTGTTACTTGTAGTGGGAGATGGAGATGATGACCAGCAGGTTGAGAGTCGCAGTGAGCGCAGAGATGGAGGACAGAAGAATGTAAATCAGCACAGCCTCAGTGTGTGGCCGCCTTTGCTTCATACAGGAGGAGTTGAGGAGTTGTGGAAAGCAGAGTTCAGTTCCCTCCTGCATCTCTATTATCAGAGAAAAGCTCTGGCAGCTTTTCGACCAGAACTCTCTATCATACAGCTGATTTATCTCTTTTCTCCAGTTCATCCCCTCGTCCCTTTTGCCTTACTACAGCTTTTTTTTTTTTTTTTCTTTTCAGACTGGAGTCCCTCCTTTCTCTTTTGCCTTGCAAAGTCATCATTTTCATCTTGGACCTCCTTCCGTCAGTGAAATCACAAACCAACAGAAGTACAGAATAAGTTGTTTAAGGTGGGAAGGCCCCAACCATTAACCTTAGTCACGCGCAACGGCCTATGTGTCCAGCTTGGAGCCATCAAGTTCATCTGGACATCCTCAGAAATGCAGAAGAGAAAAAGGGGTGAAGGTGACAACGGCATCACTGCCCTCTGAAACCAATTCTTTCCAATGGCTTGAGGCACGCCAGGATGGCTTTTACTACATCGAGCAAAGCAAGCCTCTCGGCAAGTTTGCGGTTGTGCGCTGAACCCAGCGGCGAGCGCAGCTCAAAATGCGTTTTGTCTAAATGGGCCTTAAGACAGTTGGTAAGGCAAACCACATTACTTTAGAATGGGATCTTCATATTTTTCACACTTATAATTGGCAAATGCAACAAAAGCTTTTGCTTAATTTGATACTAACCCTTACCCTGGAGTCCACTCACTTTGGTTTAAAGACATGCTTCAATGTATGTAATTGATCATCCTGCTCAAACTAAGGCCTGTGTTTAGGTAAAGGCATATGGTAGGGACTTAAACAGTAACAATTTATGTCAAGTCATACAATTTATTTATAAGCAAAGCTCATAAAGGGTCAGGGGTAATGGCAGAAACATTGTTAGGAAAAAGAAAATTTGCCTGAGTGGAGGTATTTCTTATTGTGAGGCAACAGTGCTAACAACAACTTACAATCCATTCAAACTGATCTGCACGAGCAGACATTTTTTGTGGGAAAAGACTAATTAGCCACACCACACACCTGTATGAGCTGATACCTTTAAGTAGAGCAGAACCATTTGGCTTACCTAGTAACCAAATTAGTTACTAGGGTAATGACGAGGCGCAACTCTAAAACAGAAGGAAAGGCCCAAACCACTGACCTCAATGACAAACTATCCAGCCCTTTATTGCAAGACGTTTGAACATAATCATACATCTTGAGCTTATCCAAGTTCATGGCATAATAGTAACTAGTATCTGTACTTCCTCCACTTCATGTGGTGGTCATGGCTGTCCTAAAAGACAGCTTTGGCTGTGTTGTGATTTGCTGTTCCCCAATACAGAGCCACATGGAAATCGTAGTAACACTTGAGATTGCGACTCAGACTGTACAGTGTAATTATCCCCAATTTACAGTGTAATTATTTGTACTAAAGGTGTACTAAAGGTGAAAAGTCTGAAGAAGATAAATTAAGTGATTAAAAAAAGGAGAAGCTATCTCACTGCTGATAATAAATAAAAAATGTCACCAGAAGGGAAGAGGGAGCAGAAACGAAAGGAGGAGGAGGAAGAAAAGAGATAAATCAGTTTGTGACACAGAGCTCAGCAGTCTCTTGGCTCCTGCTCTTTATGATGATGAAAACCGTTGAAGATGCTGAACTCTGCTTTCCACAACTCCTCAACTCCTCCTGCAGGAGGTCCATGCATCATCACTCTGTAGCCATGCTCACCTACATTATACTGTCCTCCATCTCTCTGCTCACTGTGACTCTCAACCTGCTGGTCATCATCTCCATCTCCCACTACAAGTAGATAATGTTTTTGTGTTGCCTTTTATCTAATGGAATGATAATTCTGACTGCAAATAATGATAAGTATGTTGCTCTTTTACCTCCCCAGGCAGCTCCGCACCTCCACCAACCTCCTCCTCCTCTCTCTGGCTGTATCAGATTTCTTTGTGGGCCTCCTCATGTTCTTTCAAATTGTGCTCATAGACGGCTGCTGGTTCCTCAGTGACCTCATGTGTGCTCTGTATCAGTATCTAGCATACATTACTACCTCTGCATCTGTAGGAACCATGGTGCTCATATCTGTGGACCGCTATGTGGCTATTTGTGATCCACTACATTACTCTACCAAAGTCACTCAAAAAACTGTTAAAATATCAGTTTGTCTGTGTTGGATAGGGTCTACTCTCTGTCACACTCTGCTGCAGAAAGATAACCTGAAACAACCAGGCAGGTATAACTCCTGCTATGGAGAGTGTGTGATTGGTGTCGATTACGTTGCAGGACTTGTAGATCTTTTCTTGTCCTTTATTGGTCCTGTCACTGTCATCATAGTTCTGTATATGAGAGTATTTGTGGTGGCTGTGTCTCAGGCTCGTGCCATGCGCTCTCATATTGTAGCTGTCACTCTCCATCAATCAGTGAAAGTAACTGCTAAGAAATCAGAGATGAAAGCAGCCAGGACTCTCGGTGTTGTTATTGTCGTGTTTTTAATATGCGTCTGTCCATATTTTGGTGTGGCACTTACAGGCCAGGAAACCTTGCTCAATGCTTCAGCTGCTGCCTTTGTATTATGTCTTTTCTACTTTAACTCCTGTCTAAACCCTGTGATCTATGCCCTTTTCTACCCCTGGTTCAGAAAATCTATTAAACTAATTGTAACACTTCAGTTCCTGAAGCCTGGCTCCTGTGATACCCGCATAATATAGAAAGCACTCTAACTAAAACATGAAATTTTCTAAGAAATAAAATTTTTCACATTACTGTGTCAGTTATTATACATAATTAAAGAAAATAAAACTGAAACCTGATTTAAAAAAAACTGAAAACAGGATAACTTACATGTTAGGTGACAGAAATAAAGTATGTTGTAAAATTGAATGAATCAGTCTCCATGAGCTTATCTGCTGTTCATTGTCAGTTTTTCATAATTTCCACCCCTTCCTTGTTTTCTAAGTGTAGTGAAATATACTTTAATATTATGTGCATTTGAGTGAGACTTAAAAGTACCATAAATGTTTTTGGTCACACACCCCGTGTCATCTACTGTAAACTGTGAATTGAACTTCACATGTATCGTTTTTTTTTTTTGTTTCTCAAAAGAAACAGACACGATCAGCTAGTCTTTTCTGTCTAAATAAAAGGAAAACAAAGTGCCGTAGCTGGTAATAATGCTGGCTAGTTACACTGTCAACACATACAGATAAAAAAATGTATGATTCCAGAAAACACTTAAACATCATCATGCTTTGTGTAAAATGTACATAATGTACATACAAATACATATAATTCACACTCTCATAAGGATGGAAGAGAAACAAGTTTGAGACAGAGGGGAAAAACAGACTGTATGACAGCACATCACCATGTTTTACTCATCACATTTTAATTTCTCTCTCTCTCTAGCTCTCTCTCTATATATATATTATAGTACAAACATTTAATGACACTGTAACCATATTTATTGTACACATTATATTTTGGGTTATTTGAATTACTTAAGTAGCTTTACTAATTTTGTGTTGCTTATGAAGCTGTGCGTTGTACTGTGTACATTATATATTTCAGTAGGAATATTTCCATCAGTATTTCATTAGCATTTATAGCACTTAAATTATTTAATTCATATATTTTCATGTGTTATATTTAAGCTGCTTCTTCATGTCCCCTTGACTATATGGGTTAAGTAGTTCCTACATGCCACTGTTTACGAGGGACAGGTATGAGTGTAACAGAGTGAAGTGCCATGTGCAACAGTAGAGTCAGAAATCTGCTGTGAACCCTGAGAGACTGAAGTTGGGGGTACTGTACTGTATGAAGGTTAAAAGAGAGTTTATAAAGAGAAAGTGTAGCCCGCTTATTACACACAGCTCAGAAGGACTGGAAAACGCTACCAAGCAAGAAAAGAGGGTTATAATAGAATCAATCATTAAAATGGCATGGGTTTCGGCAGATTAAAACACAAAATCAATGTTATTAATACAAAAGGAGAGTAAATGTTTATGTTCATTAACTTTGATATGGAAGTATTACATTTTAAGGCTGTTTGCCAGAAATGGGAACTGTTTAAGCAGACATTGACAAAATCTTTTTAATTTGGTTCCACTCGGTTAGGGGGTACCCACAGCAGATAATCCGCATATTCGATTTGGTGTAGGCTTTTACGCAATTTTCAGTGGTTTCTACAGCGATGAGTGACTATGGATTTGCATGAGTGCTGGCCAGCAGACACTCTGGGGTGCTTGGCAGTAGAGACAGCCTAAGGCCTCGTGAGCCATGGGAGCTTTGCTGTGTTTTAGGGACTCCCCAATAAATGGTGGCTGCTGGAGCTCTTCAACTGGTCTGTTGAAGGCTCATTTGGAAGAGCAGAAACTGGCTGTGAAGATTAGGCTGCAGGCTAACTGACTCAAGGGGCAGGCAGTGGTTCCTGGTTGAATTTAATTCATAAAACTGTACTAACATAAACAGTGATTTTGTTTAATGTCAGTGAACCTGTAACCATTTGGCTTCCCTAGTAACCAAATTAGTTACTAGGGTAATTAAGAGGGGCAACTCTGAAACAGAAGGAAAGGCCCAAACCACTGACCTCAATGACAAACTATCCAGCCCTTTATTGCAAGACGTTTGAACATAATCATACATCTTGAGCTTATCCAAGTTCATGGCATAATAGTAACTAGTATCTGTACTTCCTCCACTTCATGTGGTGGTCATGGCTGTCCTAAAAGACAGCTTTGGCTGTGTTGTGATTTGCTGTTCCCCAATACAGAGCAACATGGAAATCGTAGAAACACTTGAGATGGCGACCTGGACTGTACAGTGTAATTATCCCCAATTTACAGTGTAATTATTTGTACTAAAGGTGTATGCGTATATGCTTTCCAATACATACAAACAGGTACAAGGGAACAAGATGTGAAGTATGGAAATAACGGGGTAACAATCGTAATGTAAAGCATTAACGAAATTCTAAGAAGATAAATTAAGTGATTAAAAAAAGGAGAAGCTATCTCACTGCTGATAAAAAAATAAAAAAAATGTCACCAGAAGGGAAGAGGGAGCAGAAACGAAAGGAGGAGGAGGAAGAAAAGAGATAAATCAGTTTGTGACACAGAGCTCAGCAGTCTCTTGTCTCCTGCTCTTTATGATGATGAAAACCGTTGAAGATGCTGAACTCTGCTTTCCACAACTCCTCAACTCCTCCTGCAGGAGGTCCATGCATCATCACTCTGTAGCCATGCTCACCTACATTATACTGTCCTCCATCTCTCTGCTCACTGTGACTCTCAACCTGCTGGTCATCATCTCCATCTCCCACTACAAGTAGATAATGTTTTTGTGTTGCCTTTTATCTGCTGGAATGATAAATTTTACTTAAATAATGATAAGTATGTTGCTCTTTTACCTCCCCAGGCAGCTCCGCACCCCCACCAACCTCCTCCTTCTCTCTCTGGCTGTATCAGATTTCCTCGTGGGCCTCCTTATATTCTTTCAAATTGTGCTCATAGACGGCTGCTGGTTCTTCGGTGACTTCATGTGTATTCTGTATTGTGCTTTGGACTGAGTACTAGGGTAACTGAGTTACTGAAGTGCTTTAAAAATAAAGATGCATACTGTAAGGTCACTGAAACAACAATAAAAAACAGAACAGAGGTAAGAAGCTGATAATAGTGTAGTAGTCTCTATTAAAAACATTACATTTTATATGAACAACATAATGTTATTTAAGGTGATAGCAAAGCATTTTTATAAAACAGGTTTTTCAAGGAATTAAAATGATGTTACTGAGCTGACTGCATTTATAGTGAAACCCTGGTTAAGAATAAAATTGTTTAATTATGTGACTCTGTGATTTAAAGTATAACTACCACACCTCTGTAATAAAAACACCCCAGAAACTAAAATACTTGTAAATTATGACACAAGTAGCCAATTAAGTGAACTGCAGTCAGCATCTTTTGTCTTGAGTTTGTGCACATGCTTGAACTCCACAGACAAGAGCAACAAACTTAGGCCGGCGGCACCTAAACATTGGGGATTCATTATTTTTATTAATGTACTTTTAAGATGTTTTTGAGACTACAGTTACAGTGGGGCAACTTGTTTGGAAACATAGATATAATTGGTTTAAGCTCACCAGCGACATCTGTCGGACCAAACGAACCATATGCCACAGCGAGCAGGAGAGGGAAGAAAGCCGGGATAAAGGCCAAGCTCACTCCAGCTAATCTAACCCCAGCTTGGACCTAAGGCTGCTCCTGGATAATGTCAGGTCACTAGAAGGTGCAATGGATGAAATGGGACTCAGGCTGGACAAGCAACAGGAAATCAGAGACTGTTGTGTCCACCTCTTTACAAGGGCCTGCCTCCATCACTCAACCCCGATTCAAGCTATTCCTCTGAACGGACGGACTGTGTTCTGAGCCGACAGAGTCCAAGACTACGGCAGGACGAGAGGAGGCAGACTCTGTGTTTACATCAATGATGCTCGTGACTCAAACGCAGATAGAGTTGATGAACAAAGCTTCCCGTTAGCTAGTGTTGCAGACTGTTAAAGCAAAGCACTCAGGAACGCACCTAAAAGTCACATCTTTTTGATTTTTCCGGCAAAACAATCCAGAGTCCTTTACATAGAAAACAGTCTACACGTTGTTATTGTACATTCCTGACTCTAGATTTATTTTGATTATTCAGTTTGTTGATGTTTTACAGTGGCAACACTCGAATAACCCTATGGAAACGAACAATGCCCAGCAAGGAGATAATCATCTCTACCTGACCCAGAAGATTCAGGACTGTCCACAACCACCCAGACTCTTCGTCATGCACCTACCTCACAGGACTCTTTTCAGAGGTGGCAAGATAAGTCACTTATAACAATAATTTGGAAGGAGTTACAACTTATGTCTCAGGTGTTTGCAAGTTTCACATGAGGGGCAGTCGTTGAGATGCAATTAAAAATTGGGGAAGTGAACACTGATTCCGCCTTTAGCTTCAAACTAACTACACATTAAAGTGTTGAAAAACAGGTATTTTTTAACTATATTCAGCCCAGTTAAACTGCAGCTCTGTTTGAAGTAGCCACGGACGCACAGCAAAACATTGAGAGGAGAGTAACTATCTAACTAACGTTTTGTAAGAGTGATTGCCTGTTTTAAACCGAGTAAAGTGGTTGTTCTGCAGTAAACTGTACTAATGGGCGGGTGTGCGGGCCAGACCTCGATACCGCGGCTCCCTTCAGCTCCACTCCTGCAGACTCTGGTCCCAAATTACGTCACTAGTGCAAGATGGCAATGCTTGTATCCGGGATATTTTGGCTTAATTTTTGTACAGCAGGTGCATCGTCCATCTTTATATACAGCCTATGTGTCATATGTATAGTCATTTTTTCCCTTATTATGGGAAAAACTTTGTCCGGCAGCTGGGCAACAGGGGTGTCGGTTGGAGTTCAGTGGTGTCTACAGCGATGACTGGCTGTGGATTTGCATGAGTGCTGGCCAGCAGACACTCTGGGGTGCTGGGTAGTAGAGACAGCCTAAGGCCTCGTGAGCCATGGGAACTTTGCTGTGTTTTAGGGACTTCCCAAAAAATGGTGAGCCTGCGACCAATAAATGGTGGCTGCTGGAGCTCTTCAACTGGTCTGTTGAAGGCTCATTTGGAAGAGCAGAAACTGGCTGTGAGGATTAGGCTGCAGGCTAACTGACTCAAGGGGCAGGCAGTGGTTCCAGGTTGAGTTTAATTCAAAGAACTGTACTAACATAAACAGTGATTTTGTTTAATGTCAGTGAACCTGTAACCATTTGGCTTCCCTAGTAACCAAATTAGTTACTAGGGTAATTAAGAGGGGCAACTCTGAAACAGAAGGAAAGGCCCAAACCACTGACCTCAATGACAAACTATCCAGCCCTTTATTGCAAGACATTTGAAGATAATCATACATCTTGAACTTCTCCAAGTTCATGGCATAATAGTAACCAGTATCTGTACTTCCTCCACTTCATGTGGTGGTCATGGCTGTCCTAAAAGACAGCTTTGGCTGTATTGTGATTTGCTGTTCCCCAATACAGAACCACATGGAAATCGTAGTAACACTTGAGATTGCGACCCGGACTGTACAGCGTAATTATCCCCAATTTACAGTGTAATTATTTGTACTAAAGGTGTATGCGTATATGCTTTCCAGTACATACAAACAGGTACAAGGGAACAAGATGTGAAGTATGGAAATAACGGGGTAACAATCGTAATGTAAAGCATTAACGAAATTCTAAGAAGATAAATTAAGTGATTAAAAAAAGGAGAAGCTATCTCACTGCTGATAAAAAAATAAAAAAAATGTCACCAGAAGGGAAGAGGGAGCAGAAACGAAAGGAGGAGGAGGAAGAAAAGAGATAAATCAGTTTGTGACACAGAGCTCAGCAGTCTCTTGTCTCCTGCTCTTTATGATGCTGAAAACCGTTGAAGATGCTGAACTCTGCTTTCCACAACTCCTCAACTCCTCCTGCAGGAGGTCCATGCGTCATCACTCTGTAGCCATGCTCACCTACATTATACTGTCCTCCATCTCTCTGCTCACTGTGACTCTCAACCTGCTGGTCATCATCTCCATCTCCCACTACAAGTAGATAATGTTTTTGTGTTGCCTTTTATCTGCTGGAATGATAAATTTTACTTAAATAATGATAAGTATGTTGCTCTTTTACCTCACCAGGCAGCTCCGCACCTCCACCAACCTCCTCCTCCTCTCTCTGGCTGTATCAGATTTCTTTGTGGGCCTCCTCATGTTCTTTCAAATTGTGCTCATAGACGGCTGCTGGTTCTTCGGTGACTTCATGTGTATTCTGTATTGTGTTTTAGACATTATCATTACCTCTGCCTCTATAGGAACCATGGTGCTCATATCTGTGGACCGCTATGTGGCTATTTGTGATCCACTACATTACTCCACCAAAGTCACTCAAAAAACTGTTAAAATATCAGTTTGTCTGTGTTGGATAGGGTCTGCTCTCTGTTGCATTCTGCTGCTGAAGGATAACCTGAAACAACCAGGCAGGTATAACTCCTGCTATGGAGAGTGTGTGGTTGTTATCGATTATGTTACAGGACTTGTAGATCTTTTCTTGACCTTTATTGGTCCTGTCACTGTCATCATAGTTCTGTATATGAGAGTATTTGTGGTGGCTGTGACTCAGGCTCGTGCCATGCGCTCTCATATTGTAGCTGTCACTCTCCATCAATCAGTGAAAGTAACTGCTAAGAAATCAGAGATAAAAGCAGCCAGGACTCTCGGTGTTGTTATTGTTGTGTTTTTAATATGCCTCTGCCCATATTTTGGTGTGGCACTTACAGGCCAAGACACCTTGCTCAATGCTTCATCTGCTGCCTTTGTATTATGTCTTTTCTACTTTAACTCCTGTCTAAACCCTGTGATCTATGCCCTTTTCTACCCCTGGTTCAGGAAATCTATTAAACTAATTGTAACACTTCAGTTCCTGAAGCCTGGCTCCTGTGATGCCTGCATAACATAGTGAGAACTGTGTTGCTTACTGTGTCAGTTATTACACATAGTTTCAAAAAAAAAAAAAAAACTGAATCCTGTTTTTAAAAAAAACTGAAAACAGGATACGTTACATGTTAGGTGACAGAAATAAAGTATGTTGTAATATTGAATCAGTCTCCATGAGCTTATCTGCTGTTCATTGTCAGTTTTTCATAATTTCCACCCCTTCCTTGTTTTCTAAGTGTAGTGAAATATACTTTAATATTATGTGCATTTGAGTGAGACTTAAAAGTATCATAAATGTTTTTGGTCACACACCCCGTGTCATCTACTGTAAACTGTGAATTGAACTTCACATGTATCGTTTTTGTTTTGTTTTTCTCAAAAGAAACAGACACGATCAGCTAGTCTTTTCTGTCTGAATAAAAGCGAAACAAAGTGCCGTAGCTGGTAATAATGCTGGCTAGTTACACTGTCGACACATACAGATAAAAAAATGTGTGTTTCCAGAAAACACTTAAACATCATCATGCTTTGTGTAAAATGTACATAATGTACATACAAATACATATAATTCACACTCTCATAAGCATTGAAGAGAAACAAGTTTGAGACAGAGGGGAAAAACAGACTGTATGACAGCACATCACCATGTTTTACCCATCACATTTTATTTTCTCTGGATATGCATACAGTTTATTATAGTACAAACATTCAATGATACTGTAACCATATTTATTGTACACATTAGGTTTTGGGTTATTTGAATTACTTAAGTTGCTTTACTAATTTTGTGTTGCTTATGAAGCTGTGCGTTGTACTGTGTACATTATATATTTCAGTAGGAATATTTCCATCAGTATTTCATTAGCATTTATAGCACTTAAATTATTCCATTCATATATTTTCATGTGTAACATTTAAGCTGCTTCTTCATGTCCCCTTGACTATATGAGTTAAGTAGTTCCTACATGCCATTGTTTACGAAGGGACAGGTATGAGTGTAACAGAGTGAAGTGCCATGTGCAACAGTAGAGTCAGAAATCTGCTGTGAACCCTGAGAGACTGAAGTTGGGGGTACCGTACTGTCTTGCCGTTTTGGTGGTGATTAAATGAAGATTAAAGGAGAGTTTATAAAGAGAAATTGTAGCCCGCTTATTACACACAGCTCAGAAGGACTGGAAAACGCTACCAAGCAAGAAAAGAGGGTTATAATAGAATCAATCATTAAAATGGCATGGGTTTCGGCAGATTAAAACACAAAATCAATATTATTATTACAAAAAGCAAGTAAATGTTCATGTTCATTAAGTTTGATATTTAAATATTACATTTTAAGGCTGTTTGCCATAAATGGGAACTGTTTAAGCAGACATCGACAAAATCTTCTTCTTTTTAATTTGGTTGCACCCGGTTAGGGGGTACCCACAGCAGATAATCTGCATATTCGATTTGGTGTAGGTTTTTACGCAATTTTCAGTGGTTTCTACAGCGATGAATGGCTATGGATTTGCATGAGTGCTGGCCAGCAGACACTCTGGGGTGCTTGGCAGTGGAGACAGCCTAAGGCCTCGTGAGCCATGGGAGCTTTGCTGTGTTTTAGGGACTCCCCAATAAATGGTGGCTGCTGGAGCTCTTCAACTGGTCTGTTGAAGGCTCATTTGGAAGAGCAGAAACTGGCTGTGAAGATTAGGCTGCACGCTAACTGACTCAAGGGGCAGGCAGTGGTTCCTGGTTGAATTTAATTCATAAAACTGTACTAACATAAACAGTGATTTTGTTTAATGTCAGTGAACCTGTAACCATTTGGCTTCCCTAGTAACCAAATTAGTTACTAGGGTAATTAAGAGGGGCAACTCTGAAACAGAAGGAAAGGCCCAAACCACTGACCTCAATGACAAACTATCCAGCCCTTTATTGCAAGACGTTTGAACATAATCATACATCTTGAGCTTATCCAAGTTCATGGCATAATAGTAACTAGTATCTGTACTTCCTCCACTTCATGTGGTGGTCATGGCTGTCCTAAAAGACAGCTTTGGCTGTGTTGTGATTTGCTGTTCCCCAATACAGAGCCACATGGAAATCGTAGAAACACTTGAGATGGCGACCTGGACTGTACAGTGTAATTATCCCCAATTTACAGTGTAATTATTTGTACTAAAGGTGTATGCGTATATGCTTTCCAGTACATACAAACAGGTACAAGGGAACAAGATGTGAAGTATGGAAATAACGGGGTAACAATCGTAATGTAAAGCATTAACGAAATTCTAAGAAGATAAATTAAGTGATTAAAAAAAGGAGAAGCTATCTCACTGCTGATAAAAAAATAAAAAAAATGTCACCAGAAGGGAAGAGGGAGCAGAAACGAAAGGAGGAGGAGGAAGAAAAGAGATAAATCAGTTTGTGACACAGAGCTCAGCAGTCTCTTGTCTCCTGCTCTTTATGATGCTGAAAACCGTTGAAGATGCTGAACTCTGCTTTCCACAACTCCTCAACTCCTCCTGCAGGAGGTCCATGCGTCATCACTCTGTAGCCATGCTCACCTACATTATACTGTCCTCCATCTCTCTGCTCACTGTGACTCTCAACCTGCTGGTCATCATCTCCATCTCCCACTACAAGTAGATAATGTTTTTGTGTTGCCTTTTATCTGCTGGAATGATAAATTTTACTTAAATAATGATAAGTATGTTGCTCTTTTACCTCACCAGGCAGCTCCGCACCTCCACCAACCTCCTCCTCCTCTCTCTGGCTGTATCAGATTTCTTTGTGGGCCTCCTCATGTTCTTTCAAATTGTGCTCATAGACGGCTGCTGGTTCTTCGGTGACTTCATGTGTATTCTGTATTGTGTTTTAGACATTATCATTACCTCTGCCTCTATAGGAACCATGGTGCTCATATCTGTGGACCGCTATGTGGCTATTTGTGATCCACTACATTACTCCACCAAAGTCACTCAAAAAACTGTTAAAATATCAGTTTGTCTGTGTTGGATAGGGTCTGCTCTCTGTTGCATTCTGCTGCTGAAGGATAACCTGAAACAACCAGGCAGGTATAACTCCTGCTATGGAGAGTGTGTGGTTGTTATCGATTATGTTACAGGACTTGTAGATCTTTTCTTGACCTTTATTGGTCCTGTCACTGTCATCATAGTTCTGTATATGAGAGTATTTGTGGTGGCTGTGACTCAGGCTCGTGCCATGCGCTCTCATATTGTAGCTGTCACTCTCCATCAATCAGTGAAAGTAACTGCTAAGAAATCAGAGATAAAAGCAGCCAGGACTCTCGGTGTTGTTATTGTTGTGTTTTTAATATGCCTCTGCCCATATTTTGGTGTGGCACTTACAGGCCAAGACACCTTGCTCAATGCTTCATCTGCTGCCTTTGTATTATGTCTTTTCTACTTTAACTCCTGTCTAAACCCTGTGATCTATGCCCTTTTCTACCCCTGGTTCAGGAAATCTATTAAACTAATTGTAACACTTCAGTTCCTGAAGCCTGGCTCCTGTGATGCCTGCATAACATAGTGAGAACTGTGTTGCTTACTGTGTCAGTTATTACACATAGTTTCAAAAAAAAAAAAAAAACTGAATCCTGTTTTTAAAAAAAACTGAAAACAGGATACGTTACATGTTAGGTGACAGAAATAAAGTATGTTGTAATATTGAATCAGTCTCCATGAGCTTATCTGCTGTTCATTGTCAGTTTTTCATAATTTCCACCCCTTCCTTGTTTTCTAAGTGTAGTGAAATATACTTTAATATTATGTGCATTTGAGTGAGACTTAAAAGTATCATAAATGTTTTTGGTCACACACCCCGTGTCATCTACTGTAAACTGTGAATTGAACTTCACATGTATCGTTTTTGTTTTGTTTTTCTCATAATAAACAGACACGATCAGCTAGTCTTTTCTGTCTGAATAAAAGCGAAACAAAGTGCCGTAGCTGGTAATAATGCTGGCTAGTTACACTGTCGACACATACAGATAAAAAAATGTGTGTTTCCAGAAAACACTTAAACATCATCATGCTTTGTGTAAAATGTACATAATGTACATACAAATACATATAATTCACACTCTCATAAGCATTGAAGAGAAACAAGTTTGAGACAGAGGGGAAAAACAGACTGTATGACAGCACATCACCATGTTTTACCCATCACATTTTATTTTCTCTGGATATGCATACAGTTTATTATAGTACAAACATTCAATGATACTGTAACCATATTTATTGTACACATTAGGTTTTGGGTTATTTGAATTACTTAAGTTGCTTTACTAATTTTGTGTTGCTTATGAAGCTGTGCGTTGTACTGTGTACATTATATATTTCAGTAGGAATATTTCCATCAGTATTTCATTAGCATTTATAGCACTTAAATTATTCCATTCATATATTTTCATGTGTAACATTTAAGCTGCTTCTTCATGTCCCCTTGACTATATGAGTTAAGTAGTTCCTACATGCCATTGTTTACGAAGGGACAGGTATGAGTGTAACAGAGTGAAGTGCCATGTGCAACAGTAGAGTCAGAAATCTGCTGTGAACCCTGAGAGACTGAAGTTGGGGGTACCGTACTGTCTTGCCGTTTTGGTGGTGATTAAATGAAGATTAAAGGAGAGTTTATAAAGAGAAATTGTAGCCCGCTTATTACACACAGCTCAGAAGGACTGGAAAACGCTACCAAGCAAGAAAAGAGGGTTATAATAGAATCAATCATTAAAATGGCATGGGTTTCGGCAGATTAAAACACAAAATCAATATTATTATTACAAAAAGCAAGTAAATGTTCATGTTCATTAAGTTTGATATTTAAATATTACATTTTAAGGCTGTTTGCCATAAATGGGAACTGTTTAAGCAGACATCGACAAAATCTTCTTCTTTTTAATTTGGTTGCACCCGGTTAGGGGGTACCCACAGCAGATAATCTGCATATTCGATTTGGTGTAGGTTTTTACGCAATTTTCAGTGGTTTCTACAGCGATGAATGGCTATGGATTTGCATGAGTGCTGGCCAGCAGACACTCTGGGGTGCTTGGCAGTGGAGACAGCCTAAGGCCTCGTGAGCCATGGGAGCTTTGCTGTGTTTTAGGGACTCCCCAATAAATGGTGGCTGCTGGAGCTCTTCAACTGGTCTGTTGAAGGCTCATTTGGAAGAGCAGAAACTGGCTGTGAAGATTAGGCTGCACGCTAACTGACTCAAGGGGCAGGCAGTGGTTCCAGGTTGAGTTTAATTAAAAGAACTGTACTAACATAAACAGTGCTTTTGTTTAATGTCAGTGAACCTGTAACCATTTGGCTTCCCTAGTAACCAAATTAGTTACTAGGGTAATTAAGAGGTGCAACTCTGAAACAGAAGGAAAGGCCCAAACCACTGACCTCAATGACAAACTATCCAGCCCTTTATTGCAAGACATTTGAAGATAATCATACATCTTGAACTTCTCCAAGTTCATGGCATAATAGTAACCAGTATCTGTACTTCCTCCACTTCATGTGGTGGTCATGGCTGTCCTAAAAGACAGCTTTGGCTGTGTTGTGATTTGCTGTTCCCCAATACAGAGCCACATGGAAATCGTAGAAACACTTGAGATGGCGACCTGGACTGTACAGTGTAATTATCCCCAATTTACAGTGTAATTATTTGTACTAAAGGTGTATGCGTATATGTTTTCCAGTACATACAAACAGGTACAAGAGAACAAGATGTGAAGTATGGAAATAACGGGGTAACAATCGTAATGTAAAGCATTAACGAAATTCTAAGAAGATAAATTAAGTGATTAAAAAAAGGAGAAGCTATCTCACTGCTGCTAAAAGAATAAAAAAATGTCACCAGAAGGGAAGAGGGAGCAGAAACGAAAGGAGGAGGAGGAAGAAAAGAGATAAATCAGTTTGTGACACAGAGCTCAGCAGTCTCTTGTCTCCTGCTCTTTATGATGATGAAAACCGTTGAAGATGCAGAACTCTGCTTTCCACAACTCCTCAACTCCTCCTGCAGGAGGTCCATGCGTCATCACTCTGTAGCCATGCTCACCTACATTATACTGTCCTCCATCTCTCTGCTCACTGTGACTCTCAACCTGCTGGTCATCATCTCCATCTCCCACTACAAGTAGATAATGTTTTTGTGTTGCCTTTTATCTGCTGGAATGATAATTCTGACTGCAAATAATGATAAGTATGTTGCTCTTTTACCTCACCAGGCAGCTCCACACCCCCACCAACCTCCTCCTCCTCTCTCTGGCTGTATCAGATTTCTTTGTGGGCCTCCTCATATTCTTTCAAATTGTGCTCATAGACGGCTGCTGGTTCTTCGGTGACCTCATGTGTATTCTGTATTATGTTTTGGACATTATCATTACCTCTGCCTCTATAGGAACCATGGTGCTCATATCTGTGGACCGCTATGTGGCTATTTGTGATCCACTACATTACTCTGCCAAAGTCACTCAAAAAACTGTTAAAATATCAGTTTGTCTGTGTTGGATAGGGTCTGCTCTCTGTTGCATTCTGCTGCTGAAGGATAACCTGAAACAACCAGGCAGGTTTAACTCCTGCTATGGAGAGTGTGTGATTGTTATCGATTATGTTACAGGACTTGTAGATCTTTTCTTGACCTTTATTGGTCCTGTCACTGTCATCATAGTTCTGTATATGAGAGTATTTGTGGTGGCTGTGTCTCAGGCTCGTGCCATGCGCTCTCATATTGTAGCTGTCACTCTCCATCAATCAGTGAAAGTAACTGCTAAGAAATCAGAGATAAAAGCAGCCAGGACTCTCGGTGTTGTTATTGTTGTGTTTTTAATATGCCTCTGCCCATATTTTGGTGTGACACTTACAGGCCAAGACACCTTGCTCAATGCTTCATCTGCTGCCTTTGTATTATGTCTTTTCTACTTTAACTCCTGTCTAAACCCTGTGATCTATGCCCTTTTCTACCCCTGGTTCAGGAAATCTATTAAACTAATTGTAACACTTCAGTTCCTGAAGCCTGGCTCCTGTGATGCCTGCATAACATAGTGAGAACTATGTTGCTTACTGTGTCAGTTATTACACATAGTTTCAAAAAAAAAAAAAAAACTGAATCCTGTTTTTAAAAAAAACTGAAAACAGGATACGTTACATGTTAGGTGACAGAAATAAAGTATGTTGTAATATTGAATCAGTCTCCATGAGCTTATCTGCTGTTCATTGTCAGTTTTTCATAATTTCCACCCCTTCCTTGTTTTCTAAGTGTAGTGAAATATACTTTAATATTATGTGCATTTGAGTGAAACTTATAGCACCATGAATGTTTTTGGTCACACACCCCGTGTCATCTACTGTAAACTGTGAATTGAACTTCACATGTATCGTTTTTGTTTTGTTTTTCTCATAATAAACAGACACGATCAGCTAGTCTTTTCTGTCTGAATAAAAGCGAAACAAAGTGCCGTAGCTGGTAATAATGCTGGCTAGTTACACTGTCAACACATACAGATAAAAAAATGTGTGTTTCCAGAAAACACTTAAACATCATCATGCTTTGTGTAAAATGTACATAATGTACATACAAATACATATAATTCACACTCTCATAAGGATGGAAGAGAAACAAGTTTGAGACAGAGGGGAAAAACAGACTGTATGACAGCACATCACCATGTTTTACCCATCACATTTTATTTTCTCTGGATATGCATACAGTTTATTATAGTACAAACATTCAATGATACTGTAACCATATTTATTGTACACATTAGGTTTTTGGTTATTTGAATTACTTAAGTTGCTTTACTAATTTTGTGTTGCTTATGAAGCTGTGCGTTGTACTGTGTACATTACATATTTCAGTAGGAATATTTCCATCAGTATTTCATTAGCATTTATAGCCCTTAAATTATTTAATTCATATATTTTCATGTGTAACATTTAAGCTGCTTCTTCATGTCCCTTGACTATATGAGTTAATTAGTTCCTACGTGCCATTGTTTACGAAGGGACAGGTATGAGTGTAACAGAGTGAAGTGCCATGTGCAACAGTAGAGTCAGAAATCTACTGTGAACCCTGAGAGACTGAAGTTGGGGGTACCGTACTGTCTTGCCGTTTTGGTGGTGATTAAATGAAGATTAAAGGAGAGTTTATAAAGAGAAATTGTAACCCGCTTATTACACACAGCTCAGAAGGACTGGAAAACGCTACCAAGCAAGAAAAGAGGGTTATAATAGAATCAATCATTAAAATGGCATGGGTTTCGGCAGATTAAAACACAAAATCAATATTATTATTACAAAAAGCAAGTAAATGTTCATGTTCATTAACTTTGATATTTAAATATTACATTTTAAGGCTGTTTGCCATAAATGGGAACTGTTTAAGCAGACATCGACAAAATCTTCTTCTTTTTAATTTGGTTGCACCCGGTTAGGGGGTACCCACAGCAGATAATCTGCATATTCGATTTGGTGTAGGTTTTTACGCAATTTTCAGTGGTTTCTACAGCAATGAGTGACTATGGATTTGCATGATTGCTGGCCAGCAGACACTCTGGGGTGCTTGGCAGTGGAGACAGCCTAAGGCCTCGTGAGCCATGGGAACTTTGCTGTGTTTTAGGGACTCCCCAATAAATGGTGGCTGCTGGAGCTCTTCAACTGGTCTGTTGAAGGCTCATTTGGAAGAGCAGAAACTGGCTGTGAAGATTAGGCTGCACGCTAACTGACTCAAGGGGCAGGCAGTGGTTCCTGGTTGAATTTAATTCATAAAACTGTACTAACATAAACAGTGATTTTGTTTAATGTCAGTGAACCTGTAACCATTTGGCTTCCCTAGTAACCAAATTAGTTACTAGGGTAATTAAGAGGGGCAACTCTGAAACAGAAGGAAAGGCCCAAACCACTGACCTCAATGACAAACTATCCAGCCCTTTATTGCAAGACGTTTGAACATAATCATACATCTTGAGCTTATCCAAGTTCATGGCATAATAGTAACTAGTATCTGTACTTCCTCCACTTCATGTGGTGGTCATGGCTGTCCTAAAAGACAGCTTTGTTCTGTATTGTGATTTGCTGTTCCCCAATACAGAGCCACATGGAAATCGTAGTAACACTTGAGATTGCGACCCGGACTGTACAGCGTAATTATCCCCAATTTACAGTGTAATTATTTGTACTAAAGGTGTATGCGTATATGCTTTCCAGTACATACAAACAGGTACAAGGGAACAAGATGTGAAGTATGGAAATAACGGGGTAACAATCGTAATGTAAAGCATTAACGAAATTCTAAGAAGATAAATTAAGTGATTAAAAAAAGGAGAAGCTATCTCACTGCTGATAAAAAAATAAAAAAAATGTCACCAGAAGGGAAGAGGGAGCAGAAACGAAAGGAGGAGGAGGAAGAAAAGAGATAAATCAGTTTGTGACACAGAGCTCAGCAGTCTCTTGTCTCCTGCTCTTTATGATGATGAAAACCGTTGAAGATGCTGAACTCTGCTTTCCACAACTCCTCAACTCCTCCTGCAGGAGGTCCATGCGTCATCACTCTGTAGCCATGCTCACCTACATTATACTGTCCTCCATCTCTCTGCTCACTGTGACTCTCAACCTGCTGGTCATCATCTCCATCTCCCACTACAAGTAGATAATGTTTTTGTGTTGCCTTTTATCTGCTGGAATGATAATTCTGACTGCAAATAATGATAAGTATGTTGCTCTTTTACCTCCCCAGGCAGCTCCACACCCCCACCAACCTCCTCCTCCTCTCTCTGGCTGTCGCAGATTTCTTTGTGGGCCTCCTCATATTCTTTCAAATTGTGCTCATAGACGGCTGCTGGTTCTTCGGTGACCTCATGTGTATTCTGTATTATGTTTTGGACATTATCATTACCTCTGCCTCTATAGGAACCATGGTGCTCATATCTGTGGACCGCTATGTGGCTATTTGTGATCCACTACATTACTCCACCAAAGTCACTCAAAAAACTGTTAAAATATCAGTTTGTCTGTGTTGGATAGGGTCTGCTCTCTGTTGCATTCTGCTGCTGAAGGATAACCTGAAACAACCAGGCAGGTATAACTCCTGCTATGGAGAGTGTGTGGTTGTTATCGATTATGTTACAGGACTTGTAGATCTTTTCTTGACCTTTATTGGTCCTGTCACTGTCATCATAGTTCTGTATATGAGAGTATTTGTGGTGGCTGTGACTCAGGCTCGTGCCATGCGCTCTCATATTGTAGCTGTCACTCTCCATCAATCAGTGAAAGTAACTGCTAAGAAATCAGAGATAAAAGCAGCCAGGACTCTCGGTGTTGTTATTGTTGTGTTTTTAATATGCCTCTGCCCATATTTTGGTGTGGCACTTACAGGCCAAGACACCTTGCTCAATGCTTCATCTGCTGCCTTTGTATTATGTCTTTTCTACTTTAACTCCTGTCTAAACCCTGTGATCTATGCCCTTTTCTACCCCTGGTTCAGGAAATCTATTAAACTAATTGTAACACTTCAGTTCCTGAAGCCTGGCTCCTGTGATGCCTGCATAACATAGTGAGAACTGTGTTGCTTACTGTGTCAGTTATTACACATAGTTTCAAAAAAAAAAAAAAAACTGAATCCTGTTTTTAAAAAAAACTGAAAACAGGATACGTTACATGTTAGGTGACAGAAATAAAGTATGTTGTAATATTGAATCAGTCTCCATGAGCTTATCTGCTGTTCATTGTCAGTTTTTCATAATTTCCACCCCTTCCTTGTTTTCTAAGTGTAGTGAAATATACTTTAATATTATGTGCATTTGAGTGAGACTTAAAAGTATCATAAATGTTTTTGGTCACACACCCCGTGTCATCTACTGTAAACTGTGAATTGAACTTCACATGTATCGTTTTTGTTTTGTTTTTCTCATAATAAACAGACACGATCAGCTAGTCTTTTCTGTCTGAATAAAAGCGAAACAAAGTGCCGTAGCTGGTAATAATGCTGGCTAGTTACACTGTCGACACATACAGATAAAAAAATGTGTGTTTCCAGAAAACACTTAAACATCATCATGCTTTGTGTAAAATGTACATAATGTACATACAAATACATATAATTCACACTCTCATAAGCATTGAAGAGAAACAAGTTTGAGACAGAGGGGAAAAACAGACTGTATGACAGCACATCACCATGTTTTACCCATCACATTTTATTTTCTCTGGATATGCATACAGTTTATTATAGTACAAACATTCAATGATACTGTAACCATATTTATTGTACACATTAGGTTTTGGGTTATTTGAATTACTTAAGTTGCTTTACTAATTTTGTGTTGCTTATGAAGCTGTGCGTTGTACTGTGTACATTATATATTTCAGTAGGAATATTTCCATCAGTATTTCATTAGCATTTATAGCACTTAAATTATTCCATTCATATATTTTCATGTGTAACATTTAAGCTGCTTCTTCATGTCCCCTTGACTATATGAGTTAAGTAGTTCCTACATGCCATTGTTTACGAAGGGACAGGTATGAGTGTAACAGAGTGAAGTGCCATGTGCAACAGTAGAGTCAGAAATCTGCTGTGAACCCTGAGAGACTGAAGTTGGGGGTACCGTACTGTCTTGCCGTTTTGGTGGTGATTAAATGAAGATTAAAGGAGAGTTTATAAAGAGAAATTGTAGCCCGCTTATTACACACAGCTCAGAAGGACTGGAAAACGCTACCAAGCAAGAAAAGAGGGTTATAATAGAATCAATCATTAAAATGGCATGGGTTTCGGCAGATTAAAACACAAAATCAATATTATTATTACAAAAAGCAAGTAAATGTTCATGTTCATTAAGTTTGATATTTAAATATTACATTTTAAGGCTGTTTGCCATAAATGGGAACTGTTTAAGCAGACATCGACAAAATCTTCTTCTTTTTAATTTGGTTGCACCCGGTTAGGGGGTACCCACAGCAGATAATCTGCATATTCGATTTGGTGTAGGTTTTTTCGCAATTTTCAGTGGTTTCTACAGCGATGAGTGGCTATGGATTTGCATGAGTGCTGGCCAGCAGACACTCTGGGGTGCTTGGCAGTGGAGACAGCCTAAGGCCTCGTGAGCCATGGGAGCTTTGCTGTGTTTTAGGGACTCCCCAATAAATGGTGGCTGCTGGAGCTCTTCAACTGGTCTGTTGAAGGCTCATTTGGAAGAGCAGAAACTGGCTGTGAAGATTAGGCTGCACGCTAACTGACTCAAGGGGCAGGCAGTGGTTCCTGGTTGAATTTAATTCATAAAACTGTACTAACATAAACAGTGATTTTGTTTAATGTCAGTGAACCTGTAACCATTTGGCTTCCCTAGTAACCAAATTAGTTACTAGGGTAATTAAGAGGGGCAACTCTGAAACAGAAGGAAAGGCCCAAACCACTGACCTCAATGACAAACTATCCAGCCCTTTATTGCAAGACGTTTGAACATAATCATACATCTTGAGCTTATCCAAGTTCATGGCATAATAGTAACCAGTATCTGTACTTCCTCCACTTCATGTGGTGGTCATGGCTGTCCTAAAAGACAGCTTTGGCTGTGTTGTGATTTGCTGTTCCCCAATACAGAGCCACATGGAAATCGTAGAAACACTTGAGATGGCGACCTGGACTGTACAGCGTAATTATCCCCAACTTACAGTGTAATTATTTGTACTAAAGGTGTATGCGTATATGCTTTCCAGTACATACAAACAGGTACAAGGGAACAAGATGTGAAGTATGGAAATAACGGGGTAACAATCGTAATGTAAAGCATTAACGAAATTCTAAGAAGATAAATTAAGTGATTAAAAAAAGGAGAAGCTATCTCACTGCTGATAAAAAAATAAAAAAAATGTCACCAGAAGGGAAGAGGGAGCAGAAACGAAAGGAGGAGGAGGAAGAAAAGAGATAAATCAGTTTGTGACACAGAGCTCAGCAGTCTCTTGTCTCCTGCTCTTTATGATGATGAAAACCGTTGAAGATGCTGAACTCTGCTTTCCACAACTCCTCAACTCCTCCTGCAGGAGGTCCATGCATCATCACTCTGTAGCCATGCTCACCTACATTATACTGTCCTCCATCTCTCTGCTCACTGTGACTCTCAACCTGCTGGTCATCATCTCCATCTCCCACTACAAGTAGATAATGTTTTTGTGTTGCCTTTTATCTGCTGGAATGATAAATTTTACTTAAATAATGATAAGTATGTTGCTCTTTTACCTCACCAGGCAGCTCCGCACCTCCACCAACCTCCTCCTCCTCTCTCTGGCTGTATCAGATTTCTTTGTGGGCCTCCTCATGTTCTTTCAAATTGTGCTCATAGACGGCTGCTGGTTCTTCGGTGACTTCATGTGTATTCTGTATTGTGTTTTGGACATTATCATTACCTCTGCCTCTATAGGAACCATGGTGCTCATATCTGTGGACCGCTATGTGGCTATTTGTGATCCACTACATTACTCTGCCAAAGTCACTCAAAAAACTGTTAAAATATCAGTTTGTCTGTGTTGGATAGGGTCTGCTCTCTGTTGCATTCTGCTGCTGAAGGATAACCTGAAACAACCAGGCAGGTATAACTCCTGCTATGGAGAGTGTGTGGTTGTTATTGATTATGTTGCACGACTTGTAGATCTTTTCTTGTCCTTTATTGGTCCTGTCACTGTCATCATAGTTCTGTATATGAGAGTATTTGTGGTGGCTGTGTCTCAGGCTCGTGCCATGCGCTCTCATATTGTAGCTGTCACTCTCCATCAATCAGTGAAAGTAACTGCTAAGAAATCAGAGATAAAAGCAGCCAGGACTCTCGGTATTGTTATTGTTGTGTTTTTAATATGCCTCTGCCCATATTTTGGTGTGGTACTGACAGGCCAAGACACCTTGCTCAATGCTTCATCTACTGCCTTTTTAATATGTCTTTTCTACTTTAACTCCTGTCTAAACCCTGTGATCTATGCCCTTTTCTACCCCTGGTTCAGGAAATCTATTAAACTAATTGTAACACTTCAGTTCCTGAAGCCTGGCTCCTGTGATGCCTGCATAACATAGTTAGAACTAAAATGTGACATTTTCTAAGAAAGAAATCTAATTTCTTCACATTATTGTGTCAGTTGTTAAACTTAGTTAAAAAAAAGAAAAAAAAAACTGAATCCTGTTTTCAAAAAAACTGAAAACAGGATACGTTACATGTTAGGTGACAGAAATAAAGTATGTTGTAATATTGAATCAGTTTCCATGAACTTATCTGCTGTTCATTGTCAGTTTTTCATAATTTCCACCCCTTCCTTGTTTTCTAAGTGTAGTGAAATATACTTTAATATTATGTGCATTTGAGTGAGACTTATAGCACCATGAATGTTTTTGGTCACACACCCCGTGTCATCTACTGTAAACTGTGAATTGAACTTCACATGTATCGTTTTTTTTTTTCGTTTCTCAAAAGAAACAGACGCGATCAGCTAGTCTTTTCTGTCTGAATAAAAGCGAAACAAAGTGCCGTAGCTGGTAATAATGCTGGCTAGTTACACTGTCGACACATACAGATAAAAAAATGTATGATTCCAGAAAACACTTAAACATCATCATGCTTTGTGTAAAATGTACATAATGTACATACAAATACATATAATTCACACTCTCATAAGCATTGAAAAGAAACAAGTTTGAGACAGAGGGGAAAAACAGACTGTATGACAGCACATCACCATGTTTTACCCATCACATTTTAATTTCTCTGGATATGCATACAGTTTATTATAGTACAAACATTCAATGATACTGTAACCATATTTATTGTACACATTAGGTTTTGGGTTATTTGAATTACTTAAGTTGCTTTACTAATTTTGTGTTGCTTATGAAGCTGTGCGTTGTACTGTGTACATTACATATTTCAGTAGGAATATTTCCATCAGTATTTCATTAGCATTTATAGTCCTTAAATTATTTAATTCATATATTTTCATGTGTAACATTTAAGCTGCTTCTTCATGTCCCTTGACTATATGAGTTAATTAGTTCCTACGTGCCATTGTTTACGAGGGACATGTATGAGTGTAACAGAGTGAAGTGCCATGTGCAACAGTAGAGTCAGAAATCTGCTGTGAACCCTGAGAGACTGAAGTTGGGGGTACCGTACTGTATGAAAATTAAAGGAGAGTTTATAAAGTCTTCATAAACTGAGTTACTGAAGTGTTTTTAAAAATAAAGATGCATACTGTAAGGTCACTGAAACAACAATAAAAAACAGAGCAGAGGCAAGAAGCTGATAATAGTGTAGTAGTCTCTATTAAAAACATTACATTTTATATGAACAACATAATGTTATTTAAGGTGATAGCAAAGCATTTTTATAAAACAGGTTTTTCAAGGAATTAAAATGATGTTACTGAGCTGACTGCATTTATAGTGAAACCCTGGTTAAGAATAAAATTGTTTAATTATGTGACTCTGTGATTTAAAGTATAACTACCACACCTCTGTAATAAAAACACCCCAGAAACTAAAATACTTGTAAATTATGACACAAGTAGCCAATTAAGTGAACTGCAGTCAGCATCTTTTGTCTTGAGTTTGTGCACATGCTTGAACTCCACAGGCAAGAGCAACAAACTTAGGCCGGCGGCACCTAAACATTGGGGATTCATTATTTTTATTAATGTACTTTTAAGATGTTTTTGAGACTACAGTTACAGTGGGGCAACTTGTTTGGAAACATAGATATAATTGGTTTAAGCTCACCAGCGACATCTGTCGGACCAAACGAACCAAATGCCACAGCGAGCAGGAGAGGGAAGAAGCCGGGATAAAGGCCAAGCTCACTCCAGCTAAACTAACCCCAGCTTGGACCTAAGGCTGCTCCTGGATAATGTCAGGTCACTAGAAGGTGCAATGGATGAAATGGGACTCAGGCTGGACAAGCAACAGGAAATCAGAGACTGTTGTGTCCACCTCTTTACAAGGGCCTGCCTCCATCACTCAACCCCGATTCAAGCTATTCCTCTGAACGGACGGACTGTGTTCTGAGCCGACAGAGTCCAAGACTACGGCAGGACAAGAGGAGGCAGACTCTGTGTTTACATCAATGATGCTCGTGACTCAAACGCAGATAGAGTTGATGAACAAAGCTTCCCGTTAGCTAGTGTTGCAAACTGTTGAGGCAAGGCACTCAGGAACGCACCTAAAAGTCACATCTTCTTGATTTTTCCGGCAAAACAATCCAGAGTCCTTTACATAGAAAACAGTCTACAGGTTGTTATTGTACATTCCTGACTCTAGATTTATTTTGATTATTTAGTTTGTTGATGTTTTACAGTGGCAACACTCGAATAACCCTATGGAAACGAACAATGCCCAGCAAGGAGATAATCATCTCTACCTGACCCAGAAGATTCCTCTTTATATCAGGACTGTCCACAACCACCCAGACTCTTCGTCATGCACCTACCTCACAGGACTCTTTTCAGAGGTGGCAAGATAAGTCACTTATAACAATAATTTGGAAGGAGTTACAACTTATGTCTCAGGTGTTTGCAAGTTTCACGTTAGGGGCAGTCATTGAGATGCAATTAAAAATTGGGGAAGTGAACACTGATTCCGCCTTTAGCTTCAAACTAACTACACATTAAAGTGTTGAAAAACAGGTATTCTTTAACTATATTCAGCCCAGTTAAACTGCAGCTCTGTTTGAAGTAGCCACGGACGCACAGCAAAACATTGAGAGGGGAGTAACTATCTAACTAACGTTTTGTAAGAGTGATTGCCTGTTTTAAACCGAGTAAAGTGGTTGTTCTGCAGTAAACTGTACTAATGGGCGGGTGTGCGGGCCAGACCTCGATACCGCGGCTCCCTTCAGCTCCACTCCTGCAGACTCTGGTCCCAAATTACGTCACTAGTGCAAGATGGCAATGCTTGTATCCGGGATATTTTGGCTTAATTTTTGTACAGCAGGTGCATCGTCCATCTTTATATACAGCCTATGTGTCATATGTATAGTCATTTTTTCCCTTATTATGGGAAAAACTTTGTCCGGCAGCTGGGCAACAGGGGTGTCGGTTGGAGTTCAGTGGTGTCTACAGCGATGACTGGCTGTGGATTTGCATGAGTGCTGGCCAGCAGACACTCTGGGGTGCTGGGTAGTAGAGACAGCCTAAGGCCTCGTGAGCCATGGGAACTTTGCTGTGTTTTAGGGACTTCCCAAAAAATGGTGAGCCTGCGACCAATAAATGGTGGCTGCTGGAGCTCTTCAACTGGTCTGTTGAAGGCTCATTTGGAAGAGCAGAAACTGGCTGTGAGGATTAGGCTGCAGGCTAACTGATTCAAGGGGCAGGCAGTGGTTCCAGGTTGAGTTTAATTCAAAGAACTGTACTAACATAAACAGTGCTTTTGTTTAATGTCAGTGAACCTGTAACCATTTGGCTTCCCTAGTAACCAAATTAGTTATTACAGTAATGAAGAGGTGCAACTCTGAAACAGAAGGAAAGGCCCAAACCACTGACCTCAATGACAAACTATCCAGCCCTTTATTGCAAGACATTTGAAGATAATCATACATCTTGAACTTCTCCAAGTTCATGGCATAATAGTAACCAGTATCTGTACTTCCTCCACTTCATGTGGTGGTCATGGCTGTCCTAAAAGACAGCTTTGTTCTGTATTGTGATTTGCTGTTCCCCAATACAGAGCCACATGGACATCGTAGAAACACTTGAGATGGCGACCCGGACTGTACAGCGTAATTATCCCCAATTTACAGTGTAATTATTTGTACTAAAGGTGTATGCGTATATGTTTTCCAGTACATACAAACAGGTACAAGAGAACAAGATGTGAAGTATGGAAATAACGGGGTAACAATCGTAATGTAAAGCATTAACGAAATTCTAAGAAGATAAATTAAGTGTTTAAAAAAAGGAGAAGCTATCTCAGTGCTGCTAAAAAAATAAAAAAATGTCACCAGAAGGGAAGAGGGAGCAGAAACGAAAGGAGGAGGAGGAAGAAAAGAGATAAATCAGTTTGTGACACAGAGCTCAGCAGTCTCTTGTCTCCTGCTCTTTATGATGATGAAAACCGTTGAAGATGCAGAACTCTGCTTTCCACAACTCCTCAACTCCTCCTGCAGGAGGTCCATGCGTCATTACTCTGTAGCCATGCTCACCTACATTATACTGTCCTCCATCTTTCTGCTCACTGTGACTCTCAACCTGCTGGTCATCATCTCCATCTCCCACTACAAGTAGATAATGTTTTTGTGTTGCCTTTTATCTGCTGGAATGATAATTCTGACTGCAAATAATGATAAGTATGTTGCTCTTTTACCTCACCAGGCAGCTCCACACCCCCACCAACCTCCTCCTCCTCTCTCTGGCTGTCGCAGATTTCTTTGTGGGCCTCCTCATATTCTTTCAAATTGTGCTCATAGACGGCTGCTGGTTCTTCGGTGACCTCATGTGTATTCTGTATTATGTTTTGGACATTATCATTACCTCTGCCTCTATAGGAACCATGGTGCTCATATCTGTGGACCGCTATGTGGCTATTTGTGATCCACTACATTACTCTGCCAAAGTCACTCAAAAAACTGTTAAAATATCAGTTTGTCTGTGTTGGATAGGGTCTGCTCTCTGTTGCATTCTGCTGCTGAAGGATAACCTGAAACAACCAGGCAGGTATAACTCCTGCTATGGAGAGTGTGTGGTTGTTATTGATTATGTTGCAGGACTTTTAGATCTTTTTTTGTCCTTTATTGGTCCTGTCACTGTCATCATAGTTCTGTATATGAGAGTATTTGTGGTGGCTGTGTCTCAGGCTCGTGCCATGCGCTCTCATATTGTAGCTGTCACTCTCCATCAATCAGTGAAAGTAACTTCTAAGAAATCAGAGATGAAAGCGGCCAGGACTCTCGGTGTTGTTATTGTTGTGTTTTTAATATGCGTCTGTCCGTATATTGGTGTGGTACTTACAGGCCAGGACACCTTGCTCAATGCTTCATCTGCTGCCTTTGTATTATGTCTTTTCTACTTTAACTCCTGTCTAAACCCTGTGATCTATGCCCTTTTCTACCCCTGGTTCAGGAAATCTATTAAACTAATTGTAACACTTCAGTTCCTGAAGCCTGGCTCCTGTGATGCCTGCATAACATAGTGAGAACTAAAATGTGACATTTTCTATGAAAGAAATCTAATTTCTTCACATTATTGTGTCAGTTGTTAAACATACTTAAAAAAACAAAAAACAAAACTGAATCCTGTTTTTAAAAAAAACTGAAAACAGGATACGTTACATGTTAGGTGACAGAAATAAAGTATGTTGTAATATTGAATCAGTCTCCATGAGCTTATCTGCTGTTCATTGTCAGTTTTTCATAATTTCCACCCCTTCCTTGTTTTCTAAGTGTAGTGAAATATACTTTAATATTATGTGCATTTGAGTGAGACTTATAGCACCATGAATGTTTTTGGTCACACACCCCGTGTCATCTACTGTAAACTGTGAATTGAACTTCACATGTATTGTTTTTGTTTTGTTTTATCTCATAAGAAACAGACACGATCAGCTAGTCTTTTCTGTCTGAATAAAAGCGAAACAAAGTGCCGTAGCTGGTAATAATGCTGGCTAGTTACACTGTCAACACATACAGATAAAAAAATGTGTGTTTCCAGAAAACACTTAAACATCATCATGCTTTGTGTAAAATGTACATAATGTACATACAAATACATATAATTCACACTCTCATAAGGATGGAAGAGAAACAAGTTTGAGACAGAGGGGAAAAACAGACTGTATGACAGCACATCACCATGTTTTACCCATCACATTTTATTTTCTCTGGATATGCATACAGTTTATTATAGTACAAACATTCAATGATACTGTAACCATATTTATTGTACACATTAGGTTTTGGGTTATTTGAATTACTTAAGTTGCTTTACTAATTTTGTGTTGCTTATGAAGCTGTGCGTTGTACTGTGTACATTATATATTTCAGTAGGAATATTTCCATCAGTATTTCATTAGCATTTATAGCACTTAAATTATTCCATTCATATATTTTCATGTGTAACATTTAAGCTGCTTCTTCATGTCCCCTTGACTATATGAGTTAAGTAGTTCCTACATGCCATTGTTTATGAGGGACAGGTATGAGTGTAACAGAGTGAAGTGCCATGTGCAACAGTAGAGTCAGAAATCTGCTGTGAACCCTGAGAGACTGAAGTTGGGGGTACCGTACTGTATGAAAATTAAAGGAGAGTTTATAAAGTCTTCTTAAACTGAGTTACTGAAGTGCTTTAAAAATAAAGATGCATACTGTAAGGTCACTGAAACAACAATAAAAAAACAGAGCAGAGGCAAGAAGCTGATAATAGTGTAGTAGTCTCTATTAAAAACATTACATTTTATATGAACAACATAATGTTATTTAAGGTGATAGCAAAGCATTTTTAAAAAACAGGTTTTTCAAGGAATTAAAATGATGTTACTGAGCTGACTGCATTTATAGTGAAACCCTGGTTAAGAATAAAATTGTTTAATTATGTGACTCTGTGATTTAAAGTATAACTACCACACCTCTGTAATAAAAACACCCCAGAAACTAAAATACTTGTAAATTATGACACAAGTAGCCAATTAAGTGAACTGCAGTCAGCATCTTTTGTCTTGAGTTCGTGCACATGCTTGAACTCCACAGGCAAGAGCAACAAACTTAGGCCGGCGGCACCTAAACATTGGGGATTCATTATTTTTATTAATGTACTTTTAAGATGTTTTTGAGACTACAGTTACAGTGGAGCAACTTGTTTGGAAACATAGATATAATTGGTTTAAGCTCACCAGCGACATCTGTCGGACCAAACGAACCATATGCCACAGCGAGCAGGAGAGGGAAGAAAGCCGGGATAAAGGCCAAGCTCACTCCAGCTAAACTAACCCCAGCTTGGACCTAAGGCTGCTCCTGGATAATGTCAGGTCACTAGAAGGTGCAATGGATGAAATGGGACTCAGGCTGGACAAGCAACAGGAAATCAGAGACTGTTGTGTCCACCTCTTTACAAGGGCCTGCCTCCATCACTCAACCCCGATTCAAGCTATTCCTCTGAACGGACGGACTGTGTTCTGAGCCGACAGAGTCCAAGACTACGGCAGGACGAGAGGAGGCAGACTCTGTGTTTACATCAATGATGCTCGTGACTCAAACGCAGATAGAGTTGATGAACAAAGCTTCCCGTTAGCTAGTGTTGCAAACTGTTGAGGCAAGGCACTCAGGAACGCACCTAAAAGTCACATCTTTTTGATTTTTCCGGCAAAACAATCCAGAGTCCTTTACATAGAAAACAGTCTACACGTTGTTATTGTACATTCCTGACTCTAGATTTATTTTGATTATTTAGTTTGTTGATGTTTTACAGTGGCAACACTCGAATAACCCTATGGAAACGAACAATGCCCAGCAAGGAGATAATCATCTCTACCTGACCCAGAAGATTCCTCTTTATATCAGGACTGTCCACAACCACCCAGACTCTTCGTCATGCAACTACCTCACAGGAATCTTTTCAGAGGTGGCAAGATAAGTCACTTATAACAATAATTTGGAAGGAGTTACAACTTATGTCTCAGGTGTTTTCAAGTTTCACGTTAGGGGCAGTCGAGATGCAATTGAAGACTTTTAGTTTACTGCCATTGTTTCGGGCAGACACTATTGGGCACTCTTTATTTTACTTCTCAAAATCTCTTTGGCTTGTTTTGTTAGGTCATCCACCCTTTTTTCTTTTTACAGTAGCAGTATTTATGGTGACACTGCCCTGTTAAATAAAAGTGTATTTGATTTATATCCTTTCTAAGTTGTTTATTGCGTATGCTGCATACTTTCCATAATAATGCAGATGTCTGTAGCCAACAGAACAATCAAGTTCTAATGTTAATTGCATTGCAGATTGATATTGTAGACCGCATATATATTGTATTATCAATTATGGCTGTTTACAGTGAACAGTCAGAATTTAAAGTAATCCAACCCCCTTACCAGAATGTTACTGTAAATTCAACTAATCACAGAAATATACTGCATTAATTTTTACTGTATGAGACTGAAATCGTTCATAAGTATCAGTACTGTAGAATTACAGTATATTGCTGGAGTCTGCTGCCAGCACTTTATTGCTATTTACAGGAAAAATCGTTTATAGTGCATATATCCTCTAGTACATTAAAGCACGGAAACAAAAAAAGGGTTTATAATTTTCCCTCATGATAACTAAGTAAAAAATATCTGATGTGTAATTTTGTATATTACAAGCACTGGCAAATTTTCAACCAGAACTCTCTATGATACAACTGATTTAGCTTTTTTCTTTAGTTCATCCCCTAATCAAACAGTTCCCAATTCTGGCAAACAGCCTTAAAATGTAATACTTCCATATCAAAGTTAATGAACATAAACATTTACCATCCTTTTGTAATAATATTGATTTTGCCATTTTAATTATTTATTGTATCATTGAATGTTTGTACTATAATACACACATATCCAGAGAAAGTAAAATGTGATGGGAAATCCATTTTTTGAACTACGCATATTTATATGTACATGATGTACATTTTACACAAAGCATGATGATGTAGAAGTGTTTTCTGGAAACAAAACATTTTCTATCTGTATTTATTTACTGTGTAATTAGCCAGGATTATTACTAGCTATGGCACAACTGATTATGTTTGTCTGTTTTTTGAAAAAAAAAATAATAATAATACATGTAAAGTTCAATTCATAGTTTACAGTAGATGACAAGTGGTGTGTGACCAAAAACATTCATGGTGCTTTTAAGACTCACTCAAATGCACATTATATTAAAGCATTATATTAAGCTCATGGAGACTAATTCATTCAATTTTACAACATACTTTATTTCAGTCACCCAACATGTAAGTTATTTTGTTTTCAGTTTTTTTGAAAACAGGATTCATTTTTTTTTTCTTTAACTATGTTTAATAAGTGACAGTAATGTGAAGAAATCATATTTCTTTCTTAGAAAATGTCACATTTTCACTAGAGTACTTTTTATGTTATGCGGGCATCACAGGAGCCAGGCCTCAGTATCTGAAGTGTTACAATTAGTTTAATAGATTTTCTGAACCAGGGGTAGAAAAGGGCATAGATCACAGGGTTTAGACAGGAGTTAAAGTAGAAAAGACATATTAAAAAGGCAGTAGATGAAGCATTGAGCAAGGTTTCCTGGCCTGTAAGTGCCACACCAAAATATGGAGAGAGGCATATTAAAAACACAACAATAACAACACCGAGAGTCCTGGCTGCTTTTATCTCTGATTTCTTAGCAGTTACTTTCACTGATTGATGGAGAGTGACAGCTACAATATGAGAGCGCATGGCACGAGCCTGAGACACAGCCACCACAAATACTCTCATATACAGAACTATGATGACAGTGATAGGACCAATAAAGGTCAAGAAAAGATCTACAAGTCCTGCAACATAATCGACACCAATCACACACTCTCCATAGCAGGAGTTAAACCTGCCTGGTTGTTTCAGGTTATCCTTCAGCAGCAGAGTGTGACAGAGAGCAGACCCTATCCAACACAGACAAATTGATATTTTAACAGTTTTTTGAGTGACTTTGGTGGAGTAATGTAGTGGATCACAAATTGCCACATAGCGGTCCACAGATATGAGCACCATGGTTCCTATAGAGGCAGAGGTAATGATAATGTCCAAAACATAATACAGAATACACATGAAGTCACCGAAGAACCAGCAGCCGTCTATGAGCACAATTTGAAAGAACATGAGGAGGCCCACAAAGAAATCTGATACAGCCAGAGAGAGGAGGAGGAGGTTGGTGGGGGTGCGGAGCTGCCTGGGGAGGTAAAAGAGCAACATACTTATCATTATTTGGAGTCAGAATTATCATTCCAGCAGATAAAAGGCAACACAAAAACATTATCTACTTGTAGTGGGAGATGGAGATGATGACCAGCAGGTTGAGAGTCACAGTGAGCAGAGAGATGGAGGACAGTATAATGTAGGTGAGCATGGCTACAGAGTGATGACGCATGGACCTCCTGCAGGAGGAGTTGAGGAGTTGTGGAAAGCAGAGTTCAGCATCTTCAACGGTTTTCATCATCATAAAGAGCAGGAGACAAGAGACTGCTGAGCTCTGTGTCACAAACTGATTTATCTCTTTTCTTCCTCCTCCTCCTCTCGTTTCTGCTCCCTCTTCCCTTCTGGTGACATTTTTTTTTTTAGCAGCAGTGACTGAACTTTTTTAATCACTTAATTTATCTTCTTTAGACGTTTCCCTCTATTTCATTTCCATCTCCCTTATTCTCTTTTCTTCTAAACATGTCTCCAATGATAATTTTGTTAATGCTTTACATTACGATTGTTACCCTCTTATTCCCAAACTTCACATCTTGTTCCCTTGTACCTGTATGTATGTATGTATTGGAAAGCATATACGCATACACCTTTAGTACAAATAATTACACTGTAAATTGGGGATAATTACGCTGTACAGTCCGGGTCGCAATGACAAGTGTTACTATGATTTCCATGTGGCTCTGTATTGGGGAACAGCAAATCACAACTAAGCCAAAGCTGTCTTTTAGGACAGTGTTTTCAAGTTTCACGTTAGGGGCAGTCGAGATGCAATTGAAGACTTTTAGTTTACTGCCATTGTTTCGGGCAGACACTATTGGGCACTCTTTATTTTACTTCTCAAAATCTCTTTGGCTTGTTTTGTTAGGTGATCCACCCTTTTTTCTTTTTACAGTAGCAGTATTTATGGTGACACTGCCCTGTTAAATAAAAGTGTATTTGATTTATATCCTTTCTAAGTTGTTTATTGCTTATGCTGCATACTTTCCATAATAATGCAGATGTCTGTAGCCCACAGAACAATCAAGTTCTAATGTTAATTGCATTACAGATTGATATTGTAGACTGCATATATATTGTATTATCAATTATGGCTGTTTACAGTGAACAGTCAGAATTTAAAGTAATCCAACCCCCTTACCAGAATGTTACTGTAAATTCAAATAATCACAGAAATATACTGCATTAATTTTTACTGTATGAGACTGAAATCGTTCATAAGTATCAGTACTGTAGAATTACAGTATATTGCTGGAGTCTGCTGCCAGCACTTTATTGCTATTTACAGGAAAAATCGTTTATAGTGCATATATCCTCTAGTACATTAAAGCACGGAAACAAAAAAAGGGTTTATAATTTTCCCTCATGATAACTAAGTAAAAAATATCTGATGTGTAATTTTGTATATTACAAGCACTGGCAAATTTTCAACCAGAACTCTCTATGATACAACTGATTTAGCTTTTTTCTTTAGTTCATCCCCTAATCAAACAGTTCCCAATTCTGGCAAACAGCCTTAAAATGTAATACTTCCATATCAAAGTTAATGAACATAAACATTTACCATCCTTTTGTAATAATATTGATTTTGCCATTTTAATTATTTATTGTATCATTGAATGTTTGTACTATAATACACACATATCCAGAGAAAGTAAAATGTGATGGGAAATCCATTTTTTGAACTACGCATATTTATATGTACATGATGTACATTTTACACAAAGCATGATGATGTAGAAGTGTTTTCTGGAAACAAAACATTTTCTATCTGTATTTATTTACTGTGTAATTAGCCAGGATTATTACTAGCTATGGCACAACTGATTATGTTTGTCTGTTTTTTGAAAAAAAAAAAAAATAATAATAATACATGTAAAGTTCAATTCATAGTTTACAGTAGATGACAAGTGGTGTGTGACCAAAAACATTCATGGTGCTTTTAAGACTCACTCAAATGCACATTATATTAAAGCATTATATTAAGCTCATGGAGACTGATTCATTCAATTTTACAACATACTTTATTTCAGTCACCCAACATGTAAGTTATCCTGTTTTCAGTTTTTTTGAAAACAGGATTGAGTTTTTTTTTCTCTAACTATGTTTAATAACTGACAGTAATGTGAAGAAATCATATTTCTTTCTTAGAAAATGTCACATTTTCACTAGAGTACTTTTTATGTTATGCGGGCATCACAGGAGCCAGGCTTCAGTATCTGAAGTGTTACAATTAGTTTAATAGATTTTCTGAACCAGGGGTAGAAAAGGGCATAGATCACAGGGTTTAGACAGGAGTTAAAGTAGAAAAGACATATTAAAAAGGCAGTAGATGAAGCATTGAGCAAGGTTTCCTGGCCTGTAAGTGCCACACCAAAATATGGAGAGAGGCATATTAAAAACACGACTATAACAACACCGAGAGTCCTGGCTGCTTTCATCTCTGATTTCTTAGCAGTTACTTTCACTGATTGATGGAGAGTGACAGCTGCAATATGAGAGTGCATGGCACGAGCCTGAGACACAGCCACCACAAATACTCTCATATACAGAACTATGATGACAGTGATAGGACCAATAAAGGACAAAAAAAGATCTACAAGTCCTGTAACATTATAGTTAACAACCACACACTCTCCATAGCAGGAGTTATACCTGCCTGGTTGTTTCAGGTTATCTTTCTGCAGCAGAGTGTGACAGAGAGCAGACCCTATCCAACACAGACAAATTGATATTTTAACAGTTTTTTGAGTGACTTTGGTGGAGTAATGTAGTGGATCACAAATTGCCACATAGCGGTCCACAGATATGAGCACCATGGTTCCTATAGAGGCAGAGGTAATGATAATGTCCAAAACATAATACAGAATACACATGAAGTCACCGAAGAACCAGCAGCCGTCTATGAGCACAATTTGAAAGAACATGAGGAGGCCCACAAAGAAATCTGATACAGCCAGAGAGAGGAGGAGGAGGTTGGTGGGGGTGCGGAGCTGCCTGGGGAGGTAAAAGAGCAACATACTTATCATTATTTGGAGTCAGAATTATCATTCCAGCAGATAAAAGGCAACACAAAAACATTATCTACTTGTAGTGGGAGATGGAGATGATGACCAGCAGGTTGAGAGTCACAGTGAGCAGAGAGATGGAGGACAGTATAATGTAGGTGAGCATGGCTACAGAGTGATGATGCATGGACCTCCTGCAGGAGGAGTTGAGGAGTTGTGGAAAGCAGAGTTCAGCATCTTCAACGGTTTTCATCATCATAAAGAGCAGGAGACAAGAGACTGCTGAGCTCTGTGTCACAAACTGATTTATCTCTTTTCTTCCTCCTCCTCCTTTCGTTTCTGCTCCCTCTTCCCTTCTGGTGCCATTTTTTTTTTTAGCAGCAGTGACTGAACTTTTTTAATCACTTAATTTATCTTCTTCAGACGTTTCCCTCTATTTCATTTCCATCTCCCTTATTCTCTTTTCTTCTAAACATGTCTCCAATGATAATTTTGTTAATGCTTTACATTACGATTGTTACCCCCTTATTCCCAAACTTCACATCTTGTTCCCTTGTACCTGTATGTATGTATGTATTGGAAAGCATATACGCATACACCTTTAGTACAAATAATTACACTGTAAATTGGGGATAATTACGCTGTACAGTCCGGGTCGCAATGACAAGTGTTACTATGATTTCCATGTGGCTCTGTATTGGGGAACAGCAAATCACAACACAGCCAAAGCTGTCTTTTAGGACAGTGTTTTCAAGTTTCACGTTAGGGGCAGTCGAGATGCAATTGAAGACTTTTAGTTTACTGCCATTGTTTCGGGCAGACACTATTGGGCACTCTTTATTTTACTTCTCAAAATCTCTTTGGCTTGTTTTGTTAGGTCATCCACCCTTTTTTCTTTTTACAGTAGCAGTATTTATGGTGACACTGCCCTGTTAAATAAAAGTGTATTTGATTTCTATCCTTTCTAAGTTGTTTATTGCTTATGCTGCATACTTTCCATAATAATGCAGATGTCTGTAGCCAACAGAACAATCAAGTTCTAATGTTAATTGCATTGCAGATTGATATTGTAGACTGCATATATATTGTATTATCAATTATGGCTGTTTACAGTGAACAGTCAGAATTTAAAGTAATCCAACCCCCTTACCAGAATGTTACTGTAAATTCAACTAATCGCAGAAATATACTGCATTAATTTTTACTGTATGAGACTGAAATCGTTCATAAGTATCAGTACTGTAGAATTACAGTATATTGCTGGAGTCTGCTGCCAGCACTTTATTGCTATTTACAGGAAAAATCGTTTATAGTGCATATATCCTCTAGTACATTAAAGCACGGAAACAAAAAAAGGGTTTATAATTTTCCCTCATGATAACTAAGTAAAAAATATCTGATGTGTAATTTTGTATATTACAAGCACTGGCAAATTTTCAACCAGAACTCTCTATGATACAACTGATTTAGCTTTTTTCTTTAGTTCATCCCCTAATCAAACAGTTCCCAATTCTGGCAAACAGCCTTAAAATGTAATACTTCCATATCAAAGTTAATGAACATAAACATTTACCATCCTTTTGTAATAATATTGATTTTGCCATTTTAATTATTTATTGTATCATTGAATGTTTGTACTATAATACACACATATCCAGAAAGTAAAATGTGATGGGAAATCCATTTTTTGAACTACGCATATTTATATGTACATGATGTACATTTTACACAAAGCATGATGATGTAGAAGTGTTTTCTGGAAACAAAACATTTTCTATCTGTATTTATTTACTGTGTAATTAGCCAGGATTATTACTAGCTATGGCACAACTGATTATGTTTGTCTGTTTTTTGAAAAAAAATAATAATAATAATACATGTAAAGTTCAATTCATAGTTTACAGTAGATGACAAGTGGTGTGTGACCAAAAACATTCATGGTGCTTTTAAGACTCACTCAAATGCACATTATATTAAAGCATTATATTAAGCTCATGGAGACTGATTCATTCAATTTTACAACATACTTTATTTCAGTCACCCAACATGTAAATTATCCTGTTTTCAGTTTTTTTGAAAACAGGATTGAGTTTTTTTTTCTCTAACTATGTTTAATAAGTGACAGTAATGTGAAGAAATCATATTTCTTTCTTAGAAAATGTCACATTTTCACTAGAGTACTTTTTATGTTATGCGGGCATCACAGGAGCCAGGCTTCAGTATCTGAAGTGTTACAATTAGTTTAATAGATTTTCTGAACCAGGGGTAGAAAAGGGCATAGATCACAGGGTTTAGACAGGAGTTAAAGTAGAAAAGACATATTAAAAAGGCAGTAGATGAAGCATTGAGCAAGGTTTCCTGGCCTGTAAGTGCCACACCAAAATATGGAGAGAGGCATATTAAAAACACGACTATAACAACACCGAGAGTCCTGGCTGCTTTTATCTCTGATTTTTTAGCAGTTACTTTCACTGATTGATGGAGAGTGACAGCTACAATATGAGAGCGCATGGCACGAGCCTGAGACACAGCCACCACAAATACTCTCATATACAGAACTATGATGACAGTGACAGGACCAATAAAGGACAAGAAAAGATCTACAAGTCCTGTAACATAATCAATAACAACCACACACTCTCCATAGCAGGAGTTAAACCTGCCTGGTTGTTTCAGGTTATCCTTCAGCAGCAGAATGCAACAGAGAGCAGACCCTATCCAACACAGACAAACTGATATTTTAACAGTTTTTTGAGTGACTTTGGTAGAGTAATGTAGTGGATCACAAATAGCCACATAGCGGTCC
This sequence comes from Lateolabrax maculatus, assembly GCA_031216445.1. Lineage (NCBI taxonomy): Eukaryota > Metazoa > Chordata > Actinopteri > Acropomatiformes > Lateolabracidae > Lateolabrax > Lateolabrax maculatus. Next base: position 3,513,228 of record CM062208.1, on the reverse strand, counting down.
ACAGATATGAGCACCATGGTTCCTATAGAGGCAGAGGTAATGATAAGGTCCAAAACATAATACAGAATACACATGAAGTCACCGAAGAACCAGCAGCCGTTTATGAGCACAATTTGAAAGAACATGAGGAGGCCCACAAAGAAATCTGATACAGCCAGAGAGAGGAGGAGGAGGTTGGTGGAGGTGCGGAGCTGCCTGGGGAGGTAAAAGAGCAACATACTTATCATTATTTGCAGTCAGAATTATCATTCCAGCAGATAAAAGGCAACACAAAAACATTATCTACTTGTAGTGGGAGATGGAGATGATGACCAGCAGGTTGAGAGTCATAGTGAGCAGAGAGATGGAGGACAGTATAATGTAGGTGAGCATGGCTACAGAGTGATGATGCATGGACCTCCTGCAGGAGGAGTTGAGGAGTTGTGGAAAGCAGAGTTCAGCATCTTCAACGGTTTTCATCATCATAAAGAGCAGGAGACAAGAGACTGCTGAGCTCTGTGTCACAAACTGATTTATCTCTTTTCTTCCTCCTCCTCCTTTCGTTTCTGCTCCCTCTTCCCTTCTGGTGCCATTTTTTTTTTTTAGCAGCAGTGACTGAACTTTTTTAATCACTTAATTTATCTTCTTCAGACTTTTCCCTCTATTTCATTTCCATCTCCCTTATTCTCTTTTCTTCTAAACATGTCTCCAATGATAATTTTGTTAATGCTTTACATTACGATTGTTACCCTCTTATTTCCAAACTTCACATCTTGTTCCCTTGTACCTGTATGTATGTATGTATTGGAAAGCATATACGCATACACCTTTAGTACAAATAATTACACTGTAAGTTGGGGATAATTACGCTGTACAGTCCGAGTCGCAATCTCAAGTGTTACTACGATTTCCATGTGGCTCTGTATTGGGGAACAGCAAATCACAACACAGCCAAAGCTGTCTTTTAGGACAGCCATGACCACCACATGAAGTGGAGGAAGTACAGATACTGGTTACTATTATGCCATGAACTTGGATAAGCTCAAGATGTATGATTATGTTCAAACGTCTTGCAATAAAGGGCTGGATAGTTTGTCATTGAGGTCAGTGGTTTGGGCCTTTCCTTCTGTTTCAGAGTTGCCCCTCTTAATTACCCTAGTAACTAATTTGGTTACTAGGGAAGCCAAATGGTTACAGGTTCACTGACATTAAACAAAATCACTGTTTATGTTAGTACAGTTTTATGAATTAAATTCAACCTGGAACCACTGCCTGCCCCTTGAGTCAGTTAGCCTGCAGCCTAATCTTCACAGCCAGTTTCTGCTCTTCCAAATGAGCCTTCAACAGACCAGTTGAAGAGCTCCAGCAGCCATCATTTATTGTTTGAGAAATTATTATATATGTTACAGTTTAGAGAGATGTGGGGAGAGAGATGGGGAATGACATGCCACAAAGGCCCTGGCCAGATGTTGCGGTTCATGGTTGGCGCCTTAAACCCCTAGGGTACCAGGGTGCCCCAAGCTTCCTTCTTTCAATGCTTCAATGTACTGAAGCATTAAGTGATTTTGGATACAAGTAATAAACCCAGTAATTGGTGAACACAGTTTCATGATTTGCATGTGAAATGACATCTATGAAGATCTACATTTTAACTGGGCTGAATATAGTTAAAAAGGACCTGTTTTTAAACATTTTAATGTGTAGTTAGTTTGAAGCTAAAGGCTGAATCTGTGTTTACTTTCCCATTTTTAAAGAATACAGATTTACCCTTTACCGAAACACAGGTCTTGGTTTGAGCAGGGTAAGCAATTACGTACATTGAAGCATGTCTTTAAGCCAAAGTGAGTGGACTCACTAATGTCACTTTTCTAACTATTCCTCATTTAAATCAAAAAGTAAGGTTTTTTTATATTACTCAAATAGATCATTTTTAAGTGAGGCAGAGGTCCTGCAAAACTCCAGAAAATAAAATAATGTTTGAAAATGTGTTTTTAATTTGATCCTGTTGTTCAAACAGGAAGAAAACATGACCAAATATGCCTGTTCAAGATTTATTAACCAAAAGAGTCAGAGCATCAGCAACAATATCAACAGTAACCTTGAATGAATGAAAAAGCTCAAAAAACAGTATCCATCTCATAAACCATTGGTTCAGAAACAGGAAAGTGAAGGGATGGCGACCTGTAACACACAAACTTGGCCCAATATAAGTATCCAAATGTTGAAGGACCCAGAAAAGTGCAAGAGCTTCCTTTACTCTTACTTCGTACATGTAGTTCAGTTTGTATGACCTTTTTTGAAAAGAAGCTTGAATGACACCTCCTGCATCTGTTTGCAACAAAATATCACTTTACAGGCATCAGCCCACAGCTGGGAGGTCTCATCTCCCCGAGGAGCAGTGGGATCAGGTGACAAAAACAACAGGATTAACAGGATTTGTCCTGACGTTCAGAAGACCAAATAGGCGACTATGTTTGCATTCCACTGAGGGGAGCGAGTTCCAGGGTATTGTGCATACTTGCTTACTGGAACAGCTTACCGGGTACAGAGCCATCGTTATTAACGCTATTAATTACACTGTCGCTTTTCCTGCTATGACAAATCAAAGTGTCTGCTGTGAGAAAGATCTATTCACATTTGACAGAGTTGATGTATTCAGACCAGTCTCCAAAACAAAGCTCTTATGCCCGAGGTGCTCTTTCTCCCAATGTAGCAAGTGAATTACGCAATCGTAATGGCCTTACAGTGTAACTAAAGAACTGAAGGGGTGATGAAAGAGCAAATCTCTCTTGCCTGTCTTGACATCATCCTTTCCAGGGGCCCTTCACAGATTTTACAAGTACAAAGTAAATGTACTTGTCACAGGGAAAACAGTTGCACAATGTGTTCTGTGGTCTTTGAGGAAACTTCAGTTGGAACTGGTTGCACTCTTTTTTTTTCTTTTTTTTTGTAGCAGCGTTAACTTTACCCAATCAATACAGAGCCTTAAAGTAGTGTCCAGACAGAGAAAAGGGCACAGCAATACCATTCTCTAGCAATTAGTTCATATCAGATTCTGATATTTCTCTCTTTTCAGGAGGAAGGTGATAGAAATGCTGTTTAACGAGCTGAATGTCCCTAATGTCACCATCATTCACAAATTAAGTGAGTGTGACATGGTGTTTCTAAAAGTGAGGAATGATGAGTGTTATCTTAATTGATTGCTTTCATTTATTTTTATTTAGCTTTCATTTCAAATGTGTCAATAATGCGAAATTGCGAGTTACTAAAGGCGTCACTGTAACCACCACTATTTTGGGGTCTCGTATGCGAGAGTATGCAGCGGACACATCACTAAGACAGTTACACATCAAAGTTAACAAAGAACTGCAGCCAAACTTGGAATAATGTATAAGAGACGGACATAGTTATTAAAGTATTCAAGAGGCAGGTATGGGATGTAAATGAACAAGTGTAGTTTGCTCAGGGTAAGTGACAGGTTTGACAGATTTCAATGTGAGTCTATATTTGGCAGGTAAAAAACCTGCTTTACAGGCTTGACAACCAAATGCCTCCGATGAAGAACACTCCTCAACATCACGTAATCCTCTATAAGATGAAGAAGAAGCCACAAGATGTCAAATAGTGCCTGAAAGTTGGTGTTATGAATTGTGAACAAACACATTCACTGGTACTCACAAACTACATTACTGAACTTCCATCACCACACCATTACTTAAAAGCACACTCATTAAATGTGTTACATACACACCAAAGATATAGGCAGCTCTGGTACATCAGTACTTGTCTGGACAGTGGGACGGAGCCAGTATCCTTCATTGTAAAATGTTTGATTTTCCTGACCTCATGCATGAGTAAAGCTGCCATATTGTGGCAACTCTTACCTGGTTTACGAAACCACTTAAGTTCTCTGAAATGAGTTAGGAGAAGAGAAGAGGAGTGTTACCATCTAGAGCACTTACATAAGAGATAATACTAGACATGTTGCACCTTCCATGTTTGTATTGATGACTGGGACTCATGTATATGTCCACACACATTTCACAATGCTGGAGTTTTAAAATCCTGAACATTTTTACTGTAGATATGATTAAAACTGACTTTCCAGTGGAATACTCTGTCTCTCTTTCCCTTTCACACTCTTACCTTCACATCTCTGTTTTCAGTGCAGTTTTGGTCACATTTCTGTTTTCTTGGTCCTGCAGCAGAGCAGGCTACCAACTCCATCTTAGCTAACGTAAGTAATCTGTGGTATTAGTACTTTTACTTAAGATCTGAATACTTCCTCCATCACTGCTTAGTGACGGTTCAAATATTTTCTACTGTGTGTCCCTCTTCATGTTATGTAATTTACCCAAAAGTACCATAAACAGCTGGTTCATAATCTGCAACTATGTGAATGGCTGCATAAAGTTAACTGGACTCAGTGTTCTCTGTATCTCTATGCAAAATGCATTTACTGTACTCTTTTACTAAGCTTCCACTAATCACCTAATATACAAATATCCAGTTACTTCTGCATTCAGAAAAAGGCCTAATATATTAATGTGAATATCACTGCCACACTGTGAATTACAGAAGCATGTTGGGTTATAGTTTCAGATGTAGTTATGGCAATCAACACAACTGATTGTCTGATAGAGAGCATGATTCATGAAAGTTTGACAGTATAAACATGTCAGAGCAATGCTTTTTCTCCAACCATTACAATGACAATTTTCTTTAGTGACTCAATAACAAAACCCAAACACATTTTCATCTTCACAGAAAGTCTTATTGATGTGACTCACCAGTCTGTCTCTACAGCATTTTAGCATCGCAAGAGTCAGGCTGCAGTATTTTCAGTGTAACAATGAGCTTAATAGATTTTCTAAACCAGGGGTAAAAGAAGGCATAGATCACAGGGTTCAGACAGGAGTTAAAATACAGCAGCCAGACTACAAAGGGTGAGGATGAACTACTGTCTTCAATATCCTGCCCTACAAGGGATGGAGAGTAATATGGACAGAAACATATTAGGAACACAACTACTACAACACCAAGAGTCCTGGCTGCTTTCATCTCAGATTTCTTTGCAGTTACACTCACTGAGCGCTGTAGTGTGACAGCTGTAACGTGGGACCGCATAGCTTGAGCCTGAGACACAGCCACCACAAACACTCTCATGTACAGAAGTATGATGACAGTAATGGGGCCACTAAAGGTAAAGATAAAGTCAACAGCTCCTGTGACAGAGTTAAGCACAACTACGCACTCTCCGTAGCAGGAATTCTTTGAATCAGGTTGTCTTAGAAAGTCCTTTAAAATGAGACTATTATAGAGAATAGAGCCGATCCAACACAGACCAACACAGATTTTCGTTTTGTCCAGAGTAACTCTGGTTGTGTAACGCAGAGGGTCACAAATAGCCAAATAACGATCAATTGATATGAGCACCATATTTCCAACTGAAGAAGAGGTGATGATAAAATCTACAACATAATACAGAGCACACATGTTGTCACCCAGGAACCAGCAGGCCTCTGTTAAAAGGATTTCAACCGGCATCAACAGGAGGCCCACGAGGAAGTCTGAGACAGCCAGGGAGAGGATGAGGAGGTTGGTGGGGCTGTGGAGCTGCCTGAAGAGGAAGAATATCATCACTTATGATATTATCATTATTATTATTATTATTATTATTATTATTATTAGTATCATTAGTAACAGCAGTAGTAGCAAAGACATTCTTATGGGTGTGAATTAATTCTGGAGAGTGTCACTACAGTATTTTTCTAATAGATTTTTTAAACACAAAAACGTATCATTAACTGGAACATTCACAAATTAAATCTGAGAGTTTATCTCTGCCTGAAGTGTGAGATGGAGATGATGACTAGGAGGTTAAGAGCTGCAGTGAGCAGAGAGATGAAGGACAGCAGAATGTAAGTGAGCATCGCCTCAGACTGAGGCGGCATGGGTTTCCTGCAGGAATTGTTGAGGAGCTGTGGAAAGCAGAGTTCAGCTCCTTTGAGAGTCTCCATCTTCAGAGAGAGATGGTGAGAAGCTGCTGAGCTCTGGCAGCTTTTTAACCAGAGCTCTCTGTTCTAACTGATTTATCTCCGTCCATATACCTCCTCATGTCTCTCGGCCCACTAGAGCTATTTTTCTCCACTACTGAAGTCCCTCCCTGATGCATTGCTTTCTGCGGTCATCTTCATCTCAGTCTACATCACTCACTTTTGTCATCCTCTGCATTAGCTTTCTGGATTATGGTTGCCACTTCATCAATGCTGGTAAAGTAGATTGCACACTTTAAAGACTAAAAAAAGTTGAGAAACCTTTTTGTTTTCAAGGTAAACTTCAAGGCAACATACTTCATTAATTTTTGAAATTTGAGTATTTAATCAGAGAGTTTAAAAACTCAAGTTTTACATTTTGAGGGAGTACATGGGGCAAAAAAGTCCATAGGGACCCACTGTAGTCCAGCCCATACAGGATCCACAAGGATTCTTCGTCTAACCACGGATATGTCAAATGGGTCCACATGCTTTAGCCCATGTACGACCCACTATTTTCCCCTTTAGGCTCATTGGTCAATTCCAGAGTCTTAAAGCTAAGAGCTGCTGCTGTGGCCAAAAGTGGTGATGACACAACAATGGCTCATTGAATTTTACCTCATTTCATAATATTTCTTGGGTGTATTTTTTTGATAAAACCTCGTAAAATATGTGTGACATGTAGTGTAACTGTAGCACAAGTAGAGAAGAGTCATTAACTCAGTAAGCTGAATGAATTGAAGTCAGCTAATGTTACACACTGAAGGATGACAGTTCCCATTCCGTTGCACGATGCATTTTATTTGCTGTGAATACTGTGAATACAACAAAAAGACAGTCTTGGATGAATATCTGCTTCCTTTGCCGCTATCCTGACTGTCCTTCCTTATGACTGGGCTAACTTGCTTCTCATAAAACAAGACTACAGCCAAGCATACTTCAGCAAAGCAAGATAAGTACACTTATTACGAATACACAACCTGAAATGTGCAGCTTAACGTTACTCACTGACAAAATACTGCTTACATCAGCCACTGAATAGTTTGTTTATAACCTGACATGGGTACAATACAATTATCAGGCCACGTCACCAACGTCACCCTGACGTCACACCGCTTGCGTGCTCAACGTGCCGCGGCTAGCTTTCGACGCTAGCCTCAGTTAGCTGCCTTATTTTCCCACTTATTAACCACTTCGAAAACATAAAAGTATAGTGCTGCAAATGAAAATGAACTTAACATAAATAGATATGGCGCTTGTGTACTTCTCTCACCTGTGAATACAACAAAAAAAAAGTCTTCTCATAAACTAACACTAACATACCTAAACTGCTATTGCCTCCTACTGGCGAAAATTAATATCGCCCTGAATAGAAAAGTGACACAACGCGTTTTGAATTGTAATAACCAGAAAAAATAATAGTGGGGGGTCAGGTAAGAACATAAACTAACATAATATGAATTCTGCAAATAATCATAGCCCCCGAAATGTCCAGGGTGCCACACTAACATGAGCCAACATTTCAGCCATGAAACACCAGTGCACTCTTCCCGCACCCGATACAAAAGGCAAAAGGAACCAGTGGAAAGGCATAGAGAAGCATTCTGGGTCACGCCATGCATCTCCGATGACGTACAGGATTGGGGCGCAGATGAATGAACAACGTCTGCAGCCATCTCATGGACAGGTTGGCCGCTAGAGTGCAGGGCAGAAGGCCGTCGACTGGAGTGCAGGGCCGTCTTTTGGTAGTGGCCAATGGCTGATGATCTTGCTGGGCGTCGTTAGAGGTGACTGCAGAGGGTTGTGGCTGGTAGTCAGTTGCAACGCTGGGCAGCGGCGGCCCTGTGGCACCGAGCAGCTGAGATAGCTGATGGCCTTGAAAGCCATGGGGACCATGCATTCCTCTTGGGACTCAAACACAGGGATACCACCTGAAAATGGCAAGGCGAGACCCAATGAACGATGGCTACAGGTTGGCTCTTTGGCTGGTCCATTGAAGGTTCATAGGGTTCATTGAACTGTTCCATTGAAGTAAAATAAAAACATCTGAGGCAGTTGTCACAAATACATAAATACATAGTTCAGTCATGTATAAAATGGGGTATGCCCACAATTTCCTACACTGTAGGTGTGTGGATATAAACACCTTACAAATACACATACATAATGGCTTGGAAACAAACTGAGGTTAAAATCTTTGCTTCCAGCTGTATTTTGAAGGTGTTTTTATCCACATTAGAACACCTTCATAATAGACACTTTCAGAATACAGCTAGAAGCTAGGACTTTAACCTCACAGTTTGTTTCAAATCCTCTATGCTTCAGTTCACAGCCAACACAACAACAACACGGCCCTGATAATTACAGGCTGCACGGTAAGTCCTAGAGGTGGTGCTTTGTCCAAAATAAATGGAAATTAACAAATCCTAAGTAGCTTCACAGTTGCATTGAAAATAAAGCAGTCATTGTTATAGAATATTATATTGTAACATACACAGTGTAAAGACATATATGATCTGCATCTAAAACTGTCACTTTAGGCATGACCAAGTACATTTTTCTATTCATGCTGAGGGTCTACTTTCAGGCACTGTGCACATATCTCTACAGCATGCTGGAATCACAGGAGTCAGGCTGCAGTATCTTCAGTGTAACAATGAGCTTAATTGATTTTCTAAACCAGGGGTAAAAAAAGGCATAGATCACAGGGTTTAGACAGGAGTTAAAGTAGTACAAACATATTATAAAGGATGCAGATGAAGCACTGAGCAAGGTTTCTTGGCCTGTAAGAGTAACACAATAATATGGGCAGAGACATATGAGAAACACAACCACAACAACACCAAGAGTCTTGGCTGCTTTCATTTCAGATTTTTTTGCAGTTAATTTCACTGATTGATGCAGTGTAACAGCTGCAATCTGAGAGTGCATGGCACGAGCCTGAGACACAGCCACCACAAATACTCTAACATACAGAACAACAATAACAGTAATAGGAACAATGAAGGAAAAAATAACATCTGCAAATCCAGAAATGTAGTCAATGAAAGGGATACACTCTCCAAAGCAGGAGTTATACCTGCCTGGTTGTTTCAGGACATCCTTTAGAATCAGACCTTGAAAGATGAGAGAACATATCCAACACAGAGAAACACAGACTTTAACTCTTTTGTGTGTGACTTTGGTGGAGTAATGCAGAGGATGACAAATAGCCACATATCGGTCAACAGATATGAGCACCATGGTTCCCACAGAGGCAGAGGATACAACGTATGCTAGATACAGATACAGAGCACACATGGGGTCACCGAAGAACCAGCAGCCGTCTATGAGCACAATTTCAAAGAAGATGAGGAGGCCCATGAAGAAATCTGAGACAGCCAGAGAGAGGAGGAGGAGGTTGGTGGGGGTGCAGAGCTGCCTGGAGAAGAAGACCAGCAATATATTGTAATTTATTTACACATTTTTTTATATTATCAGTTATCATTCAGGTAACAGCAAATAGAACAAGAACTGAAACACAAAAACATTAAAATTACTCTTTTCCTCTCAATTTAAGATCAGGTAATACTTATCAATACTATCTACCAGTTTCATGAATTAATGAAATATTTGGGTACTTGAAGTGGGAGATAGAGATGATGACCAGCAGGTTAAGAGCTGCAGTGAGCAGAGAGACGGAGGACAGCAGAACGTAAATCAGCATGGCCTCAAACTGAGGACGAATTGGCCTCCTGCAGGAGGTGTTGAGGAGTTGTGGAAAGCAGAGTTCAGTTCCCTCCAAAGTCTCCATCACCGGAGAGAAGAGAAACTGCTGAGCTCTGGCAGCTTTATGACAAAGGTTCTCTCTCATACAACTGATTTATCTCTTTCCTCTTTGCACACCCCTCCTTCCTCCTCATCTGTGCTGCTGTTTTTTTCTCCATAGAGATTGAAGTACTATTCCTTCTGTGCTCATCTTCCTCAGTGTTGGAGATGAATGTTGTCTATCAGAAAACATTCCTTGTGCAATAGCCCTACAACACTAAAACATCCACTGGACCTACAAATTATAAATTATTTTATTTTATTTTTTAAATACATGTACAAATCATCATCATCATCATCATTGTTAAATATAGAGGTAAAGTAGATTAATTTACACTGTAAAAACAAAAAGTAGAAAACACAAGGCAACTTACTTTAATACCTTCTGAACTTTTGATTTTCAGAGTTTTAAAATCACTGTTGGCAGATTGGGTGGTTTTAAAAAAAAAAAAAAAAAAACTTACAGGGCGGTGAGGCCAACAGAAAATCCAGAATGGCAAAAAGACAAAGTCCAGAGCAGGCAGGTGAATCCAGGAACACGGCACGGGGGGGCAGAAGCAGGGAACCTCAGGTGGGTGGCCTGGGGGCAGGGCGGAGGCCGAGCAGGACGCCTCAGGTGGAAGGCCTGAGTACAGGGCTGGTCCACTGAGGTCCGATTGATTATTGGAATGCAAGGAACCAGGATGGCTGCGCTCGGGCAGGTGGCAGGAGCGCGGGGGACCAGGGAGCAGAAGCAGAGGGCAGACAAATGCTGGAGGCAGACCAGGAGGCCAGCCGGAGATGGCGGACCCCCTCCGGAGGGTGACCAGGAGGCTCGGCAGCTGGGGCCACAGGGGACAGAGTCAGGGGAGAGTGGGGACTGGGCCGCTGTAGCGGCAGAAAACTACTCCTGCAGTATTTTGCGGCACCAGCGGCCGATCCCCCGAGTCTCCCTTGATCCCAACTGCCCAGTCCCCTGACCTTCCCTTAACTCTATCCCCTGCGGCCCCAGACACCGGTCCCCTGGTCGGCATCCAACCTTTGTCTGCCCTCTGCTCCTGCTCCCCGGTTCCCCATACTGCGGCAACCTGCCCGAGTGCTGCCTCCCTGGTTCCTTGTATTCCTATAATCAATCAGACCTCAGTAGGCCAGCCCTGTACTCAGGTCGTCCACCTGAGGTTCCCCTGACTGTGCTCCTCACTCCTTCCTCATCAGTCCAACTCTCTTCACATGTTCACTCACCTGCCTCTGGTCACTAATCAGTCAGTTACATATACTGGTCCAGTTTCTTTGTTTAGTTGTCAGATCCATGTCTCTGTATCTCTAATGTCTCTGTTGTCTGCGCTGTGTTCCCTTGTGCCTTGTTTCTGGATTACCTGTTTTGTCACCTGCCTGCTTTGGACTCTGTCTTTTTGTCATTCTGGCTTTTCTGTTGACCTCACCACCCTGTAAGTTTTTGAAGCACCTTTTTTTCGGAATAAACTCTTTGTACCATACCTGCAGGTCTCCTCTCCTCTGTCTTATTTACCTTAACTTGCTTTATTGAAAAGACAAGTGGGATCAATACAGTTTTTGCCCAATACTGTTCTTACTGTACATCCCTTATGTCCCTCAAACATACTTGTGGAAATAAAAAAATAAAGTCAAATGACTTTTCAGTGCAACACTCGCTTTCTCACAAAGACACACACACACAGACATGACTGCTCTGGGTCTCTTTTCTTTTAAAACTCTTACCTGCACATCTGTTTTTTCTGTGCAGTTTTGGTCACATTTCCTCTGTCCTTGCAGATCAGCAGGCCACCACTTTCACCTTAACTAGCATAACTCATTTAAGCACGCCCGTTTCCCCCTCCTTAATGTGGATGTCTAGTTTTGAGCAAATGTCAAACACGTGCCTATTTTGCCTATTTTCTACAGCGTGGTATTAGTACTTTTACTTAAGATCTGTATGTTTCCTCCACCACTGCTTAGTTACCGTTACTTTTCATATTCTGTCATTTATCCAAAAGGAAAATTTGGGTAAACAGCTGGTTTATAGTCTGCAACTCTGTCAATTGCTGTATAAAGTTAAGTGGACTCAGTGTTGTGTATCTCTGTGTGGAGTTTAACGATAAGAGATAAGTACACATCACTATCCAACAACTGAAGCACGCATATATAATGTCGGTTTTGGAATCCAGCCCACAGCTCAAAAACATTTTGTGCATTATAATTCAGAAAGTACTATTAACATTACGGTTATCACATTTATATTTAATTAGACATTTATGTTGCTAGGAGAAAAAATGTATTAACTATACTCTAATACTAAGCTTCCACTAATCACCTAATGCATAAATACCTTATACCTACTTCTGCATTCAGCTAAGGCCAGATATATGATTATTATTATGTGAATATCACTGCCACAATGTGAATTACAGAAGCATGTTGGGTTATAGTTTCAGATGTAGTTATGGCAATTAACACAACTGATTTTCTGATGGAACATTATTCATGAAAGTTTGACAGTATAAACATGTCAGATCAATGCTTTTCTCCAACCATTACAATGACAATTCTCTTCAGTGACTCAATAATGAAAGCCAAATACATTTTTATCTTCACAGAAAGTTTTATTGATGTGACTCACCAGTCTGTCTCTACAGCATTTTAGCATCGCAAGAGTCAGCCTGCAGTATCTTCAGTGTAACAATGAGCTTAATAGATTGTCTTAACCAGGGGTAAAAGAAGGCATAGATCACAGGGTTCAGACAGGAGTTAAAGTAGTACAAGCATATTACAAAGGCTACTGATGAATTATTTACCAACACATTATTTTGGACTGTAAGAGCAACACAATAATATGGGCAGAGACATATTAGAAAAACAACTACAACAACACCAAGAGTCCTGGCTGCTTTAATCTCAGATTTTTTTGCAGTTACGTTCCCTGATTTCTTGTGTGTGACAGTTGTAATATGAGAGCGCATGGCACGAGCCTGAGACACAGCCACCACAAATACTCTAACATACAGAACAACAATAACAGTAATAGGAACAATGAAGGAAAAAATAACATCTGCAAATCCAGAAATGTAGTCAGTGAAAGCAATACACTCTCCAAAGCAGGAGTTATACCTGCCTGGTTGTTTCAGGACATCCTTTAGAATCAGACTTTGAAAGATTACAGAACATATCCAACAAAGAGAAACACAGACTTTAACTCTTTTTTGTGAGACTTTGGTGGAGTAATGCAGAGGTTGACAAATGGCCACATATCGGTCAACAGATATGAGCACCATGGTTCCTACAGAGGCAGAGGTAATAATACATGCTAGGAACTGATACAGACAACACATGGGGTCACCGAGGAACCAGCAGCCGTCTATGAACACAATTTCAAAGAAGATGAGGAGGCCCACAAAGAAATCTGAGACAGCCAGAGAGAGGAGGAGGAGGTTGGTGGGGGTGCGGAGCTGCCTGGAGAAGAAGACCAGCAATATAGTTATCATTATTTATAGTATCAATTATCATTCAGTTAACAACAGATAATGCAAAAACATTATTTGGAAAAATGACTCCCATTGATAAGTTCATGAAATATTTGGCTACTTGAAGTGGGAGATAGAGATGATGACCAGCAGGTTAAGAGCTGCAGTGAGCAGAGAGACGGAGGACAGCAGAATGTAAATTAGGATTGCCTCAAAATGAGGACGAATTGGCCTCCTGCAGGAGGTGTTGAGGAGTTGTGGAAAGCAGAGTTCAGTTCCCTCCAAAGTCTCCATCACCAGAGAGAAGAGAAGCTGCTGAGCTCTGGCAGCTTTATGACGAAGGTTCTCTCTCATACAACTGATTTATCTCTTTCCTCTTTGCACACCCCTCCTTCCTCCTCACCCGTGCTGCTGTTTTTTTCTCCATAGAGATTGAAGTACTATTCCTTCTGTGCTCATCTTCCTCAGTGTTGGAGATGAATGTTGTCTATCAGAAAACATTCCTTGTGCAATAGCCCTACAACACTAAAACATCCACTGGAACTACAAATTATAAATGAAATACTTTATTTTTTAAATACATGTACAAATCATCATCATCATCATTGTTAAATACAGAGGTAAAGTAGATTAGTTTACACTATAAAAACAAAAAAACAAAAAGTAGAAAACACAAGGCAACTTACTTTAATACCTTCTGAATTTTTGATTTTCAGAGTTCTAAAATCACTGTTGGCAGATTGGGTGGTTTTTTGTCTATGCATGCTAGCTAAGCAGTCAAAATGCCAAAATGAGGGAAATACACAAAACTGATGTAGAAAGAGTGGGTATAACCCCGACCTAAGACAGTAGATTGTATCAGTTTGAGGATATAAAACATCAGTGGACTGTTCTGGCTATTGACAGTTGTTAAAGATATTTCCTGCCAACGTTTCTCTCATTCACATCGGTCGTGACAGGATGAGGAGGAAACATCAAAGACGCCCGTACGCTGTTGCCACAGCTCGATCAGCCTGGCCTCCATACTTTCCGTCCACATGATGCGTCGTGATGCCATGGCACTTTCTGACGCTCTATTTGTTACTTCGCACAGGGGCAGTGAGAAAAAAGCACTGACTTGGGGAATGGACTCGTGGCTCTGCTTCAACTGTGCAAGTGCCTGACGATGGCCGACCAAAATTTCTAACATGTCAGAAATTCAATCAGATCTTCCGACGACTGGTCGTGAGCAGTTGATCCTCGCTCTCCTCTGTACACTGCACGGCAAACGACGCCCGATGAACCTGAAATTCGGTCCGACTCTAAAATGAGTTGTGCGTCTCGAATCAGTCAGAAACTGGTTCAAATCGTACACTGTATGCCCAGCTTAATGCAGTGGAGGATTTGGGTGAACAGTTTATGCATTGTACATTACGGTTATTACATGTATATTTAATTAGAAATTTATGTTGCTAGGAGAAAAGATTTATTTACTATACTCTAATACTAAGCTTCCACTAATCACCTAATGCATAAATACCTTATACCTATTTCTGCATTCAGCTAAGGCCAGATATATGATTATTATTATGTGAATATCACTGCCACAATGTGAATTATAGAAGCATGTTGGGTTATAGTTTCAGATGTAGTTATGGCAATTAAAGCAACTGATTTTCTGATGGAACATTATTCATGAAAGTTTGACAGTATAAACATGTCAGATCAATGCTTTTTCTCCAACCATTACAATGACAATTCTCTTCAGTGACTCAATAATAAAAGCCAAATACATTTTCATCTTCACAGAAAGTTTTATTGATGTGACTCACCAGTCTGTCTCTACAGCATTTTAGCATCGCAAGAGTCAGCCTGCAGTATCTTCAGTGTAACAATGAGCTTAATAGATTGTCTTAACCAGGGGTAAAAGAAGGCATAGATCACAGGGTTCAGACAGGAGTTAAAGTAGTACAAGCATATTACAAAGGCTACAGATGAATTATTTACCAACACATTATTTTGGACTGTAAGAGCAACACAATAATATGGGCAGAGACATATTAGAAAAACAACTACAACAACACCAAGAGTCCTGGCTGCTTTAATCTCAGATTTTTTTGCAGTTACGTTCCTTGATTTCTTGTGTGTAACAGCTGCAATATGAGAGCGCATGGCACGAGCCTGAGACACAGCCACCACAAATACTCTAACATACAGAACAACTATAACAGTAATAGGAACAATGAAGGAAAAAACAAGATCTACAAGTACAACAATGTAGTCAATGAAAGCGATACATTCTCCAAAGCAGGAGTTATACCTGCCTGGTTGTTTCAGGACATCCTTTAGAATCAGACTTTGAAAGATTACAGACCCTACCCAACAAAGAGAAACACAGACTTTAACTCTTATGTGTGTGACTTTGGTGGAGTAATGCAGAGGAAGACAAATAGCCACATATCGGTCAATAGATATGAGCACCATGGTTCCCACAGAGGCAGAGGTAGTAATGTTTGCTAGATACTGATATAGACCACACATAAGGTCGCCAAGGAACCAGCAGCCGTCTATGAACGCAATTTCAAAGAACATGAGGAGGCCCACGAAGAAATCTGAGACAGCCAGAGAGAGGAGGAGGAGGTTGGTGGAGGTGTGGAGCTGCCTGGAGAAGAAGACCAGCAATATAATTATCATTATTTATAGTATCAATTATCATTCAGTTAAAAGTACGATGAGCAAAGACTGCATACAAACATTACATATAAAACATTATTTGATGTCATTACTCTTCCTCAAAGTTTAAGATCAGGCAGTATTTTCTATTTCTACTCTCACGAATTAAAGAAATATTTGGCTACTTGAAGTGGGAGATAGAGATGATGACCAGCAGGTTAAGAGCTGCAGTGAGCAGAGAGATGGACGACAGCCAAATGTAAATCAGGATGGCCTCAAAATGAGGACGAATTGGCCTCCTGCAGGAGGTGTTGAGGAGTTGTGGAAAGCAGAGTTCAGTTCCCTCCAAAGTCTCCATCACCAGAGAGAGGAGAAGCTGCTGAGCTCTGGCAGCTTTATGACAAAGTTTCTCTCTCATACAACTGATTTATCTCTTTCCTCTTTGCACACCCCTCCTTCCTCCTCACCTGTGCTGTTGTTTTTTTCTCCATAGAGATTGAAGTACTATTCCTTCTGTGCTCATCTTCCTCAGTGTTGGAGATGACTGTTATCTATCAGAAAACATTTCTTGTGCAATAGCCCTATAACACTAAAACATCCACTGTACCTACAAATTATAAATTAAATATTTTATTTTTTAAATACATGTACATACCATCATCATCGTCATTGTTAAATATAGAGGTAAAGTAGATTAGTTTACACTATAAAAACGAAACAAAAAAAAGGAGAAAACACAAGGCAACTTACTTTGATACCTTCTGAACTTTTGATTTTCAGAGTTTTAAAATCACTGTTGGCAGATTGGGTGTTTTTTTGTCTATGCATGCTAGCTAAGTAGGCAAAATGCTAAAATGAGGGAAACACACAAAACTGATGTAGAAAGAGTGGGTATAACCCCGACCTAAGACAGTAGATTGTATCAGTTTGAGGATATAAAACATCAGTGGACTGTTCTGGCTATTGACAGTTGTTAAAGATATTTCTTGCCAACGTTTCTCTCATTCACATCGGTCGTGACAGGATGAGGAGGAAACATCAAAGACGCCCGTACGCTGTTGCCACAGCTCGATCAGCCTGGCCTCCATACTTTCCGTCCACATGATGCGTCGTGATGCCATGGCACTTTCTGACGCTCTATTTGTTACTTCGCACAGGGGCAGTGAGAAAAAAGCACTGACTTGGGGAATGGACTCGTGGCTCTGCTTCAACTGTGCAAGTGCCTGACGATGGCCGACCAAAATTTCTAACATGTCAGAAATTCAATCAGATCTTCCGACGACTGGTCGTGAGCAGTTGATCCTCGCTCTCCTCTGTACACTGCACGGCAAACGACGCCCGATGAACCTGAAATTCGGTCCGACTCTAAAATGAGTTGTGCGTCTCGAAATAGGTCAGCAAATGGCTCAAATTGTACACTGTATGCCCAGCTTAATACAGTGGAGGATTTGGGTGAACAGTTTAGGGCTGTATATGCATTGTAATAAATACACTGCAGTCTTCAACTCTGTTTAAGCACCACGCTTCAAACATGAGCTTCTCCCAGATATTGTTGATTCTCCCTACTCTTTGTACTTGGACAAATCAATGGATAAAGCGGTGTAAAAAATCTTCAGCATTTGTATTCAGGTTGGTAAAAGAAAATAAATTTGTCACCACAGTATTGTGGAACCTACTCAAGTTATAGTTAATAGTTGAAGCAATCACAGGGCTCCTGGAGGAAAATGGGTTGCAGATGAAAAACCTTGTTGGAATTGCAGCTGATGGGGCAAGCATTATGTGCAGAAACCACTCAGTATGTTCCTTACTGAAAGGAATGCAGCCTGATCTACAGCTTGTGCGTTGCGTGTATAAGTCGTTGGTTACTGTTGCCAACAAGGTAATGCAGTGTCCATCCGCAATGTGGAGTGAAGTAGCCTGGGAATCAGACGAATCTGCGAGCTCATGTTTGATTTGCTCTTGCAGATACTCTGGCCCCTTTTCCATTCAAACTGATTTCCTTGGTACTGGCAGCACCGTTGTGTTGGGTAAACCCATCAAAAGTGTTTATCTAGTATGAGGCTGGTTTAATACAATGACTGACAGAGAGGAGAGCCGTTCAGGCATCTTTGTAAGTATCCAATGTCACGTTGGGTGCACAAAGGCATAGGGAGCACAAGGGGAAAAAAAGGGGAAGAGTAATGGGGAACCACAGAGGGACGGCCCAGAGCTGGCCAGGAATGAAGCAGGAGAACTCAGGTGGGCAGCCCGAGCAGGAGTCCTCGGGCGGACGGCCCAAGGGCGCTGCTCAATCATGCTGCAGAGCCGCAGCGGGTGAGGCCTCATATATATATGTATAGATAGATAGATATGATTTATGAAAATAATTCATAGCGGAAATATCTGTTTTTGCAAATGAACCCTCATGATCACAGAGACCTAAAACTGGTTTGAACATTACCTGGAAAGTACCATGAAATGTATCAAACTCCTGTCTGGAGATTGCGTTGACAAAATTTTAGATCTTTACTAGTTACTAAAAATGTATTTCAGTCTGGCATCAGCATCAGAGCATTGCTACAGTGCTCGTATTTTGATATAGTGGTGAAGCAGTTTCCTTTTACCTGGGTGCTTAAAAGCCTGTGCTGTCACAAAAAAATCTTACATGGGTCAGAATGCTTTAGCCCATGTAGGACCAAAAGCACTATTTTCCGTTTTGGGCCAACAGTAATCATACAATAATTTTAAGTATTTCTTTTGGTTATGAGGTTACTGTTGATTGCTGACTCTGAACTTTAAATGTTTTAGTGTGTGTTCACATACAAAATGGCTGCATTACAGGCCTGGCCCATGATCACAAGGGAAGAGACAGTACCAAGTGTCTGCTAATGTTTATGGGTCAAACTTCAGTCATGGGGTAAAATGGGGTACAATTTCCTATACTATTCTTTAAAAACATTTAAAGAATAGTATAGGAACTAGATATTTGGACTTTAACTTCAAAGTTCCTTTTCAAATCCACTGTGCTACAGTTCACAGCCACACAACAAAAATGTGTCACAGACCAGATATGAACAATGAATACCAGAGGTGATGATTTGTTCAAAATTAATGAAAATGAAAAAACCCTAAGCAGCTTCACTGTTGTATTGAAAATGAAACACTGATTCTGAGAGAATTTTATATTGTAAACTACACAAGATAAAGAGTTACTTATGATCTGCATCTAATGGTGTTTATAGAAAGGTCACTTTACCCAGACTTTTACATCTTTTATTCAATTACTCAGCACCATGATCAAGTACATTTTTCTGTTCATGCTGAGTGTCTAGTTCAGGCACCATGCAAAGTCTCTTTACAGTATGTTGACATCACAGGAGTCAGGCTGCAGTATTTTCAGTGTAACAATGAACTTAATTGATTTTCTAAACCAGGGGTAAAAAAAGGCATAGATCACAGGGTTTAGACAGGAGTTAAAATAGTACAAACATATTACAAATGATGCAGATGAAGCATTGAGCAAGGTATCTTGGCCTGAAAGAGCAAAACAATAATATGGGCAGAGACATATTAGAAACACAACCACAACAACACCAAGAGTCCTGGCTGCTTTAATTTCAGATTTTTTTGCAGTTACGTTCCCTGATTTCAAGTGTGTGACAGCTGTAATATGAGAGCGCATGGCACGAGCCTGAGACACAGCCACCACAAATACTCTAACATACAGAACAACTATAACAGTAATGGGAAAAATGAAGGAAACTATAACATCTGCAAATCCAGAAATGTAGTCAATGAAAAATATACACTCTCCAAAGCAGGAGTTATACCTACCTGGTTGTTTCAAGACATCCTTTAGAATCAGACTTTGAAAGATTACAGAACATATCCAACACAGAGAAACACAGACTTTAACTCTTTTGTGTGTGACTTTGGTGGAGTAATGCAGAGGATGACAAATAGCCACATATCGGTCAACAGATATGATAATCATGGTTCCTATAGAGGCAGAGGTAGTAATGTATGCTAGATACTGATACAGAGCACACATGGGGTCACCGAGGAACCAGCAGCCGTCTATGAGCACAATTTGAAAGAACATGAGGAGGCCCACGAAGAAATCTGAGACAGCCAGAGAGAGGAGGAGGAGGTTGGTGGGGGTGTGGAGCTGCCTGGAGAAGAAGACCAGCAATATATTTATCATTTTTTAAATTATCAATTATCATTCAGATAACAGTAACAAGAGCTAAGACTAAAATACAAAAACATTATTTGGAAAAATTACTATTTTCCTCACAGTTGAAGATCAGGCAATACTTTGTATTACTATCTACCAGTTTCACAAATTAATAATTAAAATATGTAAAATATTTGGCTACTTGAAGTGGGAGATAGAGATGATGACCAGCAGGTTGAGAGCTGCAGTGAGCAGAGAGATGGAGGACAGCACAATGTAAATCAGCATGGCCTCAACCTGAGGACGAATTGCCTTCCTGCAGGAGGTGTTGAGGAGTTGTGGAAAGCAGAGTTCAGTTCCCTCCAAGGTCTCCATCACCAGAGAGAGGAGAGGCTGCTGAGCTCTGGCAGCTTTATGACAAAAGTTTTTTTTATTTATCTCTATCCTCCCTGCACCCCCCTCCTTCTTCCTCACCTCTGCTGCAGTTTTTCTCTCCATTGAGATTGAAGTACTATACTTTCTGTGCTCCACCCATGCCTGTCCGGCAGAAGTCCTGGGTCGAAGTTGGCTGAGCTGAAGCCGATCAGCAGTCCAGTTAGTTTCTGTTTGGGTCGTGTTAACATCAACTACGTTTACATGCACAAAATATTCTGTGTTTTACTTAAAATATTGATCAAAATGAGCTTTCGATTTTGATCATCGAAATCAAAAGCAGGATCTGTGACAGAACTGGAAAATCATCTTGCCCTCTGTTTGGAACAGAAATTCTACAGCCAGAAAATTGTCAGTCCACCTGTTGTTGTAATCAGATCAGCTGTAGCATGCTAGTTGGTTTAGCCTTGTTTCCCGGTTAGTTCCAGTGTAAATAGATAGCATTTAGTGTCAAACTGAATGCTGACATTGTCCCACTGAAGTCGGGTATGTGTGTGGAAACACTTCAAACACGTCATTTACAACTGCATCAGCCAAAGGGGTCGATAAGCAAAACGTTGCAGGTCTGCTACAGTGTACCTTAACATGTGCATTTCGGTCAGTCCATTTTGCTTGCCTGTATACCTGAGCGCAAGCTGAAGTTGTTCAGTTATTATCAACAAGTCAGAGGATTCTTATTGTTATTACATTTTAAATTAATAATTTTAATTTTACCCCACAAAGAATCGGCACCTTAACACAGTGGAGGGCTTTGTTTGTCCCTGTGAGCGTGGGAGCTGTGTTGTCGAGGGCAATAGCCCCTGGTAGGGTCTCCCAAGGCAAAGTGGTCCCAGGGGAGTGACCAGACAAAGGAATGGAAAGGAGTGACACCTCTCTGGTGGGGAAGGAACTGGAGCTGGTGCGGAAGGTGGAGCAATACCAACTAGATATAGTTGGGTTCGCCTCTATGCATAACACCTGTTCTGGAAAAACAAACTCCTGGAGAGGTGCTGGACTCTCTCTTTTTCCTGAGTTGCCCTGGGTGAGAGGCGCCGGGTGGGTGTGGGGATACTCACAAATCCCCGGCTCAGCACCGCTGTGTTGGAATTCTCCCCGGTGAACGAGAGAGTCGCCTCGATTCGACTGCGAGCCGCAGAGGGGAAGGCTCTGACTTTTGTATGTGCTCACGCACTAAACAGCAGTTCAGAGTATCCGGCCTTCTTAGAGTCTCTAGGCGGGATCCTGAAAAGGGTTCCTTCTAGGGACTCTAGAGTTCTACTGGGAGACTTCAACACTCACGTAGGCAATGATGGATAAACCTGGAGGGGGGTGATTGGGAGGAACGGGCTGCCCGAACTGAACCAGAGCAGTGTTTTGTTATAGGACTTCTGTGCTAGCCATGGATTGGCCATAACGAATACCATGTTCGAGCAAAGGGTGGTTCATAATTGTAGTTGGTACCAGAACACCATAGGTCAAAGATCGATGATCAGCTTTGTGGTTGTATCATCAGATTTGCGGCCTTTGGCTTGGACACTAGGGTTAAGAGGGGAGCATTACTGCAGTTTGTAAGCGGTGTAAAGGAAATGTGCTTCGCTCTGTGGACTGCAGGCTACTGGGCAGACTTCATTGATCCAACAACAGGAACAGCTATGAGTTATTCTGTCTGTAAAAGTGGTTTCTTGTACTAGAAATGCATTAAGAGTGAATACCAGGGAATTTGAGGCCTGGTATTTCAGCACTGTGACTTTATGGACACCATAGCTCTTTTCCACTACATTAAACTTAAAGTAACCTGGAGATTCCCATAACCTGAACTCGTACAAACCCATAAGGTCTTGTTTCTAGGTTCTTCCTTGAAAACCAGAATGTTTCAGATATGTCATTAAAAAAAGACACCATACGAGGTGTTAATGCAATTATATGGCTATAACATGGCTGTGGAGGTGGTCAGCAGCACAAAGTTTCTGGGGATGCACATTACAGACGACCTCACCTGTTCTGTGAACACTGGATCACTGGTTAAGAGGGCACAGCAACGTTTGTACCTCCTGTGGAAAATGAGAAGAGCCCACCTGCCCCTGCCCATCCTCACTACTTTCTACAGAAACTCCATAGAGAGCATTCTGACCAGCTGCATCTCTGTGTGGTGTGGAGGCTGCAAGGCCTCTGATTGGACAAATGTGAGGAGAGTGGTGAGGACAGCGGAGAAGATTATTGGGTCTTCTCTTCCCTCCATTCAGGAGGATATTGCACCAAAGTGTTGCATGTCCCGAGCAAGGAATATCCTAAAAGTCTCCTCACACCCCCATCGTGGACTGTTCACCCTGTTAGCCTCTGGAAAAAGATTTTGTAGCATCTGCTGCAGAACCACAAGATTCTCCAACAGCTTTTTTCCCCCAGGTTAGCAGGTTGTTGAACAAATAACTGGACAATTACATTATTCCCACCTTTACTCTACCTGAGTGTGCACTATTGTAGGACTGTGTTCTTTAGTGCACTGGTGATAGTTCTTAGGACCCTGTGGTCCAGAGAACTCCAAGATGTACACTGTGAATTTGCACACCTGTTGGACCTTTGCACTATTTGGGCATCCAACATAGACACACTCATCAAAAAGGCCCAGCAGAGAATGTATTTCCTGGGCAAGCTCAGCAAGATCAATCTGCCTTCAGATCTGCTGATCCAGTTCTACACTGCAATGATTCAGTCTGTTTTCTGTACTTCCATCTTTTACTGGTTTGGATGAGCCACCAAACAGGACAGGTACAGACTACAATGGACCGTCAGAGCCAAGGAAAAAAACTAATGGTGCCAACCTGTATGCACTACAGAACACTGCCAAAACAACACTTTCTTCCTACACAACAGTTAAATCAGTAACACGAAAACATCCACTGTATTTCTAAATTCTACATTAAATATTTTGTAGTTTAAATACTGCTTTAACATGTGTATATCATCCTGAATTCACTTGCTACATTACTCATTCTATATTTATCCCAGCATCTTTGCACTTACAAATGTGATTTACAATTTTACGATATACTTTTTTTGTCTAGCTTGGACAATTGTTTATTAAAGGTGCAAGGAATCAGAAGAAATAAACTACATCAGACCAAAAGTCAAGTTTGTTTTTATTTGGCTAATGTGCTACAATTTATTTTTGTTTGTTTGTTTTGTTTATTGTATATTGTGTTATTTCACATGAAAATATCAATAGCAATCATACAATCATTTTAACTACTATGTTCAGTTCACAGCCAGCACAACAAATATGTGTCACGGTCCTGATGCTAACAAACTGCATGGTAAATCCTAGAAGTGGTGTCTTGTCCAACATAAATGAAAATTAACAAACCCTAAGCAGCTTCCCCGCTGTATTGAAAGTGAAACAGTAATTCTTAGAAAATATTATATTGTAAACTACACAATGCAAAGACATACATATGATCTGCATCTAAACGTGTTCATACGAAGGTCACTTTACCGAGACTTTTACATCTTTAATTCAAGTACTCAGCACCATGACCAAGTTCATGTTAAAGTTTCTGTTCATGCTGAAGGTCTAATTTCAGGCACCGTGCAGAGTCTCTTTACAGCATGTTGGCATCACAGGAGTCAGGCTGCAGTATCTTCAGTGTAACAATGAGCTTAATTGATTTTCTAAACCAGGGGTAAAAAAAGGCATAGATCACAGGGTTTAGACAGGAGTTAATATAGTACAAACATACTACAAAGGTTGCAGAGGAATCATACACGAAGATGTTATTTTGAACTGTAAGAGCAACACAATAATATGGGCAGAGACATATTAGAAACACAACTACAACAACACCAAGAGTCCTGGCTGCTTTCATTTCAGATTTTTTTGCAGTTAATTTCACTGATTGATGCAGTGAGACAGCTGTAATATGAGAGCGCATGGCACGAGCCTGAGACACAGCCACCACAAATACTCTCATATACAAAACAACTATAACAGTGATGGGAACAATGAAGGAAAAAACAAGATCTACAAGTATAGCAATGTAGTTAATGACAGCAATACACTCTCCAAAGCAGGAGTTATACCTGCCTGGTTGTTTCAGGACATCCTTTAGAATCAGACTTTGAAAAATTACAGAACATATCCAACACAGAGAAACACAGACTTTAACTCTTATGTGTGTGACTTTGGTGGAGTAATGCAGAGGATGACAAATAGCCACATATCGGTCAAGAGATATGATCACCATGGTTCCTATAGAGGCAGAGGTAGTAATGTATGCTATATACTGATACAGAGCACACATGAGGTCACCGAGGAACCAGCAGCCGTCTATGAGCACAATTTGAAAGAAGATGAGGAGGCCCACGAGGAAATCTGAGACAGCCAGAGAGAGGAGGAGGAGGTTGGTGGGGGTGTGGAGCTGCCTGGAGAAGAAGAGAGGCAATATAGTTATCATTATTTATAGTATCAATTATCATTCAGTTCACAACAGCAAAAACTTCACTACAAAAACATTATTTGGAAAAATAACTCCCTTTCCTCACAGTTGAAGATCAGGCAATACTTTTTATTTCTACCACTCTCATGAATTAAAGAAATATTTGGCTACTTGAAGTGGGAGATAGAGATGATGACCAGCAGGTTAAGAGCTGCAGTGAGCAGAGAGATGGACGACAGCCAAATGTAAATCAGGATTGCCTCAAAATGAGGACGAATTGACCTCCTGCAGGAGGTGTTGAGGAGTTGTGGAAAGCAGAGTTCAGTTCCCACCAAAGTTGCCATCACCAGAGAGAGGAGAAACTGCTGAGCTCTGGCAGCTTTATGACAATGGTTCTCTCTCATACAACTGATTTATCTCTTTCCTCTTTGCACACCCCTCCTTCCTCCTCATCTGTGCTGCTGTTTTTTTCTCCATAGAGATTGAAGTACTATTCCTTCTGTGCTCATCTTCCTCAGTGTTGGAGATGAATGTTGTCTAGCAGAAACTTTTGAACTTTTGATTTTCAGAGTTTTAAAATCACTGTTGGCAGATTGGGTGGTTTTTTGTCTATGCATGCTAGCTAAGTAGGCAAAATGCTAAAATGAGGGAAATACACAAAACTGATGTAGAAAGAGTGGGTATAACCCCGACCTAAGACAGTAGATTGTATCAGTTTGAGGATATAAAACATCAGTGGACTGTTCTGGCTATTGACAGTTGTTAAAGATATTTCCTGCCAACGTTTCTCTCATTCACATCGGTCGTGACAGGATGAGGAAGAAACATCAAAGACGCCCGTACGCTGTTGCCACAGCTCGATCAGCCTGGCCTCCATACTTTCCGTCCACATGATGCGTTGTGATGCCATGGCACTTTCTGACGCTCTATTTGTTACTTCGCACAGGGGCAGTGAGAAAAAAGCACTGACTTGGGGAATGGACTCGTGGCTCTGCTTCAACTGTGCAAGTGCCTGACGATGGCTGACCAAAATTTCTAACATGTCAGAAATTCAATCAAATCTTCCGACGACTGGTCGTGAGCAGTTGATCCTCGCTCTCCTCTGTACACTACACGGCAAACGACGCCCGATGAACCTGAAATTCGGTCCGACTCTAAAATGAGTTGTGCGTCTCGAAATCAGTCAGCAAATGGCTCAAATTGTACACTGTATGCCCAGCTTAATACAGTGGAGGATTTGGGTGAACGGTTTAGGGCTGTATATGCATTGTAATAAATACACTGCAGTCTTCAACTCTGTTTAAGCACCACGCTTCAAACATGAGCTTCTCCCAGATATTGTTGATTCTCCTTACTCTTTGTACTTGGACGAATCAATGGATAAAGCAGTGTAAAAAATCTTCAGCATTTGCATTCAGGTTGGTAAAAGAAAATAAATTTGTCAGCACAGTATTGTGGAACCTACTCAAGTTACAGTTAATAGTTGAAGCAATCACAGGGCTCCTGGAGGAAAATGGGTTGTCGATGAAAAACCTTGTTGGAATTGCAGCTGATGGGGCAAGCATTATGTGCAGAAACCACTCAGTATGTTCCTTACTGAAAGAAATGCAACCTGATCTACAGCTTGTGCGTTTTGTATATAAGTCGTTGGTTACTGTTGCCAACAAGGTAATGCAGTGTCCATCCGCAATGTGGAGTGAAGTAGCCTGGGAATCAGACGAATCTGCGAGCTCATGTTTGATTTGCTTTTGCAGATACTCTGGCCCCTTTTCCATTCAAACTGATTTCCTTGGTACTGGCAGCACCGTTGTGTTGGGCGAACCCATCAAAAGTGTTTATCTAGTACGAGGCTGGTTTAATACAATGACTGACAGAGAGGAGAGCTGTTCAGGCATCTTTGTAAGTATCCAATGTCACGGTGGGGGCACAAAGGCATAGGGAGCACGGGGGGAAAAAAAGGGGCAAGAGTAATGGGGAACCACAGAGGGACGGCCCAGAGCTGGCCAGGAATGAAGCAGGAGAACTCAGGTGGGCAGCCCGAGCAGGAGTCCTCGGGCAGACGGCCCAAGGGCGCTGCTGAAACATGCTGCAGAGCCGCAGCGGATATATATGTGTGTATATATATATATATAGATATAGATATAGATAGATAGATAGATATGATTTAGGAAAATAAATCAAAACGGAAATATCTGTTTTTGCAAATGAACCCTCATGATCACAGAGACCTACAACTGGTTTGCACATTACCTTGAAAGTACCGTGAAATTTATCAAACTTTGCACGAGGGAGGCTCTCCTTTGAAGCTTATTTCACCTTGCTCTACAAGCTGGCTGGATTGCATTGACAAAATTCTAGATCTTTACTAGTTACTAAAAATGTATTTCAGTCTGGCATCAGCATCAGAGCATTGTTACAGTGCTCGTATTTTGATATAGTGATGAAGGAGTTTCCTCATACCTGGGTGCTTAAAAGCCTGTGCTGTCACAAAAATCTTACATGGGTCCGAATGCTTTAGCCCATGTAGGACCCAAAGCACTATTTTCCCTTTTGGGTCAACAGTAATCATACAATAATTTTAAGTATTTCTTTTGGTTATGAGGTTAATGTTGATTGCTGACTCTTAGCTTTAAATGTTTTTGTGTGTGTTCACGTAGAAAATGGCTGCATGAGCACAAGGGAAGATACAGTACCAAGTGTCTGCTAATGTTTATGGGTCAAACTTCAGTCATGGGGTAAAATGGGGTACAATTTCCTACACTATTCTTTAAATGTGGATGTAAACTGTTTAAAATACAGCTATGGATTAGGACTACAAAGTTCCTTTTCAAATCCACTGTGCTACAGTTCACAGCCACACAACAAAAATGTGTCATGAACAGTAAATTCCAGAGGTGATGATTTGTCTAAAATAAATGAAAATGAAAAAACCCTAAACAGCTTCATTGTTGTATTGAAAATGAAACAGTGATTCTAAGAGAATATTATATCGTAAACTACACAAGGTGAAAACATACTTGTAATCTGCATCTAAAGGTGTTTATACAAAGGTCACTTTATCCAGACTTTTACATCTTTTATTCAATTACTCAGTACCATGACCAAGTACATGTTTCTGTTCATGCTGACTATCTAGTTTCAGGCACCATGCAAAGTCTCTTTACAGTATGTTGACATCACAGGAGTCAGGCTGCAGTATCTTCAGTGTAACAATGAACTTAATTGATTTTCTTAACCAGGGGTAAAAAAAGGCATAGATCACAGGGTTTAGACAGGAGTTAAAATAGTACAAACATAATACAAATGATGCAGATGAAGCATTGAGCAAGGTATCTTGGCCTGTAAGAGCAACACAATAATATGGGCAGAGACATATAAGAAATACAACCACAACAACACCAAGAGTCCTGGCTGCTTTAATTTCAGATTTTTTTGCAGTTATGTTCCCTGATTTCTTGTGTGTGACAGTTGTAATATGAGAGCGCATGGCACGAGCCTGAGACACAGCCACCACAAATACTCTAACATACAGAACAATAATAACAGTAATGGGAACAATGAAGGAAAAAATAACATCCGCAAATCCAGAAATGTAGTCAATGAAAAATATACACTCTCCAAAGCAGGAGTTATACTTACCTGGTTGTTTCAAGACATCATTTAGAATCAGACTTTGAAAGATTACAGAACATATCCAACACAGAGAAACACAGACTTTAACTCTTTTGTGTGTGACTTTGGTGGAGTAATGCAAAGGATGACAAATAGCCACATATCGGTCAATAGATATGAGCACCATGGTTCCTACAGAGGCAGAGGCAATAATGTATGCTAGATACTGATACAGAGCACACATGAGGTCACCGAGGAACCAGCAGCCGTCTATGAGCACAATTTGAAAGAACATGAGGAGGCCCACGAAGAAATCTGAGACAGCCAGAGAGAGGAGGAGGAGGTTGGTGGGGGTGTGGAGCTGCCTGGAGAAGAAGACCAGCAATATATTTATCATTTTTTAAATGATCAATTGTCATTCAGATAACAGTAACAAGAGCTAAGACTAAAATACAAAAACATTTTTTGGAAAAATTACTATTTTCCTCACAGTTGAAGATAAGGCAGTACTCTGTATTACTATTTACCAGTTTCACAAATTAATAATCAAAATATTTAAAACATTTGGCTACTTGAAGTGGGAGATAGAGATGATGACCAGCAGGTTAAGAGCTGCAGTGAGCAGAGAGATGGAGGACAGCACAACGTAAATCAGCATGGCCTCAAACTGAGGACGAATTGCCTTCCTGCAGGAGGTGTTGAGGAGTTGTGGAAAGCAGAGTTCAGTTCCCACCAAAGTCTCCATTACTAAAGAGAGGAGAAGCTGCTGAACTCTGGCAGCTTTATGACAAACATCTCTTTATTTATCACCTTCCTCCCTGCGCCCCCCCCCCCCCCACACACACACACACACACACACCTTCTGCTGCAGTTTTCCTTTCCATTGATATTGAAGTACAATACTTTCTGGGCTCTACCTATGCCCGTCCGGCAGAAGCCCTGGGTCGAAGTTGGCGAGCTAAAGCCGATCAGTGGTCCAGTTAGTTGTTGTTTGAAATCAAAAGTAGGATCTGTGACAGAACTGGAAAATAGTCTTGCCTCCCGAGTCACCAATGTAGCAACATTTTGACCCCTACCAGAGTTTTGTCAGTGCACCAGTTGTTGTCATCAGATCAGCTAGTTACAATGTAAAGACACAACATTTAGTGTCAAACTGATTGGTGACATTGTCCCACTGAAGTCGGGTATGTCAAGTCAAGTAAATTTTATTTGTATAGCGCCAAATCATAACAAAAGTTATTTCAAGACGCTCTTCACATAGAGTAGGTCTAGACCGTACTCTTTAAAATATTTACAGAGGCCCAACAGGTCCCACCATGAGCAGTACTTGGTGACAGTGGCGAGGAAAAACTTTTAACAGGTAGAAACCTCAAGCAGAACCAGGCTCTGGGTGGGCGGCCATCTGCATCGACCGAGTTGGGTTCAAAGGGGAAGAGAGAGGGGGAGAGGGGAGACAACAAATCAGACTAATAGGAATAACTGCAGCAGTGAGTGTGGAGCAGGAACATGGGGGCAGTAGACGGCCTGCAGCCACAGATCCAGACTCTACAGCTCCAGAGGCAGAAATACTTGCAGAAAGTGAGAAGGCCAAAAACCACAAAAAGCACAAGAACTACCAGGAAGAAGTGGAGTTAGTAACATGTAATTTTGGGATAAGAATGCGTACAGATAGAGAGGGAGAGGAGGAGAGAGAAGCTCAGTGCGTCATAGGAAATCCCCCGGCAGTCTAAGCCTATAGCAGCATAACTAAGGGATGGTTCAGGACTCACCTGAGCCAGCCCTAACTATAAGCTTTATCAAAAAGGAACGTTTTTAACATACTCTTAAACGAAGAGAGGGTGTCTGCCTCCTGAACCCAAACTGGGAGCTGATTCCACAGAAGAGGAGCTTGATAACTAAAGGCTCTGACTCCCATTCTACTTTTACAGACTTTAGGAACCACAAGTAACCCTGCATTCTGTGAGCGTAGTGCTCTAGTGGGGTAATACAGTACTATCAGCTCTTTAAGATATGATGGTGCCTGACCAATAAGAGCTTTGTAAGTGAGGAGAAGGATTTTAAATTCTATTCTGGATTTTACAGGGAGCCAGTGCAGAGAAGTTAATATTGGAGAAATATGTTCTCTTTTGCTAGTTTCTGTCAGTACACGTGCAGCTGCATTCTGGATCAGCTGGAGAGTCTTTAGAGACTTATCGGGGCAGCCCGATAATAAGGAATTATAATAATCTAAGCTAGAAGTAACAAATGCATGGACTAGTTTTTCTGCGTCTTTTTGAGACAGGATATGCCTGATTTTTTTATAATGTTACGTAAATGGAAGAAGGCAGTCCTTGAAGTCTGTTTTAGGACATGTCCTGATCAAAGGTTACTCCTAGATTCTTAACAGTGGTGCTGGAGGCCAGGGCAATGCCATCTAGAGTAACTATATCTATAGATAATGCGTCTCGCAAGTGTTTAGAACCCAGAACAATAACTTCAGTTTAACAGCAGAAAATTGCAAGTCATCCAGTTTTTTATGTCCTTAATGCATACCTGAAGTTTGACTAACTTATTGGTTTCATCTGGCTTTATCGATAAGTATAATTGATTATCATCTGCATAGCAGTGGAAGTTTATGGAGTGTTCCCTAATAATATTGCCTAAAGGAAACATATACAAGGTAAATAAAAGTGATCCAAGCACCTAACCTTGTGGAACTTCGTGACTAACTTCCGTGTGCACGGAGGATTCATCATTTACATGGACAAACTGAAATCTATCTGATAAATACAACTTAAACCAGCTTAGTGTGGGTCCTTTGATACTAATCAAATGCTCCAGTCTCTGTAATAGGATATGATGGTCAATGGTATTGAAAGCGGCACTAAGATCTAACAGAGCAAGTACAGAGATAAATCCTTTGTCTGACACAATCAGAAGGTCATTTGTCACTTTCACCAGTGCTGTCTCTGTGCTATGATGCACTCCAAATCCTGACTGAAAATCCTCAAATAAACAATTGTTGTGTAGAAAGTTACATAACTGACTGACAACCGCTTTCTCAAGGATTTTGGAGAGAAAGGGAAGGTTAGGTATGTGTGTGGAAACACTTCAAACACATCATTTACAACTGCATCAACCAAAGGTGTCTATAAGCAGAACGTTGCAGGTCTGCTGCAGTGTACCTTAACATGTGCATTTCAGTCAGTCCATTTTGCTTGCGTGTGTACCTGAGCGCAAGCTGAAGTTGTTCAGTTATTATCAAGGAACCGGAGCTGGTGTGGGAGGTGGAGCGATACCAACTAGATATAGTAGGGTTAGCCTCTGTGCATAACACCTGTTCTGGAACCAAACTCCTGGAAAAGTGCTGGACTCTTTTTCCGAAATTGGAATGGAATATGAGTCGACCATGTTAAAACCTCCATTGTAGAGGCGGCTGCTTGGAGCTGTGGTTAGAAGGCTGTCGGTGCATTTCGTAGCGGCAACCTAAGAACCCGTTGGTGGATACCAGCTGTGAAGGAAGCCATCAAGCTGAAGAAGGAGACTTTCCTGGCCTGGTTAGTTGGAGTGAGGGAAAAATGGAATCTGACATGGACAGGCGGTTTGGAGCAGCATCAGCAGTAATGCAGGCATTGTACTGGACCGTTGTAGTGAAGAGGGAGCTGAGCCGGAAGGCAAAGCTTTCAGTTTTCCAGTCAATCTAACTTCCAACCCTCATCTATGGTCATGAGCCTTGGGTAGTGAACAAAAGAATGAATTTAGGGATACAATTGGCTGAAATGAGTCTCCTCCATAGGGAGACTGGGCTCAGCCTTAGAGATATGGTGAGGAGCTCAGAAATCCGGAGGGAGCTCGGAGTAGACCTGCTGCTCCTTCCCATTGAAAGGTGCCAGCTGAGGCTGTTCGGGCATCTGATCAGGATGCCTCCTGGTTGCCTTCCTTTGGAGGTTTTCCGGGCACGTCCAACTGGGAAGAGACCCCTGGGTAGACCCAGAACACGCTGGATGGATTATATATCTTATCTGACCTGGGAATGCATTGGGAACCCCTCAGGAGGACGTGGAAAACATTGCTGGGAAAAGCATTAAACCACCGATGTGTTCTTTACGAATCAAGAAAAATATTTTAAAGAAAAAGGAAAAATCAAAAATCTAGCGCTGTCCATATGATGAAGAATGTGTGATTTGCAACACAATTCGATAAACGGTAGAGTATAATATGAAACGATTTTTGATGTCCCATGCTGCTTCAAAAACTCCACTATCATCCCAGTCTTTAAAAAACACTCTTGAGGTCTGGGATGATGAGCAGGATTAAATGACTACAGACCTGTTGCCTGTGGTCATGAAATCCTGCGAGAGACAGGTGTTGGCCAACCTGAAAGACGTCACAGGTTCCCTGCTGGACCCCCTGCAGTTTTCCTACCAGGCAAAAGAGTCAGTGGATGATGCAGTCAACATGGGACTGCACTACATCCTGCAACACCTTGACTCCTGAAGGACATACGCAAGTCCAAATTCCAGTCCAAACTCAACAATCTCACTGTTCCAGCCCACACCTGTCAGTGGATCACAAACTTCCTGACAGACAAGAGGCAGCAGGTCAGGCTGGAGAAGATCCAATCCAGCATATGGACAATCAGCACAGGTGCCCCCTAAGGATCTGTGCTGTCCCCGCTACTTTTTTCCCTCTAAAGACGTTTGCAACACAACGGTCATCAGTCTCATCTGGGACAGTGATGAGTCTGCATACAGACAGGATGTTGAACAGCCCCCAACACTTCCCCCCATCACCATACTCAGCTGCACTGTATCTGCTGTGGAAACCTTCAGGTTTCTAGGATCCACAATCTCCCAGGACCTAAAGTGGGCATCCAGCATATACACACACACCAAAAAGACCCAGCAGAGAATGTATTTTTTTCTGGGCCAGCTCAGAAAGATCAATCTGCCTTCAGATCTGCTGATCCAGTCTGTTCTCTGTACATCCACCTTTTTCAATTTTACAATGTGCTTTTCTGTCTACATTGTACAATGGTTTATTGAAGTTGCAAGGAAACAGAAGACAAAAACTACATCAGAGCAAAAGTCAAGTTTATTTTTATTTGACTAACAAGCTATAATTGTTTTGTTTTGTTTTTTTGTTTTGTTTTTGTATATTGTGTTATTTTACATGAAAACATCAACAGCAATCATACAATCATTTTTAGTATTTTTGTGGTTGTGGGGCTACTGTTAATTTCTGACTATTGGCATTAAATTAATTTGAGGGTGTTCACAAACAAAATGGTCACATTACAGGCCAGGTGCAACATCACCAGGGAATGTACAGTTCCAGTGTCTTTAATCTCTAAGGTTCTTTGTAAATCCACTCTGTTTAGTTCACAGTCAGCACAACAAATATGTGTCACGGTCTTGATGCTTACAAACTGCACAGGAGTAAGTACAGTAAATTCTAGGGGTGGTGTGTTGTCCAAAATAAATGAAAATGAACAAACCCTGAACAACTGCATAGTTGTATTCAAAATAAAACACTAATTCTTAGAGAATATTATATTTTAATATACACATTGTAAAGACATATATATGTGCACATATATAACTGCATCTAAACGTGTTTATTCAAAGGTCACTTTACCAAGACTTTTACATCTCTTATTGACCAAGTACATTTTTCTGTTCGTGCTTAGGGTCTAGTTTCAGGCAACATGCGTCTCACTGCAGCATGTTGACATCACAGGAGTCAGGCTGCAGTATCTTCAGTGTAACAATGAGCTTAATTGATTTTCTAAACCAGGGGTAAAAAAAAGCATAGATCACAGGGTTTAGACAGGAGTTAATATAGTACAAACATACTACAAAGGTTACAGATGAATCATTTACCAACAAGTTATTTTGGACTGTAAGAGCAACACAATAATATGGGCAGAGACATATTAGAAACACAACCACAACAACACCAAGAGTCCTGGCTGCTTTAATTTCAGACCTTTTAGGAGTTACGTTCCCTGATTTCTTGTGTTTGACAGCTGCAATATGAGAGCGCATGGCACGAGCCTGAGACACAGCCACCACAAATACTCTCATATACAGAACAACTATAACAGTAATGGGAAAAATGAAGGAAAAAGTAACATCTACAAGTCCAGAAATGTAGTCAATGAAAGGGATACACTCTCCAAAGCAGGAGTTATACCTGCCTGGTTGTTTCAGGACATCCTTTAGAATCAGACTTTGAAAGATTACAGACCCTACCCAACAAAGAGAAACACAGACTTCTACTCTTTTGTGTGTGACTTTGGTGGAGTAATGAAAAGGATGACAAATAGCCACATATCGGTCAACAGATATGATAATCATGGTTCCTATAGAGGCAGAGGTAGTAATGTATGCTAGATACTGATACAGAGCACACATGAGGTCACCGAGGAACCAGCAGCCGTCTATGAACACAATTTCAAAGAAGATGAGGAGGCCCACGAAGAAATCTGAGACAGCCAGAGAGAGGAGGAGGAGGTTGGTGGGGGTGTGGAGCTGCCTGGAGAAGAAGACCAGCAATATAGTTATCATTATTTACAGTATCAATTATCATTTAGTTAACAACAGATAAAGCAAAAACTTCAATACAAAAACATTATTTGGAAAAATAACTCCCTTTCCTCACAGTTTAAGATCAGGCAATACTTTTTATTACTACCACTCTCATGAATTAAAGAAATATTTGGCTACTTGAAGTGGGAGATAGAGATGATGACCAGCAGGTTAAGAGCTGCAGTGAGCAGAGAGATGGACGACAGCAGAATGTAAATCAGGATTGCCTCAAAATGAGGACGAATTGGCCTCCTGCAGGAGGTGTTGAGGAGTTGTGGAAAGCAGAGTTCAGTTCCCACCAAAGTCTCCATCACCAGAGAGAGGAGAAGCTGCTGAGCTCTGGCAGCTTTATGACAAAGTTTCTCTCTCATACAACTGATTTATCTCTTTCCTCTTTGCACACCCCTCCTTCCTCCTCATCTGTGCTGCTGTTTTTTTCTCCATAGAGATTGAAGTGCTATTCCTTCTGTGCTCATCTTCCTCAGTGTTGGAGATGAATGTTGTCTAGCAGAAAACATTCCTTGTGCAATAGCCCCTCAACACTAAAACTATACAAATTATAAATGAAATACTTTATTTTTTAAATACATGTACAAATCATTATCATCATCATTTTTAAATATAAAGGTAAAATAGATTAGTTTACACTGTAAAAACAAAAAAATAGAAAACACAAGGCAACTTACTTTAATACCTTCTGAATTTTTGATTTTCAGAGTTCTAAAATCACTGTTGGCAGATTGGGTGGTTTTTTGTCTATGCATGCTAGCTAAGCAGTCAAAATGCCAAAATGAGGGAAATACACAAAACTGATGTAGAAAGAGTGGGTATAACCCCGACCTAAGACAGTAGATTGTATCAGTTTGAGGATATAAAACATCAGTGGACTGTTCTGGCTATTGACAGTTGTTAAAGATATTTCCTGCCAACGTTTCTCTCATTCACATCGGTCGTGACAGGATGAGGAGGAAACATCAAAGAAGCCCGTACGCTGTTGCCACAGCTCGATCAGCCTGGCCTCCATACTTTCCGTCCACATGATGCGTCGTGATGCCATGGCACTTTCTGACGCTCTATTTGTTGCTTCGCACAGGGGCAGTGAGAAAAAAGCACTGACTTGGGGAATGGACTCGTGGCTCTGCTTCAACTGTGCAAGTGCCTGACGATGGCCGACCAAAATTTCTAACATGTCAGAAATTCAATCACTGCAGTCTTCAACTCTGTTTAAGCACCACGCTTCAAACATGAGCTTCTCACAGATATTGTTGATTCTCCCTACTCTTTGTACTTGGACGAATCAATGGATAAAGCGGTGTAAAAAATCTTCAGCATTTGTATTCAGGTTGGTAAAGAAAATAAATTTGTCAGCACAGTATTGTGGAACTTACTCAAGTTACAGTTAATAGTTGAAGCAATCACAGGGCTCCTGGAGGAAAATGGGTTGCAGATGAAAAACCTTGTTGGAATTGCAGCTGATGGGGCAAGCATTATGTGCAGAAACCACTCAGTATGTTCCTTACTGAAAGAAATGCAGCCTGATCTACAGCTTGTGCGTTTTGTGTATAAGTCGTTGGTTACTGTTGCCAACAAGGTAATGCAGTGTCCATCCGCACTGTGGAGTGAGGTTGTCTACAAAAATGAAGATCATTCTTAAAATGAATGAACCAATCAATATCAATATTACCTGGAGCCCACAAAAAAAAAAAAAATATGATTTAGGAAAATAAATCGAAACAGAAATATCAGTTTTTGCAAATGAACCCTCATGATCACAGAGACCTACTTTCAAGCCTGTGCTGTCACATAAATCTTACATGGGTCCGAATGCTTTAGCCCATGTAGGACCCAAGGCATTATTTTCCTTTTTGCGTCAACAGTAATCATTCAATATTTTTTTGTTTTTCTTTTAGTTAAGAGGTTACTGTTGATTGCTGACTCTGAACTTTAAATGTTTTAGTGTGTGTTCACATACAAAATGGCTGCATTACAGGCCTGGCCCATGATCACAAGGGAAGAGACAGTACCAAGTGTCTGCTAATGTTTATGGGTCAAACTTCAGTCATGGGGTAAAATGGGGTACAATTTCCTATACTATTCTTTAAAAACATTTAAAGAATAGTATAGGAACTAGATATTTGGACTTTAACTTCAAAGTTCCTTTTCAAATCCACTGTGCTACAGTTCACAGCCACACAACAAAAATGTGTCACAGACCAGATATGAACAATGAATACCAGAGGTGATGATTTGTTCAAAATTAATGAAAATGAAAAAACCCTAAACAGCTTCACTGTTGTATTGAAAATGAAACACTGATTCTGAGAGAATTTTATATTGTAAACTACACAAGATAAAGAGTTACTTATGATCTGCATCTAATGGTGTTTATAGAAAGGTCACTTTACCCAGACTTTTACATCTTTTATTCAATTACTCAGCACCATGATCAAGTACATTTTTCTGTTCATGCTGAGTGTCTAGTTCAGGCACCATGCAAAGTCTCTTTACAGTATGTTGACATCACAGGAGTCAGGCTGCAGTATTTTCAGTGTAACAATGAACTTAATTGATTTTCTAAACCAGGGGTAAAAAAAGGCATAGATCACAGGGTTTAGACAGGAGTTAAAATAGTACAAACATATTACAAATGATGCAGATGAAGCATTGAGCAAGGTATCTTGGCCTGTAAGAGCAAAACAATAATATGGGCAGAGACATATAAGAAATACAACTACAACAACACCAAGAGTCCTGGCTGCTTTAATTTCAGATTTTTTTGCAGTTACGTTCCCTGATTTCGAGTGTGTGACAGTTGTAATATGAGAGCGCATGGCACGAGCCTGAGACACAGCCACCACAAATACTCTAACATACAGAACAACTATAACAGTAATAGGAACAATGAAGGAAAAAATAACATCTGCAAATCCAGAAATGTAGTCAATGAAAAATATACACTCTCCAAAGCAGGAGTTATACCTACCTGGTTGTTTCAGGACATCCTTTAGAATCAGACTTTGAAAGATTACAGAACATATCCAACACAGAGAAACACAGACTTTAACTCTTTTGTGTGTGACTTTGTTGGAGTAATGCAGAGGATGACAAATAGCCACATATCGGTCAACAGATATGAGCACCATGGTTCCCACTGAGGCAGAGGCAATAATATATGCTACATACTGATACAGACCACAGATAAGGTCACCGAGGAACCAGCAGCCGTCTATGAGCACAATTTGAAAGAACATGAGGAGGCCCACGAGGAAATCTGAGACAGCCAGAGAGAGGAGGAGGAGGTTGGTGGTGGTGTGGAGCTGCCTGGTGAAGAAGACCAGCAGTATCAGTATCAGTTATCATTCAGTTAACAGTAGGATGAGCAAAGAGTGAATACACAGTTTCTCACAGTTTAAGATCAGGCAATACTTTTTATTACTACCACTCTCATAAATTAATGAAATATTTGGGTACTTGAAGTGGGAGATAGAGATGATGACCAGCAGGTTAAGAGCTGCAGTGAGCAGAGAGATGGACGACAGCAGAATGTAAATCAGCATGGCCTCAAACTGAGGACGAATTGGCCTCCTGCAGGAGGTGTTGAGGAGTTGTGGAAAGCAGAGTTCAGTTCCCTCCAAGGTCTCCATCACCAGAGAGAAGAGAAACTGCTGAGCCTTTTGACCAAAGCTTTCTGTCACGCAACTGATTTATCTTTATCTTCCCTGCACCCCCCTCCTTCCTCCTCACCTGTGTTGCTGTTTTTCTCTCTGTAGAGATTAAAGTATGCATTTTGTGCTCATCTTCCTTAAACTTCATTATTTTCTTCCCGTCATATCTTCCATCAGCAGTTCCTACCCTGACATTTTCCCTACCTCCTTATTCCATTCAGTCTTCTCTGTACTTGAGAATTGTTGGCTATGTTACCAACCTCAAATGAATTCCTTAAATGAATATCAACAGTGACAATAAAAAGATTTTGGTATTGGGTCTACTGAACCAAAGGTCAAAATTTGAAACAGTGATTTGTAGAACAATGGTGGATGAGCTGAATTCTTTGTATTGTTTCACAATGCGCAACCTCTCACGGTGCACACGTCGTGAGCGCATGATAGCACTTCGCATGTCATCTACTAACCGACTTCATATGAATGTAAGAGATAATGGGACAAAATCGGAAAGCCTTGCTCCGTGTAAAAAAGCATTCTGCAGTTCATCCTCACTGCTGAAACCAGGCCTTAATCCAAAGGGCCCGTCAGGCACAGCTCAGAAGCCTTATGTGGAGCCAGTGCCTTGTAGGCCCACCACCTGCAAAGATAGGCAAGGGGGTTTGGTGATGTTACAGTCTTTGGGTTCCGAATCTTTATATTGTTATATTTTACTGTGTTGAAATCTTTTCTTTTGTCATTTAGGGCTGGTCAACACTTCATCTGCCCCTCCGGAGGGATTCCCTCCTGGTCTACGACTTCAATGCTCACATGGGCAACAATACAGAATCTTGGGAGGGGGCTGAATGTTATTAAGGGCTGCTTGATCTGAACCCAACTGGAGCTATGTTGTTCAACTTACGTGCAAGCAAGAAAAACATTGTTCACCCCAACCAGTCTGGATTCAAGGCAGGCCACTCAATGGAGACTGCCCTCGTTGCCGTCACAGAGGAACTCCATACTGCTAGAGGAGCCTCCCTCTCTTCCATCGCCATCCTGCTGGACCTTTCAGCAGCATTTTACACAGAGAACCTCCAGATCCTCCTCTCCACCATCCAAGAACTGGGCATCTCAGACTCTACACTCATCCTGCTTACATCCTAACTCAAGGACCGCACTTACAGAGTAACTTGGAGAATTGTGTGTCTGAACCTTGTAGTCACACTACAGTGGTCAGGGTTTAAGCTCCCCTGCTCTTTTCTCTGTACACCAAGTCAATCTCCCATCCGTGATATAGGAGATACCCATTCTCCATCACCGTTGTGAGCTCTGTGGTGTCTGCAGCTCGGACTACAAGGAACCTGGGTGTGATAGTGGGTGTCACATCCTGGCACTTCCTTTCCCAATTACAACCAGCTCCTTCATAATATATCAATGAAAGTGCACCAGTATAGGATGTGATTTCTGGCCATGGCACAGTCTGGGACCCAGGCTGCAGTGAACTCTTCATGGATCTCATATATAATCTGCCTTGAATTTATATCTTTCAAACCATATGGTAGTCCAAGCACTCCCAGTTTTTGCCTTTTAGACTGAGACACTAGTACTCCATGGGAGATCGTTGAAAGTGCTGCGTTTCCTTGGACACAACAGTTTGCTTACTCTAAAGTGAATCAAGTCTTTCTCTAGTGTAGTGATACTATCACTGTGGTTGCTCAAGGCCATTTACATCAGTGTCAAGATAGTGCCAGTATTACTTGCCACAGCAATGCTGAGGGAAATTAAAGGAACTCTGAACTGCAACCAGAGATTCTCTCAGCGTGGCAGTGAACTTTTTCATACACTTTAACAAATTACATAAAATAATAAAAAAGTTTTAACTTTAACCAGCATCATAGCAGTCATGAATCAAGTGCCATTGCCATCTTGTTAGCACCTTCACTGGGTGAGGTACTACCCTACTGCAGTAGCACGTATCCAGACACGTGTGTTCCACTGCAGGTCAAATCCATCACAGATACATCACAGACCCACTCCTGGACCCCCTGCAGTTTGCCTACAGAGCCAACAGGTCTGTACTTTCTGCTGAAGAAGTTCAGCCTGCCAAAGACAATGATGGTGCACTTCTACACAGCCATGATTGAGTCCATTCTCACCTCCTCCATCAGCATCTGGTACACTGCTGCCACTGCCAAGGAATTTGGGCAGACCGCAACGTATCATTCAGTCCACAAACAAGGTGATGGGCCGGAATTTGCCATCCCTCCAGGACCTGTACGCCACCAGGACCCTGAGGTGTGCAGGGAAGATTGTGGCCAACCCCTCCACAAACTGAGACACAAACTGTTGACACACTCCCCTCTGGCGCGAGGCTGCGGTCCATCAGGACCAAAACCTCATGCCACAAGAACAGTTTCTTCCCATCTGCAGCTGGCCTCATCAACAAGGCTCGGGACCCCCACTGATGTGGACCCTCCCCCCATAGACACTACACTTACATTAATGTACAGTCTCTACATCCGTCGTAATGCGTTACATTAACGCACATCTTTGGACATCTTTGATCATTACCGCTAACATACTCTCTACACTTGATGCTCTTAACCGTTGCAAATTCCCTCAGCAATATTTTGCACATTCCTGCACAAACTGTACAGTTTTTTCCTTTTTAAAACATTTATATTGCAGCTATTTTATTATTTCATTCTGCATTGTTAATATTTTTATTCCAATTTATATTTATGTTTATGTTTCTTGACTTTTTCACTACTTATACTTTAATTTCTTATTTCTCTACATTTATTGTTACGGACCAAGATACCACAGCAAATTCCTTGTGTGTGAAAACTTGGCAATAAACCCAATTCTGATTCTGATTCTGAGCTCAGCATGGAAAAGCTGTAAGGGGAAACACAAAGAGAGCTGCTTGGTGACCCATAGGCTACTAATGCGGCAACACTTTGGATGGTTAGAGACATTTGTTAATGGAAGTAATGGCATGGCATTATCCACCTTCTTTAGAAACTGTGCTTTGTGAGTTGGGTTGCAGTAATGTTAGTCATCTAACATTGTACAAAACTAGCAAGCAGGCCATAGCAACCACTGACAGACCTTCACCTGAAGGTCATCAGACTCCATGTCCAGAAATATATTTTTTATCCTGTTTGCACAGGTTTTTATCTTGATAAAAATCCAAGATAATTTAATTTATGCTATAGATTAAAGATTATACTGTATTACCCTGTACACACATGACTTTGTGTCAGCTTCATGTCTGGGATATGCTTCTGGAGTGCAAAATGGTAAAGTAAATTGGTGAACATTTCCTGGCAACTGTTTGACTCCACTGTGTACAAAGAGCAAACATCATTTAATAGTACACAGACAAGGAGTCATGGCTTCTCTGTTTTTGAATCAGCCACAAACAGCTGATCATGTTAGAAAGAGTAACAGTCAGTCTTGGCCTTTTCATGAGATTGCCTCCAGCTGTACCTGATCTGAATGGACTTTGGGGATTAGATACAGATGACCAGACCAGACTCAGTATAGACTTTACTATACTGTAGGTGTGTTATTCCACACACACACTTTCTACCTGACTGACCCAAGCCCGTGAGACTGGACATGTTTCAAGCACTTAACAAAACAAACAACCACATATAATTAATGATCTGTTATGAATTGCTCTCGTTAAGGATTCACACCTTCATGTATTAATGTCAGATGATTGCAAACTCTAATCTCGGAGGGATCATTCCAATCAGAGGTGTTAGGAAAACACCCTTGTTCCAACGTAAACACATGATGTAAAATCCACACATCAACACATGATGTAACCTCAGCTGACAAGACCAACAATTAAATGCAGTACAAAGTAAGTGAAATGTTTTTCATGTAGTTGCAATTCATGTAAATCTAAACTCTCCATAATTATATTACATGGCATTGTTAATTCTTGAAAACCTTGTGTGTAAGTCCATGCTCTGATTGATGGCTTAATTGTGCAAAATAAATAGTATTATATAGTATTTCTAATAATTGTAAAACCCCTTCAACAAGCATCACACAAAAATTGTCCAAACCCTTATGACCTGCAGTCCCTCAGAAGAGGCCTTGTGATCATGGACGCAATGCATACCAATGTCACTCTTTCTACTGTTTAAATGATGCTGTCCTCCTTAGCAGCTCTTTGCTTTTAATATCTGAGAGCGAAACACAGCCAAAATTGTCTTTATTATGGGCTCAATAGTAAATAATGACAAGCAAACTAAAAATAGGTAAACAAGAAGACTGACTGAATGACCAGTTATTGAATGTGCATACTAATGAGACGAATAAGTGCAGTAGCGAAATCATAAAAAGAACCTTTTTTTCTATGATGCGTCGTTGCAAAGGTACCTTACAAATGCTAAACAATCAGTTCAGGCTTTTCCAAGACCATCTTAATGTTATATCCTCACATGCCATAAAGGAGTGAGTGGTTGCTGCACTCATTCCTCCTGTCCATACCGGCCCTGAAGAGATTACTTCACAGAGTAACTAAGCTGCAAAAGGTGGGGGACAAAATTCTCTGTCACCCTTCTAAAAGTTCGGCCAAAGCTGATATGAGGCTTCAGCAGGCTGAGATGGCCAAATCCAGTTGATATCCACAAATTAATAGTCTTTTTAGTTAAAAATTCCCTCAGTTTTCAGTAGCTTCAGAATGAAGAATGAAAAGAGAGCTTAGTGTTCCTTCCTCTCTTACATGATAAGTGATCATACTCTTAATAGTTTTTATCAGTCCCCTTGCATTCGCAGAGTGCCCTTACTTTCATTTAACATGACTGTGATGTAAATAAACCTCTGTTTTAAGAGTTCACAGCTGTCTTGTAGTAGCCTGGCATCACCAGACTAAATTGCAAATGCGTATTAGTCTGGAACCTCTGACGGACGGAGACTACCAATCAAAGCAACGAAACGCCGTCCTGTCGGACATTACGTCCTGTCAGAAGTTCAACAAACACATATTTCTTATCAACATGAAGTTTAAGTGCAGTTGTTTGTTCTT
The DNA here is from genome assembly GCA_031216445.1 of Lateolabrax maculatus. Taxonomy (NCBI): domain Eukaryota; kingdom Metazoa; phylum Chordata; class Actinopteri; order Acropomatiformes; family Lateolabracidae; genus Lateolabrax; species Lateolabrax maculatus. The sequence goes on along the minus strand of CM062208.1, from coordinate 3,469,434 downwards.
CTTTTAGAGAGAATTTACCATCCAGTCTGTTTAATAGTGCTGCTGCAGCCGTCTATCCATCTTGATATTTGATATTTACAAAGATACCAGAACGGCGCTCATCTCAGTCAGTCATCGTATTAAACCCGCATCGTACCAGATAAATGCTTGTGATTGGTTATCCCGATAAATCAGAGAAATCAGTTTGAATGGGAGAGGGGCCAAACGTATCTGCCAGAGCAAATGAAATGTAAATTTGCAGATTCGTCTGGTTCCCAGGGTACTTTTGGAGTGCTGCACTGTGTTCACACTGTGTGGCCTCCCAACCAACACAATGAGAGAAAAGTGTCACTCCAGTCCCATAACAAGGCTGCACACCCTCCACCCTAACTGGCTCTCCCACTACAATTATGATTTCTGTATTGTTTGCGCTCATTGTAGTGAGGAATGTGACATCAGGCTTATGTCTTCAGATAAGTCATCTTAACCTGCAGGGTGTTTTGAGTGTAAACACAGGAACTGGATGTGGTTTACTTTCAATGCAGTAAATGCAAAACAGTTGGCCCAAAAAAAAAAAACAATGATAAACACAGAAAACTTCTGAACTATGTTTGAGTTACACCAGCTTTCATAAATAAGATAAAAACAACAATAAAAATAAAACATATAAGACATGTTGGAAATAAAACCAGTGCACTATTATTACAACTCGGCATCAAAGTTCTAAGTTTCAACTGCATGGTGTAATTATTTATTAATGCAGTTTGAAGTACTTTACATGATGATAAATCATTTTAAAAATATGCATAAATAAGTAGAATAAGGAACTGCATGCACCACAGGGTGCACCTGTTCTATACATATTCAAGTATGACAGCTGGAATGTTTCCACTAAACAAATGACATGAGATGCTCTTGTTTGGCTTCAAGCAGCTTCACACCCACACCAACATGTCTGTAATCTCCCTGACCTTCAGACACTGATAACAGGCTGCTTTTGTTTTCTCTTTGTCATCCCTTCTTGTCTCGAAAAATCCCTGTGAGAAGATAGCATGGGATTTTTAGTACAGATCAGAAGCTGTTAACCTTATTTTATCCAGAAAATCTCATTACTGTCATTTTCTTGAATATGACAAATAAGTGTTTTTGTGATTTTTATATTATCAGTTTTGTTCTTTTTTTCTTTTCTTAATAAGTTTTTCCCACATTAGTATCCTTTCTCACAGGTTAAGTTAGGTTAGTCTATTCTACGTACTATTTAAGTCCTGTGATATATCCCTGTTTTATCCCTGGTTTAGAAAATCTGTTAAACCTATTGTTATTCTTTAAATGCTCCTATTGTATTTGACTCCTGTGAGGCTGACACAGTGTGTAAGTGGTGACTGAAAGTGTTTATCCATGCCATGGTATTGTATTTGTTTAATAGCTGTATGCAATGTACTGTATGTGCAGAAATAATGTCTGTGAGATTGACAGTGTCTCCCTCTGTTGCCCATTGTCAGTGTTACACCTAAAATCATTTAACCATATGGGTAAACAGTACGTACAGCAGAGGATCCTCTTATGCTTAACTGCCTTTTAAAAGACACAGGGACTGAAAATGTGGCTGTACATTAATGCATTTGCTGTTCTAGGCCTGAAATCTGTATAATTTCAGCTACAAATTAAAATAGTTTTAATAGTTTTTAGTGAGAAGGGACAGTTATGGACAAGGGTGTCCTTTATCTTTTTATTGATGAAATGTAATGCGACAAAATAACTGTCTATGACATTTAAAGGTACCTTGAGACCGACATGAGGACAATAGAAATTTCAGACATCAAAACAAAACAGACTAAATAGTTGATACATGTGATGGTGAATATAATTGAAGCATCTCCAGTTCAGGAGGAGGCCCGTCCACTGAGCCCTAAAGTGCTGCTAGAGACTGGACAGAGGTCCACCAACCCGTCCCCTGGTACAACCAGTGGCAAGTAAAAATGTATAATAATGAAGAAAAATATTAATGATAGTAATAACATTATAATGTGCAAGTGTGTAAACACTGTGATGAGAAAAAAAGCGACATAAATTATACAGTATAAAATAAAGAACATTAAATATGCAATGGATGTGAATTAAACATGACATGAATTGTCATTTATAGTGCAAACATAATGGATTTGGACTTTATAACTTTCTGCAAACCGTTGCTCTTTTGTGGAACAGTTTTCACTCCGAGGAGTTTAAAGGAGGTTAAATGAAAGTGGTGCAACGCAACTAATAAGCTACAATAGCTGCCTTTATTTTGGACTCTTCGGCTTTCCGTCCCTTCATAGGTCAACGCTGTCAAGACTGCTTGCTATTGGCCAATGGCACAAATGTGCACGTTGTCCAGGCCCTGTACCATTCAGGGAAGCAAACCAGATCAAAACCCTCAAAGCATTTTTAAGCTGTTGGTCTGAATTGTGGGAATATACATGAAATCAGTGTAAGCATTATATACCTTCCATTTAAGTATGTCAGAAAAATTGACTGGAAAAGGTTAAGAGTAATACTAAATTGTACATATCTATACATATCCTATATAATGGATAATATCATGGTGCCACATTGCATACAACTCAAAAAGCAGAATCAGATGTATGGCAGCTGCTTTAGACAGTCTTTGTCTCACCCTGCTGTTTATCTTCAGTAGTACAATGGTTTTCAAGTCATGTTGAAAAAGAGACACAAGATAACAAGGCAAAACCAGCGCCAAAGTTTAAGACTATGATACCAGCTACATGTTTCCTCTGTCATTACATCCAGCAGGAGGCCAGTGGTGAAGAAAGATCAGTCAGCTACCCATAGTACATGTCGAAAGCTGGATTCCTTGGTGGAGGAGCTTTCCTCATTTCAACATAGGTGGAGTCCTCAAGATCGCTGCCTCCGCACTGAAACACAGAGACAGAACAGGAAAACATATTTTAGGGTTTTCTTTTCTTAATCATATGTAGCTCAATGAGGAAAAACAAGCCTCCAAAACTGCTGGACATAGACATATTATTCCCAACGGACAATGGTGCAGACATCTAAAAGATGGAGTCACAAGCCATTAAAAGTTACTGATCTAACTGGTCTAGTTAAAGCTTTTATTTAGTTTTAAAACAAACTGTGAATAGAGAAAAAAATTAAGTAAACAGAGATAAAGTGAGAGAGTAATAGAGTTTATAAAAGTTTCATATTACTGACCCTTTCTTTGAAAATTGCCCTAAAACTAGTCTTGTTTGCCAAAATGTGGTAAACTGTGGCCATAGTGTTGATATTCTGGAGTGCTGAAGCATATTTCTTTTAATACTTTAAGATATAATTAATAACATGTCGTGTGTGCAATGTTACAATAACTATAACAGAGCAGAAAACCCTGTGTGTGTGCAGGGACATCTGGGGGGGGGGGGGGGGGTCAGTTCCTATATGTTCACAGAACAGTGAACTAAAGGAGGTGAACAATGAAATGGCTGCAGAGCGGGTCGTCCCATGACCCTGGTGGTCAGGAATTTATCTGGTGCTTTTCTTTTTTTTTTTTTTTTATTTCTTGTAATGGGGTGAGGCAGTTGCACAGACAGACAGACAAACAGATACCAAGATATACAACAAGTGAGACAGACTGTCAGATAGATAGACAGATAGTCACCCTCAGTCTGACGTAGAAGGATGTCATGACACAACTGTACAGGAACATCAGAGCCAGCAGACCAATCAGAATCCACCATAGCTGATGAACTTGAGGAGGAGGAGGAGGAGGAGGAGGAGGAGGAGGAGGCGGTTTAGGATGAGGTAGGCAGGCAACTTCCTTTTCACCTAATTAAAACAAAGTACGAAATATTTATAATACTGGTTTACACACAAATTCAGCTATTAAAAACAAAAAGGTAAAGAAAAAAATCGCCTTTGAACTACGTTTTTCCTTTAATAAAGACACAGAAACTGTTATAATATATAAAACACTGTACATATAACCATGTGTACTGTTTTTCACTTCTTCATTGGTTTGTTTTTACACAGGCACTACACATCTTCCAAAGGGTTAAACATACCTGGCAGTAGTATGGTTGGTGTTCCTGTTTCGTACTCATATATATTATTTGTTTCCACTGTGAACTCACACTGGTATGCCATGTTCATGGCCTCTTGCCCAATGTTGAGCATGACAAAAAGCCACTTGTTGTGATTCTCCTGATACATGGTAATGTTCTTACAGTCTTTCATTCCCTTCTGGCAGAGCAGGGATGGTTCAGATTTGTCTGGTCTGAGAGTAGACAAAGATATGTTAGATATATAGAGCTCGTCCACCAGTGAAAAAACAAGTTATTAGCCTTTTATTAGGTTTTATTGATGAATACTTAAACATTTTGGGAAATATGCATATTCACTTTCCTGCCAAGAGTTAAACGACAAGACTGATGCCACACCAGGCCAAGAAATAGACCCACAAATGATAGGCTGATTTTGTTACCGTAGAAAGATAAAACACAAATGAAGCACAACAACAGAAACTGATACCATAAAGAAAAAAGTTAAAATTAAAGATAAATACAGCACCAACCCCCTTTCATTTGTTGTTAATTTCACAACGCAGCATACCAATATACCACAAATAGGCCACCACTAATTTAATGACACCAGGATACATACAGTGATAAGCCGTAGAGTCGGACGTCCGCAACAGAGCCGCCGTTTGCGGTGTGTTCACAGCTGATAGAGGCTGACCCATCTGGGTTTACATATCGGTTATTTGGCTGGATCACTTTAAAACCTGACGAATGAAAAGAAATCAGCTCCTCTTGGAAAACACCTCATCGGGCTTAAACATCTAACTAGGTTTTCTTTTGTTTGTGAATTTTTATCAGAGAATCGCTTCAGATTTAATTTAAGAAGTGAAATCAGATCATGTAAGAAATCAAAGAGGGAGGAATGTTTTTAGTCAGCACCTCTTTTCCAATTTCATAGATTGAACAGTTTGTTAAGATTTATTTAGTATGTTAATATACGGACTGTGGCAGATGTGTGTCAAACATACAAATGAGTAAGAATTCTTTTACAGAAACAAATGTGGAAACATTTCAGCTTTTAAAAAGAAAAAGCACATGTAAGTATTATTGGTGATATTGTTATTATAATACAACAAATAAATATAAGAATTAAAAGTTGAAATAATAAAATGGAAAAGTTGAAAAGGAGAGTCCTACCATGACTTGAGTGAAAGATGGAGCTCAGATAAATTGTGAAGATGATAAAGATGTTGAAGCTGGAAGCTGTCATCTCAGCGTCTCTGCTGCTTGCTGCACAGTGGTAGAAGCTGGATACCTAAAGCCTTAATAACCTAAATCACAGTACAAATACACCAATGTTAACCAACATCACTACCACAAACAGGTCACTCTGATGCTGAGCACTTTATTTAACAGGATCAAAGATGCTTTGAGATTGGATTTTATGCTGATCTAACCAAATGCTGTGTTTCTGCTGTGTCTGCTCTTCATTACTGTCTCTCTCCTGTTATCTACTGTCACTAAAACTGTTGCTCCGTCTTTAGTTTCTGTGGGTGGCACATTTTCCTGTAGCTAACACACGTCATGCAATGTTTACTCAATTTCCCCCCTCAATTTTTTTTTTTTACTAGCTAGCAAAAAGTGTAAATCACACCTCTTCCGGTATAGCAGGAAATATAAGATTTTTTTTTTCCTTCTGTGGAAATTTTTCGATTTTACATGTTACTTTGTTTTTTGCAGGCCTTTTTGAAAAGAAAAAAACTGTGTTAAACACATACAATTAGCTCAACAAAATAGTAAAAACATTGTCAAGTTTAGAGCTGCAACGATTAATCAATTAACTGATAAGTCAATCGTCAGAAAATGAATCTGCAACTATTTCGATTATCAATAAATCATGTAGGTAATTCTGAAGCCAAAAATGCCAAACATGTGATACGTCCAGATAAAATGTGAGAATGCCAACCAACGATTAATCGCTTAATATTGAGTAGTATCATATAATTTGACATCAGGCCCTGCAACCTGCAACTCTGTCTCCTAGAAATTACTTTTACCTGCTTCTAATTTTACTCTACTATGAGTTTATGAAACTTAATGCCACCTGGGAAAGTTGTGTTAATTAATGTATTTTCCAGGTAACAAAGTGTTGATATGGAACGTATAAGCACTGACGACAGACCTCATTAGTTCTCTACAATATCCACACTCCTACAATACAATATATGCTTGTAGGAACTGAAACTGAAAAGATTGATCTTGGTTCAAAACTGAAAATGTGACTTGGAGGACAAGACATTTACTCTATTAACATTTAACCAAAACCACAATCTCTCCCTTAAACTTAACCAAAGTGCTTTTATTGCCTAAATTTAACATAGAATACATCCTCTTCTACACCAATTGGACTTCCGCCTCCACCCTAATACCGTGAGGTTCCATCTGTGCCAATTTTCACAATGTCTATATATCGTCTGAACATGTGAAAAAACATTTGTTTATGTCTATTCAACTTTTAACTGTACTTCAGTCATCTTACTGCACTCCCTGCCATCTGACTGTGTTGTTATGAGCGTTGTCCTCCCTGTTGTTTGACTGTGTTGTTTTGTATAAAGCTGTTGAATGCACACTGTGTACCTAAACTTCAGGCCCGTTCCTTAACAACGTAGTTAGATGTTGTTAGAATGCCCAAGAAGGACGTCCTGCAGCTGATGTCACCCGGACGCCGGCTCAGCTTTCTTTCTTTTTTTTGTGGGAAAAATCCAAATGACACAGTCAGACAACAGGGAGCGCAACAAGACGACAAACAGTTTAAAGTTGAATTGACACAGACAAATGTTTTGTCACATGTTCAGACGATATAGACAGTGTGCAAACGACAAGTTTTGGCAGAGATGGAACCCCATACAATACAGTGTGGGTGAATGGAACTGGGTGGTGGAAAACTATTCAGATCCCTAAGTTAAGTAAAAGTAGCAATACCACAATGTAAAACTACTCTGCTACATGTTAAAGCTCCACATTCAAAATCGTACTTAGCTCAGCTAAAATTCTCTCAAAGTATCAAAATTAAAAATGTTCATTATACAAGCAGAATAGCTGATATTACTTTGAACAAAATACAAATTTTATTTCTGGATTATTAGTTGTTACTAGATGTTACTAATGCAGCTTTTTAATGTTTTAGCTGGCTGAAGGAATGAATTTTAAGCCCCCTCTTAGCTTTAGGGGCTGGGCGATATGACCAAAACTTCACATCCCGATATCAGTCATTTCACATCCAGATAACGACACATATCATGATGTCAATCCAATGAATAAATACTTTACATAAATGACCACATGGAAAGGCCTATTTCTTATTACATTTTGAATCATCATAGACTCGAAAAAACAAGAGGCACTCATATTTGCTTCCGTGATGTGCAGAAGAACGAGAAGCGCCGTCCGAATGACGAAAACTATTGTCGTAAAGAGTGGGATTTGCGACACAATGAAATAAATGATAGAGCATAATTTGAAACAATATATTTCCACCTTCACCTGCTGAAAGAGGAAAGCTTCTCTGTGTTCACCTGTGTTCTCTGTGAGTTTGAGAGGCGTACGTGCGAACAGGATTCTCTGACTTCACAAGTCATTTTTGATGCCAGTCAGTGCACAATTTACATACGTGTGATGTGGAAACTTGAAGCCTCCACTGAGAAAGGGCTTTTCAGTGACGTACAGACATTCCAGGTGTAAAACCTTTGAAATGATCAATGACACAGAAGGAGCAGATGTCATTTTAAGACATGTTAATAAGGTAGTTTACCTTTTTTGAAAAAAAAAATCCGATCATCACATCAAAACATTATTGAAAGTAGCGTATACTTATATGTCTTAAAACATGTCTGGAGAGGGCCATCAAATATTGTATGTACTAATGGGTTTATTCATTTACTGTATACCAATGCTCATAATTCTTTGTGCTGATTATAAATAAATAATTATTGCTGTCAAATAAGTGTAAAGGAGTAAAAAGTACAGCATTTTCCTCTGAACTGTAGTGGAGTACAAGTACGTATTTAATCATAGCATAAGAAGTACTCAAATAAAGGATAAGAAACTCTGTACTTGAGTAAATGTACCTAGTTATCTTTCACCACCGATTATCCAGACCTGACAGCAGGTAACTGCTGACAGAGAGCTCTGGGGATTATCATTAGTGCGTGGGATAGGTATTTGGGGTTGTCTACACTTCAGATTTCCTTTGAAGAAGCTGAATTTTAACAAGCTTCTAGTCTTCATTTAACACTATTTTTTATTTAATTTGCTCTGCACAACTAGTCACTGCTATCCATGTGAATGATCTATGTCAGCATAAAGTTTCTTTCAAAGAAAATAACCCATTGATTTGATCTTGCGCAACTACAGTCAGATGTATTTGTCCACATCCTGTTTTTCAGTTTGTGCTTCTGTGAAATCTTTGTATGTGAATCTGTGAGGCATATAGAAACCACAGATAGATTTGGCCTTAGCAGCATTGAATTCTGTCCTCTGATGGATCCATCAGATGTCTGCCTGCTCTTTGAGAGAAGATGAGATAAACAGTGTATTCACTGTCCCTCTGGTTGCTGCAATAAAGACTGAAGTATGTGTTCCACCCAGTGAGCTACTGGGACGCACCAGTACAGATATTTATGTCCAAGAGGAATTGTAGTAACTTTGGTAATTTATCATCAGGTAAAAAATGTAATTTGTCCAACTTGTCCACTTTGGTTTATGACCAAATACCTGCAAAACTAATGACCCTCCCATCATCCTCAGCTGTACTCTGTGATAGGACGGCTGTGTGTCAGGAGGTAGAGTGGGTCATCCACTAATCACAGGGTTGTCAATTCTGTCCACATGTCAAAGTGTCCTTGGGCAAGACACTGAACCCCAAATTGCTTGTGATGGTGTGAAACCCAATACCTAGTTGTATCATGTATTCACTCTGTGCTTCTGTTTGTCTGTGCTACTCACTTGTTTTGAAGATAGGAAAAGGTGTATCTCTGAAAAGGGCCTCCCCCCACACCCTAAGTCGAACCAGATGTTTGGGTTTTTCTCTGTGTTGCATCATGCGTTCAATGCATTGACAGTTTGTAATCTCTTCATGTATAGCTCGTGGCTTCTTGCCAATTTGTTGAATGTAACTCTAAAAAGTTACCCAATAAAACTTTGCCTTTCTTTGTCTTCAAAAGACTATAAAAAATATATTTGGTATTCCTTTGAGAAGAGTGAGACTGCTCAGATTGATTTTCATCAGACTTCTGTTTCAGCCCATCAGTGTTCTGTGCATTATTTAATGTTTGTTCAGAGTTTATTTCCATCACGATGCACCACCCTGACCAGCACTTTGTGTGGTAGCTTTCTGCCATTAGTGTGTGAGTGTGTGAAAAAAAATGGTATCAGGGTTCCAGAAGGGATATATATATCAATCCAAGGGATATTTAGTTTTCATTAACACATGCTTCACTTCTTCACCTCGTATACTGTACATTACAGATGTGTGGATTCTCTCTCCTCTGATGATCGCAGGCCTAGAACAAGATGATATTACAATGACTGGATGACCAGAATTGAATAAAAAAAAAACAGTTGAATAAAGATGTCTGTCTCAAAATATTATATACATATACTTTTGATTTCAATCATGGTTAAACAACTACTGGTTCTGATTGAGCACAACCTGACCCTGAGCCTGCAACCCGTGTTGCCGTCACATTTTGCCATGCCTTGCCGTGAAATAAACACGTTCTCATTCTGCAGCCAATAATAAATATGTAACATCTAGTCAAGTCAAGTCAATTTCATTTGTATAGCGCCAATTCATAACAAAAGTTATCTCAAGACTCTTTTCACATAGAGTAGGTCTAGACCATACTCTTTAAAATATTATTTACAGAGACCCAACAGGTCCCACCATGAGCAGCACTTGGTGACAGTGGCGAGGAAAAACTTTTAACATGTAGAAACCTCGAGCAGAACCAGGCTCTGGGTGGGCGGCCATCTGCATCGACCCAGTGGTCGACGCAGGGGGAGGAGAAAGGGGGAGAGGGGAGACAGAGCAGGAGGAGAGACAACAAATCAGACTAATAATAATAACAACTGCAGCAGTGAGTGTGGAGCAGGAACATGGGGGCAGTAGACGGCCGGCAATCACAGATCCAGACTCTACAGCTCCAGAGGCAGAAATACCTGCAGAAAGTGAGAAGGCTAAAAAGTGAAGTTAGTAACATGTAATTTTGGGATAAGAATGAGGGAGAGGAGGAGAGAGAAGCTCAGTGCATCATGGGAATTCCCCCGGCAGTCTAAAGCTATAACAGCATAACTAAGGGATGGTTCAGGACTCACCTGAGCCAGCCCTAACTATAAGCTTTATCAAAAAGGAACGTTTTTAACATACTCTTAAACGAAGAGAGGGTGTCTGCCTCCCAAACCCAAACTGGGAGCTGATTCCACAGAAGAGGAGCTTGATAACTAAAGGCTCTGACTCCCATTCTACTTTTAGAGACTTCAGGTACCTTTAAGTAACCCTGCGTTCTGTGAGCGTAGTGCTCTAGTGGGGTAATACACTACTATCAGCTCTTTAAGATATAATGGTGCCTGACCCTTAAGAGCTTTGTAGGTGGGGATTCATCATGTACATGTACAAACTGAAATATAATACTACTCCAAATTAAAAGCCAGATTAAAAAGATAAATCTTTCATTCACTTTTTGAAATACACAGAAAGCTTGCTAGTCTAAAGTCCGAAGGCACTGAGTTCCATAATTTCGGGGCATAAATACAGAAGGCGCTCTCACCGCCTTGTCACACATGTGGAACATTTAAAAGAAAAGCAGTGGATGATCTTAGTGATCTGGGTGGAACATAAAATGAAAGAAACTCTCGGATGTAGGAAGGAGAATGGCCATTTAAAGCTTTATAAACCATTAAAATAACTTTAAAATCAATTCTAAAAGAAACAGGGAGTCAATGCAGTGACTTAAGAAGTGGGGTGATGTGATCCACTGTCTTTGCTTTAGTTAAAACTCTGGCTGCAGCATTCTGAACTAGCTGTAGTTTTCTTATAGTCTTTTTGGGTAATCCAGTAAAAACACAAAAACAAAAAAACACAATGTCCTCTAGCAAATCACCGGGTGTATTATTCGCTTAACTGACATACTTGTGGTGGATCCCAAAAACTAAAGACAGGAAATGTATTCACAGTGAGTCACTGTGGCTGCAATACACTCAGCAAGTCAGCAACCTGAAAGTCACGTCAGTAACATTTCTAGGGCAACTTTTATGAGTTGAACAGACTTAAATATCAGAAGGCTCCAGATCATAAAAAAGGCAGCAGCCCTGGCGTGTACATGCCAAGCCAAATGTTTTACTCCACAACTTAAATAACTTAATGCCATACAAATAAGACTTCTAACATTTCTGACCTCCTCTGTGACAACAATGCACACAGATCTCTCCGGTCATCATGTGGTTCTCTAACTGTACGCAGAAGAAGATCAAGATGTGCAGAGGGTTACTTTTTTAAACTTTGGTGCTGTTCTATAGAACAAACTGCCTGATAATGAAAAGCAAATTGGAAACGTAATTAGTCACTGTGCATGTTTGTCTGTACAAGTCTCTGTGGTTTATGTTTCTGGGATAGATATTGTAATTTCATTGTCTGTGAACTGTGGGTAAAAATTTGTGACATTTCTCAAAAGTGATCTAAAGCCCCATTAGCAGCCTCTAGAGTCTGCAGTGTTTTACTGCATGCCACAATGTCAAAGTGTTTAAGTGTGGCAAAAAAAAAGTCATTGGGGGTGCTGAGAGAAACTCAGTCTATTTAATGACGTCATACAAAATTCTGTAACATTCACGGTTTTTGGATTAATTTGAATGGTCAGAATAATTTATATCTAATAGTTTTTAACAGTTTTAGAGCATTTCTCAAGCAGACAGCAGACACGAACACCAACACACTGCATGTGGCAGGAGAACTGGACTAAGGCATGAAAACTGCAAGGACAGGAAGAGGGAGCGAGACAGCACCTGGACGAGCATTTCATACAAGTGCATACATGGATCTACCTACGCATGTTCAACCGGCGATGGACCCGTTCACGTGAGACTGTCCGCAGTGCAGTTCCTCCACTTCACTGATAAACCTGAGAATTATACAGAGTTAACACCAGGCTTCATGTACAAATGATGAGTTTTTGTTTCATGTCGGACATTTCTGTCCATATGCATGACCTCTTTCTCTCTCCCCCAGGGAAGTAAGATCTAGTTACTAGATATATTTCATAATCTTGAGGTATAACCAAATCACACATCCTGTTGTTGTTACAGTTGGCTTATATACGTGCGCAGACACGTGTTACAGTACAGAGGCAGTAATTGCAGTTACTTTATGTACTCTAGCTGGCTGGATTGAACTCTCGGAGTCTGTCTGATGGTTTGATCAGTGCCCTGACGTCTTCAGTTACTTTGATTCACTGGGACATGAAATGACACTCTTCTAAAAACACTCCATATCACACTTTGATATGTCTTGCCTTAATCAGGGTTAGAAATGAGGTGGTGCCCATATTACATATTAATGATAAATAAATAAAGTCAAACCTCTTTCCTACCACAAATTATATTGCATTGCACACATTTATCCCCCCCACACACATATATAAGGAGAAGGTCATAAGTTTAACTGGTGGATTTTATTATGCATGATTTTAGGGGGCGCTGCAGCTCCCGTCCATGTCCTGGGGACATTGTGATCAAAATGGCTCCTCCTCTGGGGAACATGCGAATGTACTTGTGTGCAATTGGAAATATTGGCCTGATGGCGGTGCTATAGAGCAAAGCTGAGGGGCTCTGCTGTTGCTTTTGTGTCAGTGTTTGATTTACAGATGAAAAGAAACGGCAAGCTACATGTTTCATGTTGTTACTATCAATAAAAAAGGTTTAAGAAAATAGAATGAACTTGGATTTATTTGTTGTCTGCTTGCCTGTATATTGTACCACTTTTTTGCTGGGTCCACATCTTCAGATATACACTTAAACCCTTCAATCTTTCTCTTTCAGCTGCCACAATTAAATGAAACCACTCTGCATGGCTTCATGGTGTGAATTTGCTCTATGTGCACTTTTCATCCCTAATAGCAAGCTGATGGATTTATGTTTTTAAAAATGATAATGAATTACACAAAACTAAAATTAAAAGTTAAGAAACTTTATTTCAAGGAAATATCCAACATGAATATTTGCTATATTTGAACATTGCAATGGCAACAAAATAGACACAAGGCAAATAACTTCTATAGCTGTAATGCACCCTAACGATTCAAAGCATTGCGTTTCTTAGCCAGAGCGTTTAGGCAAGTTAAACTTCAAGTGATTTAGGTTCTAATCAAACAAGTAGTTTGTACACAGTATGAGCCATGCAAGCCTTTGTAGCTGCAGTTCAGGTGAGAGCTCCAGAACATGCCTCACCAACACAGGTCAATGGAAACTGAATCAAAGGTGCAGCTTTTTTTATGTAATTTGTGTTTACTAAAATGTAAACATTATTTTTATACTTAATAAGTATAAAATATGCACACTCAAATGTCACTTTGGTGTTTTTTATAGCTGTGGTAAAAAAAATAAAAGAACCTCAATCATAACAGAGGTCATATTTAATAAATGGCCAATACTGACCCTATATTATCCTAACCTTCCATTCAAAATCAATGGTACTCTGATGCTTCCAGGCAGGTACGATGCTGCTTTGGATAAGATAGCCCCAAGGTGACTATTCAGAGGAGGTGGAACACATTCGTGTGCTTTTCATGCAAAGTTTTCACATGAAAATGCAGCCGCATCCACCTTTTGAAGCACACTCGGCACGGCTCTCACAACCTCCCTCTTCCCTTGTTCACACTGGAGGGTCTGCAAATGGGAACACGCTGATTTTAATACAGTAAACACTGGACGACAGTTACCTTTTTATCAAACATTATACAGTGGAGAGTAACAGCAAAGAGGACAGAGATGATGACTCGGTTAAATACAGTCTGTGACACTGGGAGCTCATGGAGGGATTTAGCCTTTAGCCATGAAGCCATTAAGAGTGGAGTTGTTTCTGCTGCTTCAAGTTACAGTACTGCTTCTACTTTATTACTGCTATTACTATGGGGTTTAGGCCAATCTGATTAAAACCAATCAGTTTAGGAATTCACCATGTAAGCAAAGTCTTACATTTAGACTTTGACACAGGACCTTCAATAAATAAACTTTACTGATCGATTCTACAGCCACCAATTATTAATACCATCAATCATCAATCATAACATTAAAAAAAGTAATTACAATGCTCTGACCTGCAAGAAGATAATGATCATGAGGACAAATATGACCAGTACGACCAGTACAACCACAGGAAGAGTGAATGGTGCCATCCTCTCATCACCCTCATCATCCTCTTCTTCATCACCCTGGTGTGCAGTCTGTCTCTGAGCCTGCAGAGGACAGGCAGAGGTGTCTGTGGACAAAAAAAATGGATGAAGAGAAAGTAAGACTGAAGGAAATGTGTTCACTGTGTGTTCAGTGGTTAAACACGTTAAACACATGTGTCTGCAGGTCGCCTGTGGGCGTCTCACCTAAGACATGAAGGAGCGTGCCGTTGCCAGTGAGCCGCAGGTATGGTGGTGGGTAGAAGACCTCAATTTCACAGCGATACATATCTGTGTCTGTGGCTTTCAGTCCAGACACTGTCACCTCCACAGCGCCCTCTCTCAACTGAGCGGAGCACTGCACCTACAACACACATTAAACAGCAGTTAACAAGTTATCTTGTTGCAACAAACTACAAAATGATTTATATAGAAACAATTCTAAACAGCAAGAGCCCAGTGGATGAACCTCTTTGATTTGAATGATTCCATGATTTTGTAGTGTAGAGGGTGTGTTGTGTTGTAGAGATTGTAAAGCCCTCAAGGACAAATTTGTGTTTTGGGGATAAATAAATAAATTCTACTCTTTAAGAACATTGGCATGAACTTTCGTCCAACACCACCCTCAGGACGTCTAGTAAAACTCTAAGAATAGTCTGCATGTTGCTTATTTCACCAACACTTTTGTACTGAGAGGTGTCAGAAACACTCCAGCAACACTTGTGTCACCTTTATTCCACAATAAACTTGTTCATTATACAACAAGTGTTGCTGGAGTTTGGACAGTTTAAGAATATTTCCCTTCTCCATGCACCTTAGAAGCAGGTGATGTTGTGGCAAAAAAATCCTACTTGACGGTTCTTATTTTCCCATAATTGTATTAAAAAAAAAATTGATTATTCTCATCTGTTTGTTACTTGGCCCCTGGTCTGGGACGGTTAGGATTTTGGTGGGGTCATGACACGTTAACTTCAGTTCATAACACATCCAATGAGAATGTGATGGCTCTATTTATCATAATATTATTGTACGTGTCTATTTTCATTCAATAAGAACACAGCAGTTTAAGCCAATCAAAGTTAAAGTTCAGGAAAAAAACATTATGTATTACTTATTTACAGTTTAACACTCAGAATTCAGGACTGTGTGGTCTGATCAGATCTGATTGACAATGGAATATGCTGTTCTAAATTGTGACTTCATATAAGATCCCCATCTCTTATAGTAAGAAGCCGATGGAGGAAATATGTTCAGGGCCTTTAATTACATTAAAGTTAACAAGTTAACTTCCATCCGTCCACAGACTTACCTCTCCCTCTTTCTCCACACCTGTCCCTCTGTGCTCTGTGAAGTTGAGGATGGACGAGCAGAGTTCCTGGGAGCCGCAGAGGCCTTTCAGAAGAGTCACGCGGAGCTCCTCGGGGTCAGGGTAGGGGTATGGCAGGCTTTGGTCGTCGGAGGGCTGGATCTGGTTGTAGGAGGGTTGGGGTTGGACAAAGCACCGGATCTGTGCCGTACCGTTGGTGCTCACCACTTTATAGGGCTGCATCACCTTCACATCTGGCGGGAAAAAAACAGTAAGGTTGGGTGGAGGTTGCATAAAGAGTACTACATACATACAGCTACATACTACTGATACTACTTTTACTGTGATCCCAATACTTCAATCAACTAATCATTACATATTATTAATTGAAAATGTAATTACATTACTTTACTAAATACTCAACGGTTTTCGTGACTTATAAAAGCTTCCACACCCACGTCACTGCGTTTAAAACATGGAGACATTTAAAAAACGAAACATTGTGGTTTTACTGCACACAGCAGCTCTGCACAAGTCTCATCCTCACACGTGACACTAACACACTAATAACACCACACAAAACCAGGACATTCGTTAATGTGGGCAGACCGGTGGCTAGTAGCTATGGAGCCAAGCCATCAAGTCTTTCCACTGAGCACACTGAGAAAAAACTGACATCCACCCTCCCATCCAACTCCTTGTATGGCAGCAAACTAGATGACACTTCAAATTATCACAATTTTTCACCATAATGTACAGGCAAAAACTGAATTTCAACTATTTACTCCTGAAGAAAAGGTCTGCGTCACACATGGGAGTTTTATTATGCTCACCGCAGGGCCATCAATAATGGAAAAATCCATTATGAGATCTTAAATTAGATTCAACAGCACTGCGGTTAATGTATTTTAATGAAAAGCAGTTTAATAAGACAGAAAGGTTTCATCAGCACGTTTTTACCATAATCTCACCAATCAGATGGAAAGACTTAATGGAATAGTTTTACGTTTTGATGAGTGAGAAGTTCCCTTATCTGTGTGGTAAACATAATGCAGCCAGCAGCCAGTTAGCTTAGCATAAAGACTAAAGAAAACAGTCTGTCACATAACCCCCTGTAAAGCAGTTGTGTGTTTACACACAACTGTTTACATGCTTTTTTAAGGATTAACAAACGTTCGATGCGCTGAAAAGTGGAGTTTATTACCTCTTGTTCCCCGCCTTTATGCTAAGCTACACACATATTACATATTTACTGTAGTGATATTATAGATGTGAGAGTGTAACTGATTTTTCATCTAACAAAGAAAACATATCTCCCAAAATACTGTACCATTGTTTTAACAATGTACTGTATGAGTGTATTCTACCATATATGTTCATTATTTGCTTTGCTTTGCATGCTAGATGGTGTTTTATTCAGTGCCAAATTAAAGCAGGTGGTTCCTCATAGACAACACAGACAGCACTTCATTATATGAAGGAGACTTCAACCTTCATGTAACTGGTCTGTTCCTCCACAAAACACATCAGTATGACAACAGTGTTTGTACAGTACTGTCACAGAATTTTTTTTTTTTTTAAATATGAAATATTAACTCAGTTGTCACGTAATAATTGTAAAAAATCTTGTTGTAAATGAACTTATCAAGAATCTATAATGTGTCAGTGGTGCCAAAAAGGTTTTTATTCAGTGTTAACTGGTGGCTGAGGTCAGGTCAATCTTCAATTGATTGTTAGTCTGAGGATTAGAAATGGAGCCACCAGAGGTCCAGAAAAAATGTCAAATAACAGTTTGCCTAACCTGGATCTTTTGCCACCTGAGTGTTAACACTGGACTGAGCGTTGCTATCATCAAATCAGTAAAAGTGTGTGTAAATGTTTATACTCACCACTCCACACAGGCAGGCAGAGGCTGAGGACTGTTAACACAATCCAATCCATCATACAGTGAGTCAGGAACATCCTACAGTGTGTCACACAGTTACACAGAAAGCCACAGATTCACAAAACGCTGGTGAACACACACCTTCGTACCGAACAAAATTTCATTAAACTACAGCAAAAACAGTGAAACTTATATAGTGTGTTTGCCTCAGCTGTCATGGAAACTGTGTGGCAGAACAGGAAATGATGATGGTGTTTTGCCAGTAAAGAGAGACGCGGAGTTTGACTGTGGTTCTGCAGGAAAGCTGCGAAGAACTCAACAATGCTCAATCACAAGATTTGCTGTTTTATGAGGTTTGTCAGTTGACTCGAACAAATGAAATTTGTTCAGCCTCATGTGGAAACTTTTGCAGGGAAACTTTTGCAGGGCGTTCCTGTGGAACCCTGCTGAATCTCTGTGGACTCTGCAAAAGTTTACATTACAGTGCCATCATATATATAAAAGATACATTTTTATTCAGAGGAATTGACTGATTCATGACCGTTCTCTAATTAAAAAATAAATCTTTTTTCATATGTGTTAAACTTTACATGTTTTTACGTTTGTGGATCGTACACAATCCTCCCAAAAGCTGCAGAGTGCACCACAGCACACCACTTAATTCTGAAATCTTCTGTTGATATCACCTCATAGTTTCAGCAAATATAGGATAGAAATGTAATTTCAGACATTAAAAAAAAAAAAAAAAAGATCTTCCTGGGAATGTAAGGGAGTCAGGAGGCTTTCCTGCTAAATTATTATGCGTTTGAGTGAAATAATTTTTAACTCAGACAGATGCACCTTTGCTTTAATTAACGCTCCTTAGAGCAAATCTGAATCAATATGACTGAAGGGCAGCATTCACTACATTTGCAACAGAGCAGAGCGGTGTGTTCTCTCAGATTGAGAAAGGAAAAGCTGTACGGGAGGAGAGTGACTACACAGTGCTTTGAGTGGGATGTACAGTAGGAACTGCTGCCACTCCACTGCAGTCACCTACTTTGGCTATCACATGTAATGATTTCAATAACAGCTTTTGACGAGCATGGAAGTATTACTTAACATCACGTATCCTTCTTTTTAACGTTACATTTTTTTTTTCAGAAACTGTATGGCAGCTTATCACAGGAGGATGATGGAGAGACCCTACCAGGTGCAGCAGAGAGGACAGATGAAGGGAAGCCTACTGGTTTACATGTTAAATCCTCTGCCATTACTGACCATTGAGTGCAGTGAGATGTGTAGAAGCTTAACTTCCTGCCATTCTTCTCTGCCGTCTTCAAAGGAGCTTTGCAAGGTAGAAATACCCCTGTTAAAAACAAAAATAGAAATTCAGTTTAGTTACTGAAATTACGAAAAAGAATATCAAAACGTTATGACACTTTTAAATACAGTAGAAGACTTGCACTGCACACCACCTCTTCAGTGGTGTGCAGTGCAGTGAAGAATACAATTGTATTAATAATAATAGACAGACAAATAGACAGACAGTGTGTCAATAGCTTCTATTCAGCAGACATTATGGTTACGCCTAAAAAAGCCTTAAAATGCCCTTACAGAATAAATCCAGTAATGTGTTATGTATATGTTGGGTGTTGACATGGAGTGTGTGATGCAATCAAAGCTAATTTTACATTTGAATTTATATGTCACAGGTTCTGCTATTTCACCACAATCTATGCTTCTTTGGAATATTCATATTCATAATATTCATATTCATCAGTTTTGCTGTTTCACATGGAAATTATAAGGTGCAAACAGTGGAAAATAGCTAATTTTAACCACTGTGTTTTCAGATATATCACAGTGAAAATGCTGATGTTATGACATTTGGTGTCCTCCCAACGTCACAACTGTGTTTTGCCTGGAAACACTCTGTGGGGTTAAGCCCCAATCGTACAGAAGTCACAGTCAGCACTACAGTATTCAGTCACCCGGAAAACAGTGGTTTACTTTTGCTGCTGTCATTGTTTCAGTATAGTTTAGTATAAAGTGCAAAAATGCATGCCATTAATCTGTCTATACCTGTGCGTAAAACTCATCTCATGAAGCAGATTACAGAGTAGTTTTATGCTTGTCTGATGTTAAAAGTTCCCTACACTGAGATAACATGGATTCACACGGAGGAATATAAACGGTATCTTTCCTGTTGGTGCAGTAGTTTTAATGTATATGTATATAATGTATATTAAGAAAGATTTAACTGTCCAACAGCACTCCCAACGGCAGTTCAAGTTAAATAAAGCCACATAATTGTAACTTTT
Organism: Lateolabrax maculatus; assembly: GCA_031216445.1. NCBI lineage: Eukaryota > Metazoa > Chordata > Actinopteri > Acropomatiformes > Lateolabracidae > Lateolabrax > Lateolabrax maculatus. Next base: position 3,449,509 of record CM062208.1, on the reverse strand, counting down.
TATGAAAGCGAGAGCATTGAGAGCTTCTTAGCAAACCTAGAATGATGGTGCTCGTGTTTTAGTGTTAGAAAGCTTTGACCCTCTAGACAGGAAAAAACTATTTTGTTGTTGGGCAGCTCACGTCCTCCACCTGCTGCTTGGACCCTCTCCCTAGCACATTTAAGTAAAATTGTTTTTAACTACTTAGCGGATGAGGTATTAGAAATGATTAACTGTTCTCTTCAGTCATGTGTATTTCCTGCAGCACTGCAGTTGTCATTAAACCTGAAACCTGAAGACGAACTATCGTGATGCAGTTATTGCTGACTACAGGCCCATTTCCAACTAATCATTCCTTGGTTTAATTTTACTAATAACTATGTGACACAAAACAGCCTTGTAGACATTTATCAATCTGGATTTTGATCTCATCACAGCACAGAAACAGCACTTATCAAAGTTGTGAGTGATCTGCATATAAACGTAGATTCTAATAAAATATCTGTTCTTGTGCTTCTGGATCTAAGAGCCGCCTTTGGTCTATGATATTAAGAAAGATGGGTCTGCCTCTCTGGCCCGGGTCTGAACTGGTTCAGAACATACCAACAGGACAGGCAGTTACTTGTGTCCATTGGAGACTTATGTGTGGAGCACCGCAAGGTTCGATTCTCAGACCATTACTCTTAAACCTTTATATCCTCAGAATTTGGACAAAATGTCACAATTATGCAGATGATTCACAACTGTACATAACCCTAACTCCTGATGACCTATCCTATAAACTCCCTGGTTCAGTGTATTCATGATATTAATCTGTGGATGTCAGAGAAACTTTTTATAAGACATGACAAAACAAAAATACTAATACTGAAGCCAGAAATCTGGATGTATTTAAAGAAGGCTATTCAAAGAGCCATATCAGTTATCTCATATACAAATCAGCTTTCTACCATCTAAAAAACATTTAAAAATTAAGGGACTTTCTGTCAAAAGCAGTCTGAACACCTCTTCTTAAATCTAGGCATTGGCTCATCGTCAAAACTGGAATTGAATTTGAAAAATGAAGATTTTGCTACAAAGCTCTAAATGGCCTTGCATCTCAGTGTTTAAAAGACATGCTCATAAGATACGAACCAGCAAGAACTCTCAGGTCCACAGACGAGGGTCTTTTAACCATCCCTCATAGTAACTGTACAGCAGGCGAGGGGTGACTTCTGTGTCCATGCCCCAAGTAGATGGAACGTCCTGCCTGAGGCCCTGAGAGAGGCCCTAACACTGAATAGTTTTAGGTTCTTAGTGCATGTGTGTGGGTGTGTTTTGTGTATTGTGAGATTTGTATATTTTGCATTCATTGTATAGTTGCATTTGATATGCATATTTATATTCTGCACTTGCACTGGACAGTATGATTGTACTGTTACTTTATGTAAAGCACATTGTGTTGCCCTGTGTATGAAATGTGCTATATAAATAAAGCTTGACTTGACTAATCTGTCTCTTGCTTTTAAAAGGGACTAGAGGAGCTCATGTTATTGGTCATTATTGCAGTATGCCCTGATTCCACCTGCTGATTCTGTATTCCTCCCACTAATGATCTTTTCAAACTCTTTTCCCACATTGAGCCAAACCAGGTGTGGCATCCCATTTTCACACAGATTCTCATTTTCTGACAAAAAAGAAGAAAAAACTTATGCCATCAACATAATTCAAAGGGTACCAGAATCACGAAAAAGCAAAGGATGTATTTCCTCTTCAACCAGGAGCTGCTGATCCAGTTCTCCTCTGCTATCATCCAGTCTGTTCTCTGCACTTTGATCACTCTCCAGTTTGGATCGGCCACCAAACAGGACAGGAACAGACTATAACAGACTGTCAGGACTGCAGAGAAAATCACTGGTGCCAGCCTGCCCTCCATCCAGGACGTATACATCTCCAGATTCAGGAAACAGGCGGCAAACATCCCTGCAGACACATCACACCCTGGACACAACCTGTTCCAACGTCTCCCCACTGGGAGGCGTTACAGAGCATTGAAAGCCAAAACATCAGTCATAGAGTGACAGAAACAATCCATGTGCAATAACCCCTAACCTATATATTCTAAATTATATTTTTGCAGTTTTAAACTCAGTCCTTTAACATATCATCAATGTCAATATAATTCAAGCACGCTTTATATTCTGTATATACATTCCTACAGTCAAATCCCTTGTATGTGTATGCATACATGGCCGATAAAGCTGATTCTGATAAAGGTTAAACATACTACCAAAAAAAAGGGTCAGAAATATTCATTCTGATATTATTCTTTGCTGCTAATCAAACTTAACATCATTTGTTTCCTGCAGAGGTATGAGAACAGATAATTAGAGGTAGTTATAACTTGCATACCATCACACACAATCTGCATTTTTCTTGTGGTTATTTCTAGGTAAACCGCCTAATGCATGAGGCATTTCTGAACTGCCCAAGTTGTAATTTGACTTAACATGAAGGAAGATTACTCATATGTTGCTGTAACTCGATTGCAGCATTTGTCATCACACTTAATCCTATAAATGAAAGATAGAATGCTTTACAGTAAAGCAAATCTGTTTTAAACAGTTCCTGTCACAGGTATTACCAAAGAGCACAAGATTTTAAAACAAACATGTTTATATTTTTATATTTCATTATAATATATGTAACTTATCAATGTATCTAAAATATTTATAATGCAATGTACTGTGTACATACAATGTAATATTTAAGTAGCTCTACAAAACATTAAATCGCATCTTCAGTTCAATATCCTGACAATTTAAATACCAAAATAAGACAACAAATAATATTATTAACATTTCAGCTTTATATACAGAACACGTAGCTCTGGAAAAACACAGTCCAACACATTGAAAGTACTTGTCAAACTATAAGTGGTCTTTATGAGGAAAATTGGTAACGTGACAGGAGCCACATCAGAAAAGTGTTTAAAACTGTAAGTGTGAATGTAAAAAGCTTTTTCAGTTTGCAACTCCAAAACTATGAGGTGAGGTCGGTTTTAACAGCAAATACTGATGTTGCTGATGTTCGTGTGTGTTTGGCAGTCCTGCGATCGACTGGAGATGCGTTCAGGGTAACTGAGCGTGATTGGCTCCAGCTGAACAGGACGGGTAGGTACAGAAGATAGATGGAGGGACACCGATGTTCAGATTCCACCTCCATACCAAATTAATTGCATACAAATATAAAGAAGAATATCACAACTATTGTAAATATTTACTTCATTTTGTTATTTTTCTCTCAGTGGTAGATATTGGTGTAGGAAAAAAAGCTTTTTAAAATAGTTTGATTCCTTGTCAAAACAACTGTATTTGACACAATACAGATACGGGTGATCTGGTCTCATAGCATATACTGTATTTTCTGTAGATTTTTGTGGTACCTTTTTTCAAAGTTTGCTGACACGTTCAAATGATTGTGTCTTTTTGAGTTTGAATTTTTTTTGCATATTTCCTGCCAGGGCTCATAGGATCTCTATCTAGTGCAATGCATTGATATCTGCCACAGGAACTGCTAATGTATTATTATTTTTTCATGTAGTTTAATATCATTTTAATTTATAAAATAAGTAAAGCAATAGTAAAATTTAAATTAACTTTTTTCCATACATAAACTACAGTCTTGTGATTTCCACTGAAAGGTCTCAAAAAACATCTGTACACGATATTTCTTTATAACTGCAGTAAACTGTTGTTAAGCCTTGCAGGGTTTCTTGAGCTCTCTGGGTCTGGTGTTGAAGTATATGTTTGTATCCTCCTCATCTTTCTTCGACTTTCTCTGAGGAATACAACGCAGAGAAAGAGGGAAGGTAAAGTATTTGACTCCCATTTACAAAGAGTTCTCAAAATGTGTACAGTCCAGGACACTGAATGAAGTTAATCCATGTTTTCATACTTACCCACACAAAAATGGCAATGCAGGTGATTGACAGGCTGTAGAGCAATAAAACACCACATCCCGTCCACATCACCACCTCTGGGATGATCGGAGACCAGACTGGACAGCTCTGATTGGCTACTGGGACAGTGATTGCTGGCAAAGGCTTTTCTATGACTTAATCAGAAAATAATTTATATATTTTATTTGAATATATTACATTCTGTTTATATCAATATAATATCATAACATTGAGTGTATAAGTCATGCACTTTACCTGCCACTATGACTTCAGTGGTGTGACAGTTCTCGGTGAATGGTGGAGGATAAATCACCTGACTCTCGCATTTGTACAATCCACTGTTGTTGGCTGTGGCTTCAAACTGACCAGAGAACAAACTATCTGCATGATCCGACTTCTACGTAGAGGAAGAGAGAACGAGAGATGGTCGCTTATATTGAGGGACATTCATTTTCAGAAGAAATACTGGAAGAAATACTAGCATTATGAGCTGGCTGAGATGAAGGCGTTGAACAGCTTCCCTTTTAGTTAAAGGAGCACTCCTCCAATGTTATGTCATCATCAGCTGTATATATCTGCTGAGACTCGCAGTTTCACTAGCAACAAAGCGTAACTTCTCACCAGCCGAACATGTCTTTTCATGTTTCTAACCTTGCTGTGGTTGTGTAGTGTAATGCACTGCAGCTGATGACATGACGAAATGACCCAACCGTGATGAGTGCACGCCTACATCACTGCAGGAAACTTCAAACACCAGAGGTCAGCAAAAGCAAGAATTCCAGCAACTGATCAGTTGCTCTTTAAGGAGTAACTGCGCCCTCTCCAGTAATCCTGCTTGCTTGCTTGTATCATGACACTATAATAACAGGCCACATCACAGCGGGGTGTGGTCGTCAGTTGAACAGGCCACACCTAAACACACCTTGGGTGTAGTGAGAGGCTCAAGAGATGTTCACCTTTCAACTCATAAAGCGCCGCCGCAGCCCTGTTTTACTCCTATGGAAATCTAGTGTGGAGTTCATCTGTAAAGAACTACAACCCTGGCATAAAATCCAGTTTGTGATGCCATCTAGTGGTCAGTCGCTGCATGCATTGTCCATATACTGTGAAGTTCAGTGCAACTGTGACCTACTGTAGCCCATGCACACAAGATTAATGTGTGTGAAGTTGCTCTGTAAAGAAAACCCCTGCATGCATGAAATTTCTGTGCAGTGCAGTCCTGGAGCAGAGGTGAGATACTGTGGCTTCCTAATGTGGTAGGGCTATTTCTTGTAACTTGTCAGGCTCCATGGCTAAAAGAAATTAATCCAACAGTCTTTCGAAAACGTACATTACTAAACTGTGATGTAATACTACTGTGTAATTGCGGTTGTGCACAGTAGCGATGCCCTGTTTCACATGCGATGAACCCGTGGCACTAATACTTTATGACACTGAAACTGTGACTTACTGTATAAAGCAGAAGACAATATAAATGGAACTTAAATGATACAAAAATAAATATAAAAATGCCATTGAACCAACATTTGAAATCCACAGGTCGCAGACCTTCGTAACATGTCATAAATACAGAGGTATATTACCACACACACACACAGACTAACCAGCTGTATACGGCTGATGATGCTGTCATTGAAGAAGAGCAGGTACTTGAACTCTGAGGCCTTGGCAATGACAGACGGACAGGAGATGGATACTTTACTGAGATTTGACACTGTGATGATCCTCATAACTAACAGACAAACAGACAAGAAGCATATAAATGGGTTAGAATAATGCAAGACATGAGTCATTAAAATACAAAAAGCAAGTACAAAGAAACAAATTGTTGAGGTGTCCCACTTTTTTTATTTCTAGGATCTGCTTTACCCCCTTAAAAAAAAAAAACCCAAACAAACGCTTATCATCTGTAAGCCTCTGGCTGCTTTAACTAACTCAAGGTGCAACTATTTCTCACCTTTGATGTCCTTCAGTTTAAAGCACCGGTGTGTGTTGTACTGAAGTCCTCAACAGTATGGCAAAACATTTAACTTATTTAGAAATGAAACATAAGTAACATTAATTTCATTGAGTGATACCATCAACGAAAACTTGTTCCAGTAGGAAGTCGACTGTTTAATGTGTTCATGCCTAAACACATCCAGGCACAGGGAAATGGCAAAACATTTCATGAGTGGCCTTAAAGGATTATTACAAATTGGGTCATATTTTCACTTATTTTTCACTTATGGTAACATCAAACAAAGTACTTGCTACTATCTGGGAACACAGAAACATTTCATGTGCCGCTGCCCACCGGGCAAGATGATAAACGAACAACAACAACTGACAGTTTAGCCAGTTTATCTAAACCACTTTATTTGGAGCTAAAACTGGAACTGAGCTCACCTGAAGTGTCACTTATCTGTCCTCATTACACAAGAAAACTGTGTACACACAATTAAATTGTTTTTTAAACTGTGACGGATGTTTACAACGGATAACAATTTAAACTTTTGCGTACCCTGTCAGACTTCCCGTATCTCAGCAATTAACATGGTGACTAAAATGTTTTCATAACCAATAGAAATGATGGTACAAAATTATACAAAAATAAGATCTGAGTTTTAACATACCATGTAATTATCCTTTGAATAAACCAATACAATTTAATCTTCTGTACATACAAAGTTTTGCAGATATATTTGTGGTAGCTGAACTGAAATAACATGCAGCCTGTTAACAAATATATCTGCATCCAGACAACAGTAAACACTTCACCACTAACGGAATAACAAGTTATCAGTAATGGTCATTATTATATTTGCCTTGTAGTGGTGGAATGTAATTAAATATATTTATTCAAATACTGTACATGAGTATAATTTTGAGGAACTTGTGCTTTACTTGAATATTTCCATTTTATGCTACATTTATTTGAGAGCTGTAGTTACTAGTTACTGTACAGATTAATAATTTAATTGCTATAGATAAAATAACCAACAGTATTTTAAAGTAGATTAAATTAGCTCCATTTACCCCAACTATAAGAGTAAAATTATACGTATGCATCAATAATAAAAGAACATATATAATAAACTGTATAATAGTAGTAATAATAGTACTAACACACAGGGGTACCTAACAGGTTCTTTTTCTTTTTGTTTGAGTACTTTTTAATTGAGTACTTATATTTTTGATGCTTTAACTACATTTTGTTTATGTCACTTACATATTTTTACTTTGAATGCAGGACTTTTACTTGTAATGGAGTATTTTAACACCGCGGCATGACTACTTTTACTCAAGTAAAGGATCTGAAAACTTTCTCCACCACCCCGTGAGGCTAAATTGTGTATATATGAGTGCAAGAAAATTAATGAAGCCCAGGCAGTCCTAAGACATGCCTCCGTTTTTTTTTTTTGTTCTAATAATATAAGTTTTGGAAAAATTCAAACAACAGTCACAATAATGAAAAAATATCCTATATGTATTTTGCCAGGATGTAGCAGTTTTTACAAGACTTTAATGAATGATATCTTAAATAATAAAAAATCTGCCTGGTTCTAATGAATTAAACATTTTTGTAGGTCCACAGCAGTTAACTCAGTCCAAATCACGTTAATTAGAGAAGACGGGAGGCAGATTCATACTCTGCTGGCCTACAGTAAAATAAAACGTAGCCCAGTTGGATGGGAAAACTGCCCAAACTGTCAACACTGGATTAGAGGCGAGTGACTGGGAATGTTTGAATTTGAGCAGAATTTAAACTACTCTGTTCCATGGGCGATGTGCAAATCAAGGTGTGTGTTATGTCACATTGATGTGTACTAAATTTGCTTAAACTTAATGAGCAGAATTTACAGACACTGTTGTCACTCAGTGCAATGCATAGAGGAATTGGAGGGGTCTCAAACTGTGTAATATTAGTATGTAGCTGGGACACCATCATAATGTAGTGTTTGTTCTGTAGTGGTTTGTTTTTTTGACTATGGAGGAATTTGCATATTACAGCTTTAAATAATCCCCCAACCCTTTTCAAGCAATATCACTTTAATTTTGTTCTGCCAGTCTATTCTAATATTCTCTGATTGTCACTCAAGTTTATGAACTGACGTTTTCAGAGCTCTGCGATGTAAAGAAAAACACTGAAGCGAACAGATAAAAGATAAAATAGCTTTAGGATTTTTTTTTTCATCAAATTTCCCTTCCCTGACATCAAGATCTGCTTCCAGATCGCTGACAGAGCATATGAAAGCCCTCACAGTCATTCTGAAAGTTGTGATGTTGATTAATAATCTCTTTTCTGAACAGTTTCAGCCGTCACTTCACCGTCACTAAAAATTGAATTCTGAAGCAATTTCACCAACGTTATGCCTTCTTACCTGAGCACCTTGTGACCTCTCCATCGCTCAAACACAACATCACCATCCACAGGACCCCCACTCTCATCTTGTCCTCCTGATCAGCTGCTACTGATGATGAGGGTTTGATGGTCAGAGGACAGTTCTCTTCTCTTGCAGGGTTGTCACTACACTCTCTGAAAAAATGCTAGTGGCCACATAAACACCATCTGCGTTCAATATTATGTGAGTGAAGAGAAATGTGTGACTTTATGTGAATCAGATAGGAAGACTTCCTGTGTGAAGCTGTGAAACCATAATAGAGACAGTACAGACTTGTGCACGCGCACACACACACACACACACACACACACACACACAAACACACACGCGCAGACACATGTTTACAGGGAAGGCTGCAAACACATGTGAACACTTAACATGTGCAAAAATACATGCATGCATGCATGTCAACATGCTTATACATACACGCATGCAAGACGTATAAATACAGTCTCACCTGGAACACACCCACAGACACGTGTGAATACACACACGCACACACACACACACACACACACACACACACAAAGAGTAGGTAAGGGGGATTACAAACCAATATAACCGACACCTCTGACACCTCTCACTCTGTTCAACAGAAGCAGTCTGAGCCTAAAGATAAATTGGCATTCACAAGCTAAGCATTACAGCTGCATTCAGTTATGATCTCTGTGTATGTGTCAGTACCTCTTGTTGCTTTATTTTAAAGACTGCATTAACTTTTATTTAACTGTTGTGGTTTAAAAAAAACACTTGTTTGGTATGGATGGGAGGTGGGAGGAGGTGAAACTGGAGGAGGAGGTGTTTTTTATATTCTTTCCAGGGAAAGGACAACTAGTACTAACAGAAAAAGAAAGTTGAATTGAAACAAAAACAAAGTGGACTATAAGAAGCAGATCAAAGCACTTAGGAAGTTTTAGGATAAAAAGACGCTGTGGCAGCCAGTAATGCACACAAATTCTGAATGCAGGGATTTAAAGAAAATAAAGAACAAAACTGCAACCTCGGACACAGCTGATGACTAAATCTGTTTTCTCTGAACATGAAGAAGACTTGAAATGATATGCTTTATGTAGACATTTTAAAGGGGATGTTTACCAGTGTGGCGAGTCTTTCGGAGGCAGAAATCACAATTTTGGACTCCACATCTGTATCTGGATGAGAAACATAACATTATGTTTGATAAAAGTTTGAGCCACAGTTAGAAATAAAAAAAGATACCACTATAATGTCTTTTAGTAATTTGGAGCGAGCTTACCCTTTAATATTGGCATTCAAGGCCGAACGGACTTCTTTCAAGTACACTTCTACTCTCTGCAGCAAGGTCCACTTCCACCACAAGAGGTCAACATAAACAAGGTGTGAAGTCACAAAGAATATGAAAAAGTATCGACCACGTTTGTACCACCGACTGATAATAATTGTGTTCTCTTAAACCAAATGCTGTTTTTTTTTACAACCATATGTTTATGCATTTACAGTCATCAACCCTGCGCAGATTGTGGTCACAACTACAGGGCAGACCAGACCAACCATACTAAATTGTGTTAACGTGTGTTCAGAAGTGCAACACATTTTAACCACTTGTGGTCGGTGCAGCAATGCTTTTCCTACAAGACTCACTTTACTTGTACTGGTGTGTTTTCATGTGATCTTCATCCCTTTTACACTCGTTGCTTTCATGCATATGTTGTATTTGGGCCATAAAGACATAGTTTTCCTGCTGGTGAAAAGCTGCTGAGTTCACAACGGTTTACCTGCCACCCTGTCCCCTGCTATGCACAAACAAATTGGGTGTAAAAAACAAGTGGGAGTAAAATTTAAATTCCCTTTTCCATCAGCCATCTATTGTAAGCCAACAGGGGACGCCCCACGTGCTGTGTGCACCTCCACCTCTCTGTATGTATTATCTGTGGCTCTTCACACTCTACCAATGTTGGGTTTTGTAATAATGGAAAAATGACGTTTTTGTTTGACATGGAGTCTCTTTGTACTAAAACCTCAATTAAACCTCACTTGAGGTTTTACCATTTTGTGTAAATTTACAGAAAAAGGTCACCACCCATGAGGTTTTGGTGACAATGACTATTGTCTCCACCTACTCAGTGCACACACAAGTGGGTTATACCCTGCGGTTTACAGCTGCAGCTTGCATCACCTCCCCTTCCTTCCTGCTGTCTGCCTGACGTGTACATGTTGTGTACAATATTTTTTCAGGCTATTCAGGTAAAAAAAAAAAAAACAATTACTTAAACCTGTCCTGCAGTCCCCCAGTTCCTCAATGCAGCAGCCCAGTATATTTACGTTACTGTTAGCCTTGGTCAGCAACATGGACAGAGAAGGAATATTGCAATCCATTAATTTACCTATTAATCACAACCCTGTAGAATCCAAGGTCCTTTAATTACATCAATATTACAGTGAGATTTGTAGGAGACATCTTGTGTCCAGCTGTTAATTTACATATACTGTCCTGTCCTGTATACTGTGTTTAGGCTACATGTTACAAGCTCACAGTCCAGTTGTCTCTCATTGCTTGTGTGGAAACTGTTTTCTCAGTTAAAATATTTGTACATGATAATCCAGATTTGCTTGATCTCATAATCCCTGTGTTTTAAACATGTGCTGCTTACATGTGAACATACCCTGTAACCATATGTGCTGTTTGTGTGCCACTGCCTCACTGCTACCTGCACACCAGCTCTCAGACCACTAGAGGTCAGACTGTGGCATAAAAAGCTTTCAGTCTGAAAACTGAGCAAGGTGCCGACTTCAGCCTGTGTGTGTGTGTGTGTGTGTGTGTGTGTGTCAGAGAGACGAGAGATCATTCTAACTTTAATGTAAGAACAGAATATAACATAGTAAAGAACACATGGTTAGAATGGAATGGAATGGATTCGAATGGAATGGAATGGAATAGAATGGATTGGATTGGAATGGAATGAATTGGAATGGAATAGAATGGAATCTAATGGAATAAAATGGAATAGAATGGATTGGAATGGAATGGAACGGAATGACCTCATCAGGGCTGATTGGCTGAGGCTGATTTCTGGGTTGGGCAGGACAGGAAACAAGGCCCCGGGAACGCGCAGGGCATGGATGCGCGCTCCCGCTGAGTTTTTTGGGATCCGGTGGAGAGCTGAGGACGACAAGTCAGACTCTGAGACACCGGAAGTGAGATCATTTCGGCTTCACAATAAAAGACCCACAAATTCGAAACCGACAGCTGTGTTTGATGTCTTACACTTTGTACAATTTTCAAAATCTTTTCACCTCAATGAGGGTGTTTTTGTTTTTTAATAATATATTTTTATTTTTATAATATAGGCCAAGGGTTCTCAATATGGGGGCTGGTATCCCCTGGTTCACTAAATAAATCTGAGGCATTATGACATGATGAACAGGATATATATATGTATCCTATCCATCAACTCATATATATACATTTGATATATATATAGATATTTTGAAGTTTGGGCTGTTTTTTTTTTGTCTTGTGAAGAACGTGAATTACTCTAAAATTACAGAAATCAAATAAAAGGAAAAAGCTTGCTCTCTTGTTCACCTGGCTTCATTAAATTCTGTTCATCTGGAAATGCAAATGACAATGCAGGACTCAGAAGTACACAGGAACGTAGAAGGAAACAATATTGCCATTCAATCAATCAATAAAAACACAACCTTATAATGGATATTAATGACAATTTGAATGTAAGAATGTGTTGCACGGAGACAAATGAAGACAAGTATGAAAGGGTAGGCTATGGCAGTGTACAAAACAACATAAATTAAGAACTTAATAAGTGATGAGAAAGATCATGGAAATGCATAGCAACACAGTGTTAATAATATTAGAATTTAGAAATATAATCTACAATAAAATAAAACATACAATAGATGAAAATGCCTGTATTTAAAACGTGTATTTTATTTGATATTTTATTTTATTCATTTTTCCCCAAATAACCGGAATCAAAGATGGAGCAGCGAGGAGGCGTTTATTGTGAAAGTCCCCCCCGGAAGCCGTGCCCCCGCCTGCCCCGCGCTTGACGCCAGTGTTAGCGGCGCTGGGATCCAGTGTGGCAGCAGGGAAATCTGGGATATCTGGGAAAGGGGAGTCGGAGAAAACCGGGACTAAACCGGCAGAAATCCCGACGAAGCCTCGGCCGGCACACCGCGGGGCCTCCCGCCGGACACCTCTCCTCCGTCCCCCCGCCGGCGGCTGCGCTGCTTCTCCCACAAAGATCTGCCCGGATCCGCACGGTGGGTAGCGGAGCTCCGCTTCACCTACACGCATCTATCCCACCACATCCACCCTGCTCCCCCCACCGCGCTGCTCCGTGTGCGGGGTTCAACTCTGCGCAGTTTTTATTGTTTGTAATTGTGCGTCAAACGGAGAGCAGGAGCCTTTAATTAACATCCGCGGGATTTAAAGCCAATTAATCCCGTTAGTGTCTGCATGTGTCTGCAGAGAAAGGAGAGGGGTGGTGCAGCTGGGGGGGGGGGGGGGGGGGACAGGGAAAACGTCTCGCTACACAGAAAGAAAAAAAGGGCTTTAATTCACCTTAAATGGTTAAATGCATTTCAGCGGTGACTGCACATGCACGGGGGGGGGATTTCTGCATGTGAGCGCCGTTATCCGTTGTGCATGTGTGTGTATGTGTGCATGTGTGTGTGTGTGTGTGTGCATGTGTGTATGTGTGTGTGTGTATGTGTGTGTGTGTGTTTCCCGGTGCTGTATTTAACGCCGCAGGGCCTGCAGAGCGCAGACTCCCGGCCTGGATGCGCAGGTTCGCCGGGGAGCAGCGGGCGGCTGACAGCGCCTCTCCAGCCGGGATGTTCGCCTCTGAGTGCCGCAGCGGCGGCGGCGGCGGGCCGGCGGCGGCCCGGAGGCTCGGAGGCCGGGCGAGCTGAGCTGACACAGGGCGAGGCGTGGCATCCATATAGCGTTACACGGCCGAGGGCGTGTTCCCCCGCAGCTGCCACACCACTGTGTGTTTTCATTTTTAAAAAGTATAGTTTATGCACATTCATTTAAACCCATTCATTTGGCTTCATATCATTGTGTGGTGTTTTTATTTTTTCTTGTGTCATTTATAAATTATTAGGTCAGGGTTTGCCCCAAGTCTGATTCAAGAGTCATATAAAATTCAGCATCATCAGACATGCAAGGCCTCTGCCATCTGTCTGTCCGTCCCTCCGTGGTCCTGCTGGTCAACCTGTCTCACCATCTTGTCCTCCTGCCATACAGACTGTCTCACTGTCTCTTCTTGCAGGGAAACCTGTCCTAACCATGGTCCTAACTGTCGTCCTGCTGGTAGAAGAGCTGCCACACTGAACATGTATTACTACCTGTCGGGGGAAAGTTGACCATGTTTATGTGAAAGATGTACGATGTCTTCACTGGCACTTTCATGCATGGGGCCGTGTGTGAAAATGAATTCCCATAAACTGTAATTATACTTTTAGGGTTTAATGAGCCGATCCCAGCCGTGGATTTATAATTCTGCGTCATGGAGGACGGCACTCCCAGTAGTATAAATTGATAGCACCACTGCAGCAGTGGATACGTACTGGTGAGACAGTAAAATACAAGCCAGGAAGTCCTGTCTGAAGATTGACTGGCCAATATATTTCGTTGCCAGATGACGTTGGGCTGCGCTTTGGCTAAAGTTGAGTCTCATTGAAATGAACGAGGGTGTTCACCAGTCTGAATGTAGCATGACCCTCTCTGTGCTGGCTGGTGTTTAAAATGTGTCAACACTGGTGCCAGTACAATACAGGGCCATTGTTTCTAGATCCAACACTAAAATGGCACTTTTTATAATCGGACTTTGATAAATGTGGACATATTTTCGCACAGAATCCTTTTCATTTAACTAAAGAACCAGAGCTCTCAAACGTTCAATGGTGTCTTAACACAAGCAGCTTTGCCTAAATAGAACAAATGGGCAAATTTAAATCTGGAACTATCAGATCAATGAGTAAGTAAGTAACCAGAGATTTGATGCCAGCCTTCAGTGCCAAAGCAAACCGTGATAGGCTTCGACCTCACTCTAATGGGAAGAATAGGGACTGAAAATAGATGGTTTCCACTTTGCTAAGACTTCTGTCATTTGTTGTACTCGTGCGCTGATGTTAATACAGATCCCAGTTTGTAAGAGCACATGAAATCCATCCGAGCTGAAGTGTAATAGTTCGGACAGACGTGAGACTCACTCGCGTGCAGCAAAGTGGGGCAGGACTCAGCATCTCCCGGTGGTGTTGAGGGTTAACTGGAGTATAAAAATCCCCACTGCCCTACTTCGGGTAGAGGCTGCTCCGAGTGTGTCCGACCAGCCAGTCAGCCTGAGCTCCACATCCCAGACCTGCAGGGTCCTGCTTCCCTGATTCAGTAGCCTTCGCTCTTTGTTTATGGTGTCTTTGCTCTGCACTTTCCAGTGATCCACCTAATGCCAGTCAAGCAGTGTGACATTACCAATGGATTTTATTTGGGGTTTTTTTTAGTTGTTTTTTTCTTCTCATCGATGCCACTTGAGCAGCTGGGGGACAGGGAGGTGAATCAGCGGGGAAATCTTGATACCATGTGATTTCTGAAGATGCTGATCAAAGTATTGCGTTTTTTGTGATATTGTGATGTGACATTAAGGTTTTGCGACATCTGGTTACCTGCTCCAAAGCAAGATATTGTGACAACTGGACAGATTTCCCTACAATTTGGTATTTTGGGTATTTGCGGTCCCCTCGGGAGCCCTAATGACCCTTTGATCTTCTCTTACTGCCCAACACTTTGTCTAAATCAAAATTTATCTCAAAACTACTTGTAAAACCAGTGGATTTCTGTCAAATATGTGGTGGATATTAATTTGCTCCATACCACGTAGTAATTGTATGCACTGTGTGCTATGTTTTTATAGTATACTGTTTATTTTTCTAGTATAGTATAAAAGATATGAGTGTGCTGTTTTGCACAAACAGGAAACGATAAAAGCCTCGAGCCAAATAACATCAGTTAAACTGTGACTCTGGAATGTCAATGACAAACAAACAAAACGTTTATTACAAAAATAAGTTCCATTTTGTTTTTCTGAGATTTTCCCAGGGCTGCTTTAGATTCATCTACATGTGTTCATGTTTTGCAGCTGTGAGCAACTCTTCCATTTCCTTTTTTGCACGTAGGGAAATAACCAACACCAACCGTATAAGGTATATTGGTACATTTATTGGTACAAATGCTGATATTTGTATCATTTTTCCAGCATGAACACCTGCTAAGAGTAAGTACGTAGTATGGAATTAGGACACAGCGATAGTCTCCAGGGGATGAGTCATTGTTGTTGTTCTGTGACCTTCAGGCCTTTCCCCCCCGAACCACCATCATGTAAAGAAACGTAAAGATGTACGACAGGACGCTGCTTCGTCGCTCTGATTGGTTGTAGTTCTGTCCAGAGGCATTTTGGTCTGCGTCTGTTGATGACGCCCCTCGGAAATGGAAAATGAACTCAAAGGTTCCAGACTAATATGCATTTGCGAATTAGCCCGGCGATGTTGGGCTGGGTCAACGTACTATGGATAATAAGTTTGGATAAAGCTTTTTATCCACAACTGTGCTGCTCAGTGATCGGTGGGGCTGTGATCGGGTGTCCTGCTCAGGGACATTTTAATACACAAATGTATTATTGCACATCTGCATTTCCAGGCGTGCGAGCGTTAGGAGACGCCGCACTTCCTCTGGCGGCTCCGCAGTCATCTTGTAAACATCAGACTGGATGCACTGGTTACATCTGTATCAGCTGCTCTGGTGCAGTTTGTCAGAATATCCTCAATGGTGGCTACGAGAGGTCAAACCAGGTCACCATCTGATGTTGTTGTTTTCCTCTGTCTCTCTCTTTCTCTCTCTCTCTGTCTCTCGCCAAGTGTATGGAAAAGTCATCCCTCTTTTTCTCAGGAAATTCCTCCTCGTCCCAGGGGTGAGGCAGACAGAGAGGGTGTGAAGGAGCAGCAGAGCAGATCAGCTACAGAGAGACACTCTCTTATTTAGTCTCTTTCTCTTTTTGTTGTGAACGTTGCACTTTCTTAGCATGTCGAAGCAGTTTTGAATGTCGTTGTTTGACACTTTTCGCCCGCGATGCATTCATGAGAGCTCAGACATTTGAGATTTAACAATTGGCCCCTATAAAGCCTTACTTTAATGCAACAAACAACCATCACTGTAAGGAAGCATATGTGAAACTAATGTTTTCACATATTCCACATGTCCATTACCTTATATTGGATTGTAAACAAGTGCCTACATGTGAAACACCATTCCACATGTAAATAAATAGTACTAATCTACAGTATAGTACAGTGTTTTAAGCTGTTGCGTAGTGTATAGTGTAATGCAGCACTTTTGTGTAGTAGCCTATAGTGCAGTGTGTTTTGCTGTGTCAGTGCTAAACCTGCAGAGACACTCACACATTAAACAGCATCAGGACTAGAGCAGGAAACTGGAGATGGGGTGTGTGTGTGTGTGTGTGTGTGTGTGTGTGTGTGTGTGTGTGTGTCTGTTGGACCACAGGACAGTTTTTCTGGTTGGCAGTGATGCGTATCTGCTTATTTTAACTCGATAAGGGTGAAGTAAAACATACAGCTTCGTGGCTCACCAGTCTGATGTCGGGTGACTCGTGTGGCTTCAGTCATCCTAACCAGCTCACCTAAATGATACATTATTGTTTGTATCGATCCATTGATTTCCATCAGTAGCACAGTGCTGGGCTTCATAATAGCAGCCTCCTCCCCTATCAGCTATTTGTTTTTATACTTTGATATTCATAGCTGATATTTGTCTTGGTGAATTTGATTACATGTTACCTTCCCCCTTCTCACCATTTTTAACTCCTTCCACAAATGAGTTGTGACCAGTAGAGATTGCTGTAAAAATACACTCAGTTGCCAGTTTATTAGGTGCTAAAGCAAGTAGCTGAATACAACAGCAATAAATCCTCCTTCGTAAAGGTTATAAAGCTCCGAATTTGTTGAAACTGTTTAAGAGATGTGTTGATTCAACTTTGTGGTCATTTTGGCGGCTGTTGTTGTGGTATTGTTGAATTGTATTGTATAATGTGTGACTATTGCATTGAGAGGTGTTATTTGATATTTTGTCCACCCCATTTAGTCTACCCATTGAGGGTAGACTCCACTGCAGCAGCTGAGGAGTTCAAGACCTTGTTCAAAAGACCACTCACGTGGTGATAATGGTAATTCACTTTCCCTTTACAGATTTATCCAGCCGACCCAGGAATCGAACCGCCAACCTTCCATTTACGAGCCTCACTAATGTAACCTTTCACTGCTGCGAATAGGAGAAGAAAAAACAGCTGGAAATAAATGTAGAATTGTGAGTGAAATTCTGGCAACTTCGACAGTTTGGGTGCTGTTGAACTTTTAGTTGTGGTTCAGAGTGTGAGAGCCACGGGCCTGGGTGGCACAGATAACCAAAGCACCTTGATGGAGTCTCACAAGCCTGAACCAGCAGACCGCCACAGCTAGATTAACAGCCATACTGGCCTAGTTTCAGTCAGGTTGAGATTAAATATTGGATTAAATTTTAAGGGAAAGCTTATACAGAAGCTGAACAAACTGCTAGGTGTTTAATTTTTTAATAAAGTCAAATTCAAGTACAGGAAAACTTTCAAAAGGACTTTAATAAAAATGATTATAGAATCAACTAAAGCACGAATGTGTGCACTGATAACGATTCTTTTTCTGCTGTTTGTTGTTGAAACAGACAACTGGCAGCTGAATGCAATGACTCAGCGTGTGTGTGTGTGTGTGTGACTCCCTCACATAAAGATAAACACAGTATTAATGGAGTATCCAGATGACGTAATAGTACTCCTGTTTCCTCTGCCTCTCCTTAGTTAACGGCTCTGTAAACTAAACACCATGGACAAACAGCAGAACTGTAAAATGGCCCGACGATGTGTTCAGTAGTTTTTATCTTTACATTTTAGTACATTTTCAAGAGAATCTCACCTGGTGCTGGGATTCCACTGGTTCTGTGATAGTATTTCTATGGTATGTGCACCAGGGAAACCCTTACAAACCCCTCAGGGGTCAGAGCTCAGGGATGCCATTTAGGGAACTGGTGTTGGTCTGAAGGACATTCCTCTCATAGTCCTGATGACGTGGAAGGAAATCTGGGAAAACAAACCAGAAGTTGTGTTTCACGTCACTGTGACCAGTCAGCTGTTCATACAGGCAGCAAAAACAAACCGATCAAAAGACACAAAGTTCAGGTTCAGATACTCAAACAGTACATTCAGTGCTTTAACCTGAAGAATAGAAACTTTTACTGAACAAAGGAAGACAAACTTATCAAATGTTAAATGTTGCAGCTGCCGTACAAGAACGTTGCCCAAATAATGTAGTAGTAAATTCTTGATGTAAAGCAGGAAGTGACTGATAGATTTAATATTTGACAGTGTTCGATGCTCACTGGACACATTTTGGATGGCACCAAGTATTTGGATTATTGAACATCAGCAGTAAGGATGTTTGTGGAGAGGGAAACATTAAATCTATTGTGGCAGGAAGCGTTGGGCAGACTCTCCTCATCTCCAGTTTGAAGAAAACACTGAAGTTCAAATACAGATTTCAACCCATAGCAGCACTGACTGTCTCCTTCTTTAATTCCAGACAGATGTAGAGTCATTCTGGCTGCTGTTGTTGTGTTACTGCACAGCACTCGTTCTTGGAAAATTTAATCTCATTTCTTCTTCTCTGTGTTTTTTTTTCTTTTCTTTTTTTTTATTCTTTTATTTTTCCCTTTCGTGTTTTTCCTCAGCTGCATTACTCTCGCCGAGCCACTTTCTCTTTCTCTCTCTCTCTCTCTTTGTCTTTCTGTGTCTATGTCCCTCGGCCCTCGTGGAGATCCAGGGGCCGGCTGTGCAGCTGGGAATCAGGACTGTCGTTTTGACTGGTTTGAATGGAGGCTGCCTCCCTTGTTTTTAAAGTTTATACTTTCCATGAACAAAGGAGACTTAGACGGAGTGGAAGAAGCATTCAAATCCTTTACTTAAGATTCAAATTCATGAAAACTTTGCATTTGACGTGGCTCACAAGTAAAAACAAACACAGAATACAAACAGAGAAAAGAAGAGCCAAATGTGGACACAGCCGAACAGAAAACCCACCGGTGGCATCATGGATACTGACGGAAAGGCCGTTTGTTAGCCTGTTAGTTTTACATTGTTGTACAAAGCAGTAAAACAAGTCACAAAAGCAGCACTGATTATACCCTGAGCTCTGCCACACAGCCTTTAATGTGTGTGTCACTGATGTCTGAAGGAGGTGATGTGATTATAAAGTGTGTGTGTGTGTGTGTGTGTGTGTGTGTGAGAGGGTGAAACAAAGCGAGAGTGTGTTTGGGGTTTGTCGGTCGGTCGGTTGGTCAGGCTGGTTTCAAGAAACTGTTGACACAGTGAGTTGCGAGTGTGTGTATGTGAGGGCGCCCGTTGGCTTGAAGAAACTGTTGATACTGTAAGTCTGTTTTCCACTGCTCATGCTAAGAAGAGTACAGGCACTGAACCTGCGTGTGTGTGTGTGTGTGTGTGTGTGTGTGTGTGTGTGTGTGTGTGTGTGTGTGTGTGTTAATGCCTGGAGTACGCCTGGAACAGCTACCGTTTTTCTGTGCTGGCTCGTTCATATGTGAAAACGCGTGAGCCGGGTCCAGACCAAACCACAGCGACCTCCTACACCCAGACAGCTCTCCAGCAGAGGTGGAAAGTATGCGAGGCCTCCTCTCTGTCTGCCGACTTTTGTCTCAGTGGGAATCAGAACGGCGTGGATGCAGATGTGCACCGCGAGGCTCTGTCTCTGCTGCCGCACAGTACACCACAGTACACCACTCACGGCAGTATCTGTGCTATACATATTATTTGGGGAAATCAACGGCACAATATCTGCACAGCAGTGAAGTGTGGTTGACTTGTGACTGGAGGGTTGCCAGCACAAATCCTCTGACTGACTGACTGGTTTGGAAAAATGTGGGGATGGAAAGTGAATGAGGAATATGCTCGCCTACTGCAGCAATTACTGTGTAGGTGTCTTTCAGCAAGGAACAGTCCGCCCAAAACTTCTCAACTCTGTTAAAAAACAGATGTACTTCATTGCAGTCATACCCTGTTCAGCAGTTGAGTGTATGTTTCTTCTTCTTGTGGGTAAACTGGTGTATATTTCCAGCATGCTTACGTCGTAATATTTTTCTCTGGGTTTTTCTATCTCTATCACTGTTCAGCTGCTGCTTTAAGGCAACAAAGACTAAAGTTAATTGTCATGTTTAGCCTAATCTTTACTTAAGTACATGAGTCAGATCAGGATTGTTGTATTCCAGGAAGCAAACAAAAATACTCAGTTTGAGACTCACTACACATTTGGCCAATGAAAATAAGCCCAAGTGACGCCTCTTGCATCTAATAGACAAGCTGGTGGGAGCACGAGGACGAGCTCAGCCAACCTCCACTTTTACCACTTGCCCGATTTCCTGATCAGGCATGTGAGTTGCTGGATTTACTAGCCTGACGTGGCATTTTAATTGCCCCGGGCAATCAGGAAAGCCGGGACTTCCTGTATTCTTGAGCACTGGACCCTAAATCGCTCCTGATGTACTGTAATCCCATGATATGCAAGCTGTGATTAACCTTCTCCAGCTGGCCCATCAGCAGATACAGTATACTGACACTTCTGGTCTGGTATGCGTTCAATTTAATGCATGTGTTGGATAAACCCAAATTCACGCTGGAGCAGGTGAGGAGGGGAGCGTTCCATATATTATGAAATAAACTCCCACTGCAAGCAAGAAGGCTGATGCTGTTGGTGTGTAAGAGGCGTTGGCTACGTCTTTTAAGTGTCGGGGTAGTTTATTTCTTTATGGCAGGTGAAGCTGGGCCTGGGATGGTCTTACCTGAGGACTTGTCAGAACTGGAGCTGGTCTGATGGTTTTTAGCTGAGTCAGACTTGGTCGCTCATTCTCTGCTCTATCATTATATGATTAGCTCCATAACTCTGTACATGTGGGTGTCATTTCTGTATATGGGTCTATGTGCCTGAGCAGGTTTTTAGGAGTGAAGCTTTCTGAACATTGCAGTGTGTGTGTGTGTGTGTGTGTGTGTGTGTGTGTGTGTGTGTCCTTATGGTAAATTCAGATATGTGCATGAAAAATACACAAATACACCCACTTTCTGTCATTATTGGTTCACTCTCTAACTGTTTCTCCCTCATGTTGAAAAGGTTGTCGTTGGTTCCTACTGCAGATGTTGTTTCTGGCAGGAACCATTTTGGCTTAGGACGGACAGAAGTGGAAAGTTTTACTTTTTTTCGTACTGTGAGGCATTTAGTTTGGGTGTCGCTGTGTGTGTGTGTGTGTGTGTGTGTGTGTGTGTGTGTGTGGAAGGAAAATTCTGCTCTTTCACCAATGTCATGTAATGGGAGCTAAAATTGGTGTGTTTTTGGAGGTTTTTTTGGTGGGGCTGTTTAAAATCGGCGGTGCAGTGGGTGAGTGTGGATACTTGCGGTGGTCTGATTGATGGAGACTACCCAGTATGGATATTGATTCCGACCACATTATGATCATCAGTGGTCATCAGTAGCTATGTTTGCATTACAAGTCAGTTTCCTCAAAATAAAATGGAAATCAGAACATGTGCCAATCAACCACTTTCATGCAAATATAAGATGGTGTTTGTGTTTTTCAAAGTAATTATCTGGTTTGTAACTCCCACACTTGTGAGAAACATGCTGGTATGAAGATTTAGTTTCCTTTGCACACAGCCGGACGCGCTGTTTCCCCCTGTTTCCATTCTTTATGCACAGCACACTATTAAAAACAGAATGTACACTATACAATTACAATAGTGCAAATGTGCAGGTAGCAGCAAGTAAACTGTGTAAATAATACAAGACAGCAGTTTATGAGCTTATAATTGCCAATGGACTTCAATACTGAGAATCTTCTTGTAACCAGATCTCGGTGGCATTTAAACACTGAAGTGTCAACATTGTTTCTTGGTTTGAATTCTAGCAAACGTCATCGAGTGCAGCCAAGTAAAGCTCGGACCAGCTAGTTTTACTGGCAGTTAACATACACTGGATACTAAATATTGCTGGATTTCAGTCAGAAGTAGAGGACTAGGCTTTATACTATTAGCTGTTGTCTTCTTCATTGGTCTTCATTACTTTGCTATTCATAATGTTTTATGTGGTGATTCAGATTGAATAAGCCACATTGTCAGTGAACAGACAGCCACAACAAGCCTTCAGCAGTATGTGTTTCTGTAAGTCAGGAAAACAGGAGACGGGGTTCTTCAGAATAAAAGTTCAGTAATAGGGGACTTCTAAATCAATTTACACAATCATGAGGACTTTTAGTCTCGCATAGCCAGACACATTTCCACACTTCTTTTTAGCGCTGTGCCAGTGCTGGAGAAAGGTCTGGCTGAACCCATTATTATTCTGGTATGGGGGGGGGGCATTTCTTTAAACCAATCACAGTCGCCTTTGGCGGCGCTAAGCCCAGGATGCAGTGACGGTGCCCTTGCAAAATAGTGTTGTTTTGGTGGCACATTTCCACATGGGAAGGCGACCCCCGGATTTAAAATGGTCAAACTCCCGCAAAAAGCCACATAAAACAGTAAAAGACATATTTTCGACTCTGACTGACGATGGCCGCATCAGAAAACAGATCAACATCTTGACGTTTCACTTTGAAAACCGTAACACGCAGGTGGTGGAAGGGGAGGAGAATTCCGACTGAAATATTCGGCGAATGGCTGATACCCGCAGCCTACTTCCTGTGAGTCTGACAGGGAATTATTTGACTGATTCAGACTGCACGGGGTCCTTCTTGGCCTTTTGTGCTAATGTGTGCAGCAGACAGCGACACAGATACAGTCGACCTTTTCAGCCTCGTTTTTCGTGCTCTTCTTCCTCCTCTTCCTCCTCTT
This sequence comes from Lateolabrax maculatus, assembly GCA_031216445.1. Taxonomy (NCBI): domain Eukaryota; kingdom Metazoa; phylum Chordata; class Actinopteri; order Acropomatiformes; family Lateolabracidae; genus Lateolabrax; species Lateolabrax maculatus. Next base: position 3,426,221 of record CM062208.1, on the reverse strand, counting down.
AGCCGTGGTTTAACCCAGTAGCTCAGTGACCTTGTATTGAGTATATGAGACGGCGTTCACTCGTGTGTGTGTGTGTGTGTGTGTGACAAAGCAGCAAAGCAGAGTGCTGCGATTCTTCCTGACAGTTCTGCAGTGCGACCGACTCCACTGCAGCAGTACTAAACCGTGTGTGTGTGTGTGTGTGTGTGTGTGTGTGTGTATGTTTTCCTCCATTCATGCTTGCAGTTGTCTGAACAGCGACGAACATCTGAACACCAGTGTTGGTTTTGAAAGTTTCTGTGCGGGCTCGCTGTGCAGTTTTGCTGTGTTTTCACTGCAAGACTCATAAAAGGTTTTCCCATCAGCAGCCATCCGTCAGGTTTCAGTGTGTGGATGCACACTGAGGTGGTACTGCATGCTTTAACTGAGCCACTTGGCTCCCTCCTCACGTGGAGGCGGGGGGTTTCCCAACTGACCCGTGATGTGTCATTTCTTGGGACAAACCATGAAGTGCTGACATTATCGATTAATCTGCTAATTCTTGATTTAATTGTTTGTGCTATAAAATGTCTGAAATTTTGTTTTTTCCGACCAAAAGTCCAAAACACAAAGTTATTCTGTTTACTATCGTAGAAGACAAAGAAAACCAGCAAATGTTGATTTCAGAAGCTGGGACCAGGAATTCTTTCTCTGAATCGTTTTCTTAATAAAAACAATTACTTCAACAATCAATTAATTGTGAAAGTTGTCAATTAATATTCTGTTAATCGACTAATATTTTAATCAAGTAATAATTCCAGCTGTAGTTGACAACACGATGGACTGATTGGCTGAACGTGTGGTCATGCAGGCAGCTATTTCATATTTTTATTCATTTATTTATATAAATAAAGAATGTATTTCCTGGTTCCTTGTCAGCTTACGGAGAGATGACATTTTTGCACACACACTGTAACCCAAACTGAGGAAATATTGTGCACAAATTTGACGTGTCAGCAAAGTTCCAGTGAGTAAACCTACTTACTTCCTGAAAAGCTGATGTTTTGGAGCTGTTTGACACCAGTGAGAGTGTGTGTGTGGGTTGTGAGTGTGTGTGTTACCATGCAGACCAGTGTGCAATTACCTCTTGCAGTCCTGCAGCAAGGCACTGACTCTGGCAGGGTTGGGGGTTTGATTCCTGCTGGACCTGTTAAGTACTGTCAGTGAAGAAGAGTTCACTTTGTAAAACCTGCTCTCAGTAACGTCATTTCATAATTTCCAGCGTCAGAGATGCACAGTGGAGTAGGTGGCACTAGATTTAAAATGTCGACCTGTCTTCATATGTCTGTGGCCTTCAGCTGCTGTAGACTAAACTGTCTGCTGTCAAGAGACAAGCTGTTCTAAATAGGTGCGTTGGGGAGTTATCTACCACCCCTATGCCTTTAGCTTCTCAGTTGCAAGTATCGCTCTCACACACACACACAAATGTTGTCTTTCTATGCTCATGAGGACATAATGCATCCCCTAGCCCCAACGCAAACCTAAACCTAAGTCTCTACCTCAAACTTAAACCCAAGTCTTAACTTTCAAACAATCATTTGAAGGAGTCAGGACCGGTCAAAATGTCCTCACAATTCAGACACTTCCTCACAGATATAGCCATACAATCTCCCCCACCCCCAACCCACCCCCTCACACACACACACTCACACTCACACTCACACACAGTTCATATCCTCCAGGCTCAAATGAACTCATATTTCCCAGTTATGTTTTGTTGGGTGAACAGTCCCAGTTTGAGCACCAGACTACAGTGTGACTAGTTTAAACTTGCACTCACACTTACAGCTTCAGTAAAACATATGAACTGCTTTTGCATTTTTTTGTTCTTAAAGAATTTTAAAAGGATTCGTCACAGTTTCCCAAATAGCTTCGGAGTTGGACTGTATGTTTTCAAGTGAGTTCTTTTTTTGTTTTTTTTTTGGTTTTTTTCTTCATGATAATTTTTGCTTTCGTAGAATCATATTACAAACTGGACTTTGATGGTAGTATTAGTTTGAGTCTCTACTGTATATACCTCAATATCTACGCAATAAGTTTCAGTGGTCACATGAGATGTTGCTTAGCAGCACTGAAATATCAAAATAAAGCGAGACCTGGGTGGATCCTGAATGGTTACTAAGTGATGCATGTTTGTGCTGCCATCAGGATTATGTTTCGTGATGCTTTGAAGAATCTAAATGATTAAGCAATGCATTAGAAGAAGTTGTAACAATGTCTTTATTGTTTCAATTAAATGTTTCCTAGTTTGCCAATTAATTTGATAATTTATTGTGGAAACTCTAATCATTATTATACAGACTATTAACTGTGCAGCCCTCTTAAATTAGATTTCCAAGTCTCATTATGAATTAAATAATAGAGAGGTAAAGCTATTGTTTTCAGTCCGAGATTTTAAAGCCTCTCTTTGGCAGGCCATGTTGTTTCATAATACCCTTTAATGCGGTCTGTTAGGCAACAGAGGAATCATAAATCTGCCGGGAAGGGGAACCAGAGCTTCAGCATCACAAATCCTCAACAAACATAGTAGAATTCACCAGGAGAAGATGACCTCAAAAGTAAAAAGAGAACCAACTCAAAATCAGATACATAGTTCTGTAAGTCGAAGGTAACCTGGTAAGGACGGTATAAAGGATATTTAATTTAAAAAAGGACCTAAAACTGACATATTTCCCATTACAAAATGAGTAACTCAGATCTTAAGATATGTAGTGTGAGTGCAGCTTTCTCAGAAGTGAAGAGGTTAGAGCTACAACAATTAGTCAATTCATTGATTAGTCAATCAACAGAAAAAGAATCAGCAAACATTTCAATACTTGGTTAATTGTTTACAACAGTTTTAAGCTGAATAATACCAAACCTTCTCTGGTTCCAGCTTCTCCGATATGAGAATTTGCTGTTTTTCTGTGTTTTATATGATTGTAAATTTAATATATTTGGTTGTTCTGTCCTTCCAAAACCCAAAGAAAAAAATACAAGGAACATTGGACTGAGGGAACATTGGACTGAGGGAACATAGGGCTGAGGGAACACAGGGCTGAGGGAACATAGGACTGAGGGAAAATAGACACGCTCCCCTGAATCCTTGCTAAATTAAGAAGTTTGAGACTTGCACAGACTGGAGCCCCTGGCACTGCTTTTAAGTAAAACGTCAAGCAAGTGAAATGTAAGCTGTTTCCTTGGTATTAGACATTAAAACTTGAGTTAGTATGTAACTGCATGATGAATTCTGGATGACCGCCAGATGTGTTATCTAGGCATTTACTGTAAATGGCTGAAAGGTATGCTGCACAGAGTAAAGGGATAGATAGACACTGGAGCAACAATCCGTCAGTGGCGAAGGGGTTTAAATGCAATTTTGGAATTTGTGAAGAGGGCAAAGTCATTCTTAATCGCTATGATTTTATTTTTTAAAGAAAGCTTTTGCTCTTCATTTATCTGTCTTTTGGGGTTCTTAAAGCCCAACGTAGAGGTAAAATGATCCTACTGTTGACTCTAAATCCTGGATGACAAAAGACAATGAATAACCCCAAACTAACAAGCCAAAAAATAGATATTTGCAGGAAAGATGATCCACAGAAATGCTGAGAAACTCTGAATCAATGGTATTCATTGGGAGAGACAAACCACAAAATAAAGATATTTATAGTACTAAGAGGTTGTAATTGGCCTAACCCACAATCAAAGACATTCAGCACACAAAAGCACAGAGTTATTTACAGAGGGCAGATGGTCAACCACGAGCTGTTTTGAAACAGTGTTATTAGCTAATTCATCCTAATACTTTCCTGTGAAGTAATCAGTTGCGACACAGCGGGTTGAGGAACTATTTTAAATGACACATCACATTTTTTTTTAAGTCCTGGAAAGAGATGGAAGTAAAAAGTTGTATGTCACAACCACATCAGTCCAAGACGATCTCTGCCACATTAAGGACGGACGGATGCATTAAGTGTAGATTCTTAAATTGTTCTGTTGCTATGGCAACCCCGACTGGCGTTACGTCCACCATCTTGTCAGATCTGTGAACAAACACCTTTTTCCCCTTCTATGAATAGACCCTTTTGGACAATTATCTGTATATTTTTTTATGCTCTTGTGAATCCTGTGCTAATTTAACTTATAACTATTTTTGTGGCAATTTTTTCTAAATTTATAGTCGTCATTATTGTTTTATCCAATACTGTTTCCACAGTTGCTTCCATTAAAATCTTGAGCGGCCCACCCCTGCTGAAGCTTGCATAGCTTGTGCACTTAAGCATTGTGAAGGCACAAGAGCCGTTCTTTGTTTCCGCGTATGATCTTTTCTTTACCTAGTAAAGCCCTCCAGGCTGAGCAGTGGACACTTTTGTTATGTAATAATATCTGGACGGTGGACAACAATGAAAGTCTATGGCATGAGGCCATGAGCTACATCAGGACTTTTTTTTGGATTTGTTGACAATAACAAATAGAGTTAAGTAACGCCAGCATTGGTTCATGTTCAGGATGTCGGCTTGTAACTGCACAGTTGCTGGTTTGGATCCCCATACTGGTTTAGATGGTCTGCACTGGGGAAGGTCAATGAGTAACACTGATGCACTCGTAGCCGTGAGCAACACACCGGTAGAGAGCGGATAACTGCGTTTTTGTCGCAACAACAGTGTTCTTGTTGTTTCAGCCAGCAGCTACTGATCATATGAGAGCTGCTAATGATCTTATGCAAACAAGGATTGGAGTGTGTGTTTCTTTTTCTTCTGTGCATGTGACGTGTTGAGATTTTTGTGAATTTGTATGGTTTGCTTAGTTTGTGGAAGGAGAACACACACACACACACACACACACATATTTAACTTTTACACTTTCTTCACTATGTATGAATTCCTGCAAAAGGTCAGACGTGACTCCGGCCTGATTGAATCCAACTAGGTGGAGTTTTGACATAACGAGCTGTGACGATTTCTCACCAATTTCAGCTGAATAAGAGATCGAGATCAGGAGAGACTCGCCGAAGGAAAATGAATGAGGAAAATGAAAAAGGACACAGAGTGGCTGTAAAGGAGAGCAGTGGGGTGAGAGAGAGACACATTGAGAAAGCGAGAGCGAGAGACAGTGCAGGCCTATTTAAATGTTGTTGCCTGTCAGTTATTTTTAGGTCACACACATCCACGCTCAGCACGATAGAAACAGAAACACTAGTGCCACCTGCTGACTGTACATTTGGTGTGTAGGCAGCTGCTAGGTGTGTGTGTGTGTGTGTGTGTGTACAGTTGTTGGAAGATGTAGTTTTTCACCTGATGGAGCTGGGCTAACACTTTTCCCCTGCTTCCAGTCTTTGTGCTAAGCTAAGCACGCACCCACAGAGATCGAGCTTTTACTTACGTCTGACTCTGGATAAAAACGTAAAATGTGCGTATTTCCCTAAATTGACGGAGCGTTCCTTTTTTAAAAAAAAAACAATGGCTATCTACAATCCCCAAATATTAAGGCAACAGCCTAACTGAAGGCGACCGTCAGAAGCCCAGTGTGGTTTTCATACAGTGCCATCAGCAGGAAGGAAGAGCGTGCGTCTGCCTCTTTGTCCGTCTGAAGGAAATATGATCATGTGTAATAATACATTTTCTGTGTGTGTCTCTGCAGGGTGATTGAAATCATCCCCTCCGTGCTGTGTTGGAGCTGGACTGAACGCTGTGAGCAGACCAAAGGTAAACCACATTAAAGCACTCTAGTCATTTCATGTCTCACTGAAAGCTCCACAAGTTTGCGTGTGCTGATCTGTGCTTGATTATTTGATATTGTTACATTACTGACATTACTTTACTTGACCTGTACTCTGAGTCCTGTACTCTGACAGAACAACTGTTGACACTATATGGCCAAAAGTATGTGGACATTTTGGGTACTTCTTGTCTGGGGCTGTTTGGGCTAGGCCTACTGCTGCTGCCTCGGTTGCCTCTTCGTCCAGACCACTGTTTGAGCCATCCTGTTTCAGCTCTTGGCTGTAATGTTATTTAAGCTGCTCTTTGGTGCCTTGGTGTTTACTGTAGCTGACATCTGGTTTAGACATGCTGTGTATCATCCCACCGTGTTCATAGTTGAGGCATACCCAAAGTACAGCGTACATTATTTTTCTATTAACTTCGTGTACGTCACATATTCTGATTCAGTCCGTAAATATGAAACCAGTTGTAGAAAAAGAAAAAATCCGGCCAGCACTCAACTGATGGTTAGAAAGCTATGTAGAGGTTTCCAAAATAAATGTTCTTGTAGTGACTCTGTGACAGTGAATCACTCCCAGCTTCTTATGGGCTTCTGTATTCTCTTCATGCTTATGTTTCATCCCTGTTGAGCTCTGTGGAAAACTAAATGTCTCTGTGGCGTGAGGCCCCAAAGTTTACCCACAGCCAACTCTTGAGAGCCAGAATTATAAATCTGTGGTCGGTGCAAACTAATTCCTGGATACTTAAGACAGAAGTCATGTAATTTTATGCAACAGCCTGAAGGTCTTTGGTTTAAATAGTGGAAAGTGACATGATACCCTTTGTTTGAATTTAAGTGTTTTTTCTTTTCTTCAGAATAAAGTTTCTTTGCTGCCACTTATGTTAGCATTAAATATTATAACTTCATGCTTGCCAGTTTGCTTGTGCCAAGTGGTCCTCAACAGTATTAGTAATAAATCAAGAAGGGCACTCGAAGAGCGCAGACCTCCTCCAAGGCTAATAGTCCAGTCTAACCTGCAAGCACGACCACTGGATTATGTATTATTAGTATTATGTCAAAATGTGGCCATGCCTAGTTGAAGCGCCATCATCTCAGCGGTGCATTTATTATGTACTTTGGGTCCGATATAATTACTTGTTCATGAGTCGCTTTTATGAAAATCGGGCCAGTAGTTTTTCTGTAATCCTGCAGACAAACAGTGGCACCGAAAAACATATAGTAATCACCTCAAAAAAGTGCTAAAATGTTAATTACAATGTTAATTCTTCCTGAAAGAGGGTTATTTCAAAGTGAAACAACCATCATTACAAAATGTATTTTTCATATTATTATTATTATAATTATTATTATTTCCAAGGTCATGAATCAACTTTTACAGTCAAAATCTACTTGTGTTTTCACATCCAGATACAGTGTGTGACAATCAGAGCTGTGGTGGAGCATGTTTGAGCGTGTAAAGATTCCTCAAACACAGAATTAACTTCCATCTTCCACCAGTAGTAACCACGGTGACAGATGAAGAAGTAAAGTAATGTGGTGTGTGTGTGTGTGTGTGTGTGTGTGTGTGTGTGTCTGTGTGTGTGTGTGAAGAGAAAGAAGGTTTGGAGGTGGTTTGGGAACACTTAGTTGGGAATGTTGGTTTTTCTGTGAAGACCAGAGTGTGTGTGTGTGTGTGTGTGTGTGTGTGTGTGTGTGTGTGTGTGTATGGGTTGCTGCCCTGTTATCATTCAGTTTTGGAGTGAGCTTAGCTGCATACATACAGTACTGATGGTCATATTAAAGTGGTGTGTGTGTGTGTGTGTGTGTGTGTGTGTGCATGCATATAAATACACACACTATATATATACACACACACAGTGTGTGGTTGTGGGCATTTGTGAGGGAGTGGCTCATGTTTCTACGTTTATTATAAGGAGCTGTATGGGTTTGGCAACATACAGCAAGGTAAAAATATATGGAGTAATGTCTAATCATGATACAGCTGAATGTGACTGAAGCTGTGGGCGTCAGTGGAGCAGCACACGGAGGCTCACAGTGTGCATGTGAATATGTTTGTTATTAAAATACATGTTTTTTTATTTTTTAAAGAACAACACTACAGCAGTATTTGTAGCCCAGTGTGCCTCTTTTAGTGAGTAAAAGTGTGAATATACTTTAATAAAATGTAATTAAAAACAGGAGTGTGACGTCTGCCTATAATGTACTTTAATATTAAAACTTTAGTAGTTGGCAGCCATTTTACATACAGTAAGACAAAATAATTTACTTAGAAACTAATAACGCAGGGTAAGTTAATCAAGTTAATTAAATATTATTACTGTTACTATCTACAAAATATAAAGTATTTTGGTATAAAACCCCACATCTTTAATTTAACCAAGTATCTTGTAACATAAATATGTCACAAACAAACAGCTTGAAAATTCAGCGAGCTATGATGATTTTAATTGTGGATATACGTCCTTCCTTGACAGACATGCGTGCATTAGGAGGCACAGCTTCACTGTACCAATATGGCGGCCGTGTTGACACATCGGTCCAATGAGCGGCAGCGTGCAGTGCGGCGTCTTCGTCTACATATCTATGGTGTCAAAAGCTCCTCCGGGTGGCATCGATTCATGTTATAAACTGATAACTGTATTTTGTGAGCAGTTTATGCTCCGACACACAGCTAAGAGGATACAGTAGCTTTCTCCATTTTGGACTCTCCACGTCTCTTGTTCCCTCAAAGGTCAGCGCCGTCAAGACAGTTTGCCATTTGTCAGTGATGCAAATTTGCATTTCAAAGTTCACCAAAGAACTCGACCTGTAAAATTCAAGCAGATGTAGTTTGCTCCTACAAGAAAACCCTCTGATCGTCGTCATTCCACTGAAGTCAACTGATTTTACCAGACGTTTTTCCAATTTTAAATGCTCATGTAAATCTCTGAACACTTCCTGCTGACCATAAGACAAACCCTGTGGGTTCTGGTGACAGCTGTACCCCTGTCCTCTGGCTCCCCCGCCGGACAGTTCACACATGTTTGGCCCCAGTGGTGGTGGGAAGGATCTGAAAATAGCAAAACTTGTGCCTCCGCTTTCGCTCCATCACGAGGTCTGCGTGACCCCCTTAACGTCCACCCTGGTTCTGTATGGGGGCAACGTTTTGGGCAAGAGTGACTCTGCCACACCACATCGTATCCATGGTAAATCCATTCAGTTACAATGGAATCAACTTCCTGCTGCCGCCTGTTTGTTTCTTTTGGAGCAAAAATAGAGTTCATTTGTTCTGTCCCTAAATACCCGTGTGTGTGTGTGTGTGTGTGTGTGTGTGTGTGTGTGTGTGTGTATCCCGTTACACAGCAGCAGCTGAGTACCCCTGGGATCTGCTGGGTCCAGCTCAAAGACACACATTCACAATGGGGCCACATCGCATGCATAGAAACATTCATGTGCGTATTTCTTTTCTCATAAAAGTACATGTTCATGTGCCAAAACAAAAACGAGGTACAGACATGAACGAAGTGCACTTCCACTGTCAGAGACACACTGGAGCAAAGACTGAGGATTCAGAATACACAGCAGGGCAGGTCACAGTGATATGAAGTATTTGTTTTAAACTGCAGCACAGTGCAGCTGAGCAGAGTAAAATAAGAACACAGCCTGTCTCTACCTCCCACTCTCTCTGTATTAAGCTCCCTTCCTCGCACTCAGAGACAGAGGCAGATGTCGATACCAGGCAAGGAAGCAAAAAGGAAATGATGTAATCCCTCCTGATGGTCTCAGGGGAAGTGATATCATTGTTTTTGGCTCCTTGCTCGTCCTCTGCTTCCGCTGCCTCTCTCTGTGATACAAGCTAAACATTTCTGTTCAGTTGGGCCGAAGTGGCACTTAAGTCAGGATTTGACACAAGAATTATTACAATTATATTTATACAATACACATAAATGATGAATGAGTTAAATAAAAAACATGCAGGTGGTTTTGTATATTCTCTGGGGTTGAAGAGGTTAAAAAACCTCACGAGTCTTGCAGCTGTAACAGAGCTGACGCCTAAAATTAGATTTGAATCTGCAAGACTGAATCTCAGTCAAAACATAGTCCTTTTTTTTTTTTTTTTTGCTGCCTTGTCCGGTCATCACACACCTGTCAACACCGCCCGGCTGTGTTTCTGCTGTCGGAGGGTCGGGTCGCCGGACTCTGTCCCCGTTTGCTCTGCCACCATCCAGCGTGATTGCCTCTTTGGCGAACTAGGGTCCACATCTGGCACCTCTGGCATCGCATTGGTCCCTGAGGAGGAGGATGATGATGATGATGTGAGACGCCAGTTGAGGCACTATAACATCGTTTTTATGGGCGAAATGCACACTTAACAGGTACTTTAGGAGGTTAGTAGGTGGTTTCCTACATAATCTGGGACGGCTGCTGATGCTGCGCCTGACTGTGGTGTAATTGGGTGTACAGGCTATAAATAAAGTAGTATTTCACCTAATTTAAAACACAATATTTGGATGAAATCAGTGATTTGAAAACAAAAAAACTTCCATGTTCAACAAATAACATAACACCTAAATAAAAAATAATGAAACTGCTATATTTGGGCTTATAATCGGCTGAATCAGTTAATTGATCTCAATCTTCCCTGAAAACTGTACAAAACAACCCCAACCGTGCCAGTGCTCCGGGTCATGGCGACACGCAAATGACAATAAGACTGTTAAAAATATTGAAGATATTGTAATGTGTTCCAGTTGTTTGTATAGAACAATTTTATATACTTTTTTTATTGAAGAATGTTGGCTTTGCAAAGAACTAAAGCTTTAAAAGGAGCAGGACAAACCAGCAGAGTATTTGATGGTTCTCCATCAATTATGTAGCAAATGAACAACACATCTGCTTAATGGATTCTTGTTTTGAACGAGTTTGTGTGAACTTGTTGTTAGTTGTATAAAAAGTCGACTCTGTGGTTTTACACCAGTCGAGCACAGAGGCGCCCACAACGTCTCCTGTATGAAAGAGAGACCAGCAAACATAAAACAGTTTCACTACAGAATCACTGTCTGACTTGGCAGCTATTCAGGCCTCACACACACACACACACACACACACAGACACAAGCTCCTGTAATTGATCACAGTGTGAATCCTCGGCCTAATTATGTACCGTGGCGAGACACAAACACACACACACATACACAGGCTCTGTGTGTGGTTTATTTACAGCATCTAGTTGAGTGTGAAAGATTGCATTAAAACTTAAAGTCTGTGAGGAAACAAAACATGTTGTGGTGAAACCATTTATTCGTTTTTACTTGGTTTATTCTCTAATGTCGGGTGTGATTTCCTTCATTGTCAGCAAGGGGAATTTGGACAGACAAGTTGATTTTAAAATAGTGCAAAACAACTAATAAAATAAACAAAATAATAAAGTAGAATTAAAGTAAACTGATTATATAACAAAATGATTGGCTCGTGCTTTTTGAAGCGGTTGTTGAGACAAAATGTTTTCTCATGACTTCAGAAAGTTTTTGCACAGTCAGTCCTGTAGTGTGTTTGTGTGTTTGTTACGAGAAAGAGAGACTTACTGTCTCGATTCACTCATTGCTTCTTTTTTCTCTGGATCTGATTTATAGCTTCGCTTCACAAAAACCCAACAGCCCGGCCTAAAAATACCATTGTGTGTGTGTGTGTGTGTGTGTGTGTGTGAGAGAGATGTCCTGATATAGAGCCGTGGGAACGGGCCACACTGAATGCAGTTGAAGGAGCTTGAAAGCTTTTTGTGTTGGTGTCTTGTTGTGGCGGTGGACCGGTTGAGGAGTACAGACTCAGTGTGTCGCTCAAGGGCACTAAAGCAGCAGCAGGAGGAGAAACCTTGGATAACAGCAAAGTTTTCTTTTTCTCTTATCTCCTCCTTTCTCCTCTCGTATCTTCTCTTCTCCCCTGGTCTCCTCTTGTCCCCTCTTTGTCACCTTTCCTCTCCCCTTGTCTCCTCTTTAATGCCTCCTCTCCTTTCTTCACCTTCATTCTTATCTCCTCTTGCCTCATTTCTTTTTCCCTCCTTTCCCCTTGTCTCCTTTTGTCTGTTTCCTTTCCTCTCATCTCCCCCTATCTCCTCTTGTCTCCTCTTTTATGCCTCCTCTCCTCTCCCCTTGTCTCCTCCTTTATGTCTCCTCTCCTCTGCACATGTCCCAGGTTGACGCGGGGACCCTGGACAGTCCATGTGTTCCCCTCTAAAAATACCCCAGTGTAACGCTGTATGAGCCTCGTCTCTGCCACACTGCAGCTGTCTCAAACTCTATATTTTACTCTGTGTAAAGGTTTAGGTGACTTCCTGTCTGTGGCAGCTTAACAGTTTGTTACAGGAGGCACAGTTTGTGTTCGCTGGAAACCTGCTGAAAGCATGTTTAGTTACAAACCTTTCCAAAACATCAGGTGCCGTCTTTAAACCGTTAGCCCTGCCATGACGGGTTATTTCTCTGACGGGTGGAAGTGTGTCTGTAACGGCTCCGTCGCTGCTACAGGAGATTAAAAAAAACAAGTGCAGTAATAAATTCTGTGTTTATCGTCTCACTCCCCCTGATTAAAATAGAGGATGGATGAAGAAAAAGATAGCACGGAGGAGGGTGGATAGAGTGAGGAAGAAGAGGAGGAGGGAGAACAGGAACAGACGAGGAAGAGGGGAGTGAACTTAAGGGAAGGAGAATATAGAGAAGTAGGAGGAATGAAGGATGGGAGTATGATTGCATGGTTTCAGTCTGTCAGACAGGAGGAGTGTGGCTGCAGCAGCAAAGTAATTACTGTTTACTTTGGACACACACACACACACACACACACACACACACACACACACACACACACACACACACACACACACACTCTTACAGCCCATCACTGTGCTGCCTCAGCTCTGACAGAGTGCTGCTTTTCAGACTGCCGGTGCATTCAGCTGCTATCCGATACGCAGCTACTCAGCAACAGATATAATACAGATAGGACAAAAATCATGTGAGCCTTTTTTAATTTTACAGTGTTCGCAATTAACACTTTTTTTCTTTCTCTGGGTTTGATTTCCTGACTGTTAAATTCATCCACACGATGCTTTTCTGCAGACACCAGGGTGCAGCTACATTTTAACGTGATAACTTATAAAAAAGAGATAACAAGGACCGACGGTTTTCTGTAATACATTTGCTATCTGCAGCATGTCTCCACTCTCTCTGCCACTCAGTTTTTTATGACAGCAATAAATGTATATGCTTTGCAAAATAGTCAATTTTCAATTAATTGACTAATAAACCCAAAACCTGATGTATGTATGTAGCGATATTTCTTTGTACAAATACACAGTGATAAAGGACAAAATCTAAATTGTGATTATTATTGTTAGACCCATGTTTATTCCATTGAATCCAATGTTTCTTTTTTCTTTTCTTTTCTTTTTTTTTACAAAATCCAGTAATAAATAAAATAAAATGATCATCTTTAAAGCATTAGTAATCATGAGACTGAACCAAAACCGCAAATTTGCCACCTCTAAAAAACAAAACTATGAGCTGAAAGACACTAAAACTGCAGAGTTGGAGGTAATACTGTGAGGTTCATCGCTTTCCCATCACTCTTAAACATTTGATCAGTTATTAATATGGAAATATTGAGTAGTCCAGCTTTAAACTTGTTGCTGTGAGGCATGATATCTTGATAAGAGAGTTTTATATAAATATAAATATGTAGACAAATGATAAATAATTAGATTGAATTATTCCCACACAGCCACATGCTTGAAAAATGGATCAGATTCATGTTTATCAATTGATGAGGTTGGTTGCAGATTTGCGAGGAGCAGTTTCTTGTCCGTGTCACTGCAGCGGGGTTCGGACACAACGTGAAGTGAATTTTCTTCTCATTTAGATTTTGCCTGTGAAGACAAAAAGGCTCATTTGTTTGGCCTGCGTCTAACCTTCGCCTGTGTGGAAACAGCAGATTGTTGTACAAGAGCGCAGCTGTGAGAGTTTTCACAACGCTCCTCTAGTCCCTCAGCAGTCCCCGACCCCCCCCCCCCCCCCCCCCCCCACCACACACACACACACACACACACACACACACACACACACACACACACTCGCCCTATCCTCTAGTCTAAATGACAGACCTTGCTAACCACAGGGATCTAATTGTAGCGCCGCTTGTCAATGTGTGTGTGTGTGTGTGTGTGTGTGTGTGTGTGTGGTGCTTTTTTCAATGTGTTTGTATGTGGGTGTGTGATATTCTGCTCTCTAATCTTGTGTGTGTGTGTGTGTATGTATGTGTGTGTGTATTGGCTAGCGGTCTCTCCCCAGAGGAGGGAGGGCGACGACAAAACGGCTCCCCAGGAATAGCACACTGGGCCCTGGGCGATACTCTGGGGTCGCCTGGGTGGAGATCCGGAGGAAGCGGGGGGGGGGGAGGCGAAGAGATGAGATGGGAGAGAAATTAAAGGATTGAAAGGAGAGATTTGAAGAGTTTGATTAGGTTATTGATCAGATCATAGGAACCATGCTCTTTTGGAAAGGAATGTATCTCTACGCTCGCTGCTATGACTCACATGCCAACGGTCAAGTGCTCTTCAATCTGACCGGAGAGTCATCTGCTCGTCCCAGATCACTGGATCAGGACGATCTTTAAACTGATTGAATATGTTTCTGTATACACCCACAAATCCAGGATGAGTCATCGAAAAGATGTTTTTTACAAGGGGAGGAATAAGTGAGGTTTTGATACATGAATATTCAAAATGCTTTTTTGTCCAACGACAGTTCATGCAGGAAAACTTCAAGTTAATTCACTGTCTTAAAAGAAATTGTTTGACATTTTGGGAAAATACACTTAGAGAGTTAGACGAAAATCAGAACCGCTCTCATAAAGACTGAAAACATGTGGCTCTGTCCGAAGGTTAAAAACAAACTGTGGACTGAGCTCGGCTATACATTAAAGTGCTTCATCTTCGAAATGATCGAATCAGCGTGCAGAATGTTTGCTTTTCATGCACTGAACTCTCAGTAGAACAGTTTTATTCGTCCATACTGCTTTGAAAGCGTCTCACATCGTGTGTAGGGTGAAAGAATGTGTGCTCCTGCTTATCAACACAGACAATAATTCAACAGCTGCTGTGTCTTCGTCTCTGATCTGTATTCCAGCTTAAACCGCAATATATTTTCATAACTGTGTGTGTGTGTGTGTGTGTGTGTGTGTGTGTGTGTGTGTCAGAGAAGAGTTGTTATTGGCCTCATTAATCACAGCAACACTTTCTACAAAAAGAGTGTTGACTTGTTAACAGTGTAGTTACATAAACGGTTTACACACACACTCTCTGATAACCTTTCCCCTGGATTCCCTCTTCATGCTTCTTATATTCTTTAGTTATAAATCATGTTAATGATGATAATATTTTGACTGTAAAACAGGTCACTCTGTCTTCCTGCAAATAGAATCATTGAGTCAAATAAGTTTCTTGACCCTGTTAACATTAAGATGTTTTTAAAAACAGTTGTTTATGTGTTTTATAGTAAAATAAAAATCTTCAACCTTATTTTCTTTTGCTCGGTACAATCCAATATGGTTGCAAAATGTCAGAAATGTGCAGACTGGCACACAGTGAAGACAAAAGGTCAACAGTGTAAAGCCCTAACAGTTTAGTGGCTGCAGTGTTCATTGCACCAAACAATACAACAGTGTGGATGGAACTAAAGATAAACTGACAGTTTTGATATTTAGAGCCTCACCACTCCCAGACGTTTACCTCCTGGGGGCTTAAATATGCTCGGCAAGTTTCATGTTGATATTTTGTTTTGGTATTTGTTGTCAAAGAGGTAACCTGCCAGTGCTGCTTGATGGAAGGTCGAAGAGTCACCAAACGTATTAGGAACCTTTTAAGTGTAGGTCATGAATATTAATAAAAGTTCTGGCCATCTAGGGAGTAGTTTTCAATAAATATTTTACTGTGGAACAAAGCGTTTACATGGTGGGATGGACCGACTGACTGTTGAAGCAAAACTGACATTCCTTGTCTCTGCTCAGCTCTTATTTCTGTCCCTGGCTCTTCTGAAGAGCTTCTAAAAAGTACTTTAACTGTCTGATTAAGACGTGTTACATGCCTTAATGGGTCATGTCACTTCTCAGGGATAGTAATTCAATCTGAATCTTGTCTGATTTACTAACTACAGCCGGACTTTGTCTCTTTCACTGTCATTTCCTGATTCTGTCCAGCTTTCAACTGCTGTGAACTATCACAAACAGGCTTTTACTGTCATCTTTGAATTTTTATTACTCCCTTTTATTGTATTATTTTCACATTTGTCATAATCTAAGTGCCAAGAAGCTGTAGAAGGGTTTCGAGAAGGTTTCTTACGTGGGTTTCTGAAACCTGCGACCAGCTGATTTGGGGAGTATTTGGCTCCAGTGTTGTCAGCGTGCTGTGACCTTTGACTTCCTTTCTCTTGGTCCCTTGTACTGATGGTGATCCAGGAGCAGAAGCACCTTCTGCTGTTCACTTCAGAGAGAGAAACGCGATTATAAACATGCAGTGCAGACGGTTTGTCACTAGATGGAGCTGAGAGATCAAACTCTCTCCTGAAACTGCAGAAGAATTAACCAGAGTCTCTTTCTCCTTCTCTTTCCTCTTCTTCTCCTCTTTTCTCTTCCTCCCCTCTCCTTAGATGGATCAGTTGTCAGATGAGGAGGTGGAGGTCAGCAGGGAGGAAGAGGAGGAGGAAGAGGAGGACAGTGATAAGGAGGACCAGGACCTGGATAAGATGTTTGGAGCCTGGCTGGGGGAGCTGGACAAACTCACACAGGTAGGTCACACAGCAGACATGTGTGTATGTATCACAGAATTTCCCCTATCGTGAAACCACCATTACAGCAGAAATTAATTGTTTTGATATTATGTCACAAATCACCCTAAGAAAACCTTAATTTTCTCCTTTTTATGTCTATCCAGAGTCTGGATGATGGTCGCCCGGAGCAACCCCCTCAGCAAAAAGCTCCCCTCCGACAGGAGACCAACATGGCCAACTTCTCCTACAGATTCTCCATCTACAACATCAACGGTCAGGCGCCTTTATCCCCTTGCAGTTTTTTTCATTTTAAACCCACGCACATTTGCTCTCCTCCTCTCCCGCTCTTGTCTCACACCCTGACATCTCCGTGTCTGCAGAGGCCCTGAATCAGGGCGAGAACGTGGATCTCGACGCTCTCATGGCGGATCTCTGCTCGATCGAACAGGAACTCACCACCATCAACACCAAACCCAACAGCGCCGGCAGCATGGCTCGCCTAGGTCTCACCGACACCAAGGTACGAGCATTCTGCACGTCTGTGCAAAATGATCACCTGCAAAATTCCATATCTGACAATGCACATAAAGAATTGAGCTTGGGTCATTGTTATTGACTGAAAGCAGAGGCTCATTCAGATGTTAGAAAAGCTTTGTGTTTTGAAACATCGTCTGTGTGGTGAGCGAGTTCTCACCGACTCCATACGCGCTCTTTCTTTCCATCTCCAGGTGCGTCAGAAGCCTCCAGCAGGGCGCAGCAGCAGGCAGCAGCCCGCAGGGAGCAGCGGCGGCGGCGGTGGAAGCGGTAGTAACAGTGTTAGCGGTGGGGGGGGCAGCAGCGGGGCGAGCAGTAGCAGCAGCAGTACCAGAGCGTCACCGGCTGGTACCATCAGAGCTCCCACCGGGCATCATGGGAGACCGGCACTGGCCTCTAACTTCAGTCTTGACGACATCACTGCCCAGCTGGAGAAGGTGTGCACGAGTGTGGAAGTTTAATTTATTACAGATATAAACCTGTGTGAGTTATCATCAGGTGTTCTGTGTATCGCAGTGTTTCTACATCCAACATTCATTTCAACCAAAACTCAGAAAACCCAAACCTTACGTCATTGGCTCATCAGGCTCGTGGAAGTCTGGAGAAGTTCACGCATTAAAGGGAAAGAAACACAGTGTCGATTCTGCCAACCAATAGGAATAGGTCAGGGAGAGCTGAGCTGCTGCCCAGCAAAGATGGAAACTTGTTTCAGTGTTTTTGTGGTTGAACAATGAGTTTCCTCCCAACTGCGGTCAGTATTTTTCTGCAACCTTTTCCTGTCGCTTAGGATTGTCTGGGTTGAAACCAGCACTTTTCGTGGAGAAAACATTGGCGTATAGAAACATTAAAGCACATTAAAGCACCAAGGAGCAACATTTGCACAGTTATTTACACGTTCAGTGTTCACTGAGAAAACTGTATGAGGAGGATTCAAAGACATCCAGAAATCCCAAAGTTTTGCAACAAGGTCTTCAATACGCTGCAGTTTTTATTCACACAGAAATGAAACAGCTGTGCGATGTCAACATGGCACAGTGTGCTTTTGTCTTGGTAACACTGAACCCTGAGGTGCATGTGGGGAAGGTAACCACCTGGCAGAAAACTAGGGATGTTCTGATCCACCGGATCAGTTTCTGGACCGATGTTGGGACACAGCTCGCTCGGGGAAGCAACATGAAACCAGATGTATTTGGAAAAAATAAAGTTTATTTAAAAAAAATAAAATTTATTTCCAAGGAACTTAGATTTTTATTAAATGCAAAACACGAGGCAAACTGCAAAGGAAAAAGGGCCTGTGGATGCCGTTCAAATCAAAAGTCTAATCAAAACCTTTTATACAATAATTTGCAGCTCAAATGCATATGATGGGATTGAATAAACAAACAAATACAAATAACTAATTCTAAAAGGTATGAGGCAATAATTACAGTCATTATAATGCTCTACAAACTGATGTGTTTGTTTTGTACGATGTATGAGCCCAACCTTTACCTTCTGTCCTCGGTCTCTCTGATTACCCATCAGGCGTCCCTCAGTATGGATGAAGCTGCACGTCAGACCTCCTCCCACTCCCTTAGCTCCGCCTCCTCCTATACGTCCGCCACAATGCGACGGCCTGGATCCTCTCAGCGCCAACACCGGCGCACAGGATCGGTCGGCACAGTCAGCGAACATGAGGTGAACCGAGCAGACCTTTGTGCTGATTCCTTTTGGCACCTTATAAATTAAAATGTGATAAAAATCACAGGTTTGACCCAGAGAGTTGTACAGAATCTCTATCCATAGATCCTTGATTTATATGAGGAAAAAACTTAGTTACACTCAATATTTTGATCTTACAAACTTTACTTCACTGAATTGGGACTTCTCGGGTTTGACTTTTTGGTTTCTCCAGGTTGGACACTAACTAAGCTCTGTTTTCTGCTTTTCCTGTTGTGCCCCTTCAGGCGCGTTCAATTGTTCACTCCTCGCGCTCCTCCGTCACCTCGGCGTCCGGGGTTTCCGTTAACTCGGCTTCTTCCATGGACTCGTTGGACAGCGTCCTTCGCTCCAACGAATCAGACGGTCAGCAGTGTTCAGTCGTGCCCTCAGCTGAAGGAGCCAGTCAAGGCCATCACATCACAGAGGTACAGTGCTCACGGTTTATGAAGAGAAGAACTAATGAGTGGTTTGTGTGTTGGGCTGACCATCGCCTTGCTTCTTTCAGACAATGTGGGGCAAGAATGCATGATGAATACATACAGCTTCAGTTTAACTATGTTCAAGATTAAGATTCAACTAATCGGTCATGCAGATACACATATGAAGTCTTTTTGAGGAATTGTAAGACAAAATTATTTCCAAAGTGTTGGCACCACATTGGAAGTAAACATCTATAACTCTCAGATCAGACAAAAATCTCAGTTTTCCAATAGAAGTCACTGTCTGCACTTTACTTGCTTCTACAAGATGCATTTGTTAACGTTGGGGCTGTACCGAAAGTTTTTTTTACATTCAAAGCTTCCATTGAGGTTTTCGAATGAAGCTTTGAATGTCTGTTGTCATGTTTTATGACGTCATAACCCTAAAAAAGAGCCTCAAACAAAAAAAGAATGAATAGTTATGCAAACAAAAAAACTAAAAAAAAAAGAAAAAAACGATGCACATCTTTCGAATGTCAACGTTGTAAACAAAGCTTCGAAGTGTTCGGTGCAGCCCTATTTAACGTGTCAGAAGTAACAGTCCACCTCAGTTCTGCAGGACCGGTGGTGTTTTGACTGGATCTACCTCACTAAAACCCGTCCACCGACTGGGATTACGCCGAGTCTGCTATTGTTTTAAAGCAGATTATGAGGAGATTATATGCTTCAGCCGATAATTGCATTGAAAACACAAGAAAAATGATCAGCACACATACAGTTATAGAATGGGTGACTCAAATGGGGAAGAATGTAAAGGACCGTATGCTCTACATTACTTTAACTTTGCAGGTTTTAGATGGATTTCCCATTTTCAACTCAGCAACTTTCACAACTTTTATTTCCAGAGTATTGAGTGTCTTAAGGCTTAAATATTTCCCTCCACTTTAACAAAAGTCCTCTCCAGCTGTTGAGGTTTTAATAGTGCAGGTTGTTTTAGGCTTCGCTGCAGCAGCGGTTTGTGTTTTGTTGGCATTTCCTCCTACTGCTGACAGTTTCTGCTGCTTCAGGCTGTGTCCGCGCTGCTTTTAAGATCAAAACTGCTCCTTTTTTTTTTTTTGTCCCAGAATAACCTGAGAAGGAAATCTTGGTCATAATCTTCCCTGAGTCACCTACAGTACACAGTCAGATGTGAACAATTGCCCAAAAAGAGCTCATAACAGTCACAGGGGTTGGTTTCCACTGTGTATTTTCTATTTCACAAGGCTTTTTATGAGCATTTATACCTTAATCTCGCTCTCATTTCTGACCCTGGTGGCTGCTGAGGGGATTTAAATCTAAACCTTGTTAATGTTAGTGCCTTGCTCAACCCAAAAAAAGAAACCCAACGAGCTGCTCAGTGAGTAGGAAACTGAGTTACTGCTCCAGTTCATCCGGTTCACACACAGATACTGAAGCGATGTGGAGAGACTGAGGGAAGGAGTGAAGGAATGAATAAAATTAGAATAATGAGATGAGAGGCCAGAGTGAGTCAGCAAATGACTCTAGATGACAAAGAACGAGGGAAAGATGGAAACCAAAGGGCGACCATAGAGAGAAGCAAAGAGTTACACAGATGAAAAGACAAGAAAGAGGGAGAGCGAGTACAAACGCAGAGAAAGAGAAGGAGGAAGAAAACAAAAGGAGGGGGATTAGGAGAGGAAGTGCTGTAGTGTTTTTGCTCAGAGCGCCGCTCCCATGAGTCCAGCTTATTAGAAACTGGGACTTACTGCAGTTTGAATCACAGAGTCTTTCTCTCCTTTACACTCTAAGGGTCTATTAAGGGTCTATTGAGGCTCTATCATCAATCAGTCAAGTCAGTCCACAGTCAGAACCAAAATCTGTGCACATCTTGACATAAAGGTAAATTACAAACAGCAGATACAGATTTAGACTATTTGTATTGCACAGAATATTTAATATTACAGCCTGTATCACACAGGAAGATGCACATACACATTAACAAAGACTTTCTGTGCAGCATATAGCAGCTTTCGCTTCCTGATAACTGTGTTCTAGAGGGGATCGACACACACTTGAATGTTGTTGGTCAGATCTTGGCCAAAGGGAAAAGCCGACCCGTAATCGTGTGTGTGTGCATGGATGTGTGTGTTTGACCTAAATATTATTTTTAATCTGTGGTTATCAAGAGAGAACTAAGGCTTTCTATAAAATGGTTTCTAGTGATTGAAGCACACACACACACTCATGAGATTATTAAAGATGTATGGTCATATAAAAAATATCAGATCAGAAAACAAACCAAGGTGTTTTTTTTTTTTTGAAATTGAGGAAAATATTCATGACCCTGACAACCACCAAAAACCCGAATGTCTCCTCTACTCCAGTAAAAAGGGTCAAAGCCACTGTGGCTCTTTCCTGGACCTGCTCAGGGTGACCTGGTGACTCACAGCACTGCTACACATGCATGTACGTGGGATTATATAAAGCTCACTGAGTCACAGATACGTCTGTGGCAATGACGCTGTCGGTACATATCAGCAATATAGTAAATAATGTAGCAAATGATTCATTAATAAAAATAAGACTGGAGTTAAAATCCTGTGTGTGTGTGTGTGTGTGTGTCCTGTTCAGTCAACCCTGAAGCAGTAGTGACCATGTACTTGTTTCTATTTGAATAATTTAACCTTTACTTCCCAA
Source organism: Lateolabrax maculatus (assembly GCA_031216445.1). Classification (NCBI taxonomy): domain Eukaryota; kingdom Metazoa; phylum Chordata; class Actinopteri; order Acropomatiformes; family Lateolabracidae; genus Lateolabrax; species Lateolabrax maculatus. The sequence goes on along the minus strand of CM062208.1, from coordinate 3,404,363 downwards.
ACACACGTGAACGGGACACCGGCCCACTTTAGTTATCCAGTATAGTGAGAAACAGACTTAACTGCTTTAATCAGTGTGCATTTTATTTCCTAAACAGTGTTATCGACACTTGACTCAGGGTTTCCCATTCCCTTTGTAGAATTAATAGTTAAAATCTATGTGCATAACTGTGACGACATGGGCACATTTTAACTTTTAAAAAGTGCTATTTGTACATTTGCTTCCACGGCAGATCCGTTGTTAAAGAAAATTCATCAAAGTCCTTAAGACTGCTGGTAAAATGAGTAGTTTTACTACTTTTCTGCACTCTTTTATTCAATTTAGTAATTCCAGTCTCCAGCTGTTACAGTGGAAGTCTCAAATCAAACTTGAAGGTCAGTTTTTGTGTCAGTCAGACTGAAAATCAAAGAGCTGGAGGACTTATTTTGAGAAATGTCATTTTAACAGTGAAAATAAACATGAAGTTACTTTATATGACTGTTGGTCAACGCGTGTCAGCATTTCCTTTCCAGTAACAGCATACCGATATCATTACACTGTAAACGGTTCATTATGTGTACAGTTCTCCTTCACAGGTCTCCGTCTCTGACCGCTTAATCAGTGATGTTGATGTATTTTTTTTTCCTGCTGCTGATCTCTGCTTCACTACACAGCTTTCTGCTAAAACCAGCCACAGCCAGTCAATCAAACGCCAGATTAATTCACCAGGACTCTCTCCGTCTCCCTCTTTAAAGCACTCCTATCTGGACAGGGAAACCTCTCTGATTCTGAGAAACATAGCAGGAAAACCTTCCCACCTGCTGACCAAGGTGACACCCTACTTTCCCTACTGCACGCCCCTTGCTCTCCTCTCGCATGGCAACACCCTGTTGTATCTGGATGCACGAGTAAACGAGCATGCACGTCGTTTCACTTGCATCAGGAGTTTACTCCTTTTCTTTCCACATCTCCTTCTAAGAACTGTTGAAGGGGGGGCAGTTTGTGTGTGTGTGTGTGTGTTGTGTTGTGTAGTGTGCAGTGCCGTGACGTGTCCTGTTTGGCTGCAGTACGCTGGTGTGTAATCCCAAAGCTTTACAGAGGCTGCGATACAACTTGGTGTATCACAAAACTCCGACTTTTCAGGGTAATTTAGCTGCACCAGTATACTGTGCAACACCAGTGTCACTGTGGCCTGATTCAAATGTGATGTGGAGTGTTTCAAAGCCTGCAAGGCAGTAATGCACTGGACATGTCAGATGCATTATTAAAGTTAAACGAGTGAACACAAAATGGATAAAATGGAACAGCGACTTGTTTCCATGCAGGAGCAAATAGTGAAAGTGGTCAAAAAAATAAAAGGAACTGTCAGGCCTTTTGTTGAGCAAAAAAATCATCACATTATTCCTATTATACACAGAACATACAGTGTGGGGGGCACAAAAGTAGATATAAAAGTGCAGTTTAATATTTATGAGTCATAACTATATCATATTTTTACTGCACTGGCCTTAAGTAACAATAAGTATCACTGTGAGTAGTTCACTGAGCTGGGGAAGTTAAGCCTTGCAACAGTTGTGTCAGAAATGCCTCATTATTGGCATAAGACTACTGTCAAAGATCCAAAAGCGTTGAGTTACCTAACATACATTTTTGGCTTTAAAGGTTTATAATGTAAAAATGATCCTTTAGATGATAATGAACACAATGGAATAGAATATTTAATACCAATACAAAGAGAAAATGCATTATTATCACTTTGACTGTGTTCGAGTCATTCTGTAAAGCTTTGTGAACGCCGGCCACTGCTGTGCATTTGTGTGGAGAAAACATGTAGCATGTGCCGCTGCAGGATACTGTTTCTGCATCTTACACGGCGCCTCTTTGACTCCTTCAACAACACGGTTTGCTTGTCGTGAAGTGTTTGGGATGATGATGATGATGATAATAATAATGGTGATGGTGGAATCCCTTATAAGTTCAGGTAAGTGTGACAGCCAGCGCTTCTGTGTCTGCCTTTATCCACTAAAATCAGTCGTACTGTACGTTCATGTGAAACCGTCACAGGCTTTTCCTCAAAGATCAATAATATGGGAAGATTTGCTGTATAGGAGTTTGTTTTGTTTTGTTGCAGCGCCGGTGACCTTAGAGGAAGCCGTTAAGCAGCCTTGGTTTGCTCTGGTGGATAATGAGTATTTGGAGCTCAGCCAGTTGCAGTGATGGAGCTGAGTAGATGAGCCCTGTGCCAACTAACACCGATCAATGCAGATAATGGGACTACCTTCCACTGTAATGGTTGCTGGTGTTGTTGTTCAACCCAGATCAGGATGCTGCTGGAGATCAGCCGTTCCTGACGGGACAAAATAAAACAAATCACATTTTCATCATCGGAGAAAAACATGTAATCTTGAGAAATGTCACAAATTTGAGGAGGTTTAATCGAAATTTGCTATTTCCAGTGGAGCATTTCTGATTCAGCCATACTGCATAATGTGGGTGGATGTCCTTGGAAAGATCTTTATAATATGTGAGTGTAATGTGAGTTAGACTCTGCTGCTCTTAAGCTAAAGCTGTAGGCTTCTTAATGGCTGAGGGCAAAGTTTTATTTATCTGTGTGTGTGTGTGTGGGTGTGTGTGTGTGTGTGTGTGTGTGTGTGTGTATTAGATAGAGAGAGAGTAAGTAAGTAAGTAAGGAGGCTTTATTCTGATTGGATCGGCAATGTCATGATTTGATTGGATGATAAAGCAGATGAGGCAGTTTGATTGGATGTCAGAGGAATGTGCCAGATCTGCAGAGATAATCTTCTGTGGTGCAGAAAGGGGGTGATTCCCTGTAGCAAAACACACACACACACACACACACACACACACACACACACACACACACACACACACACACACACACACACGGCGGCTGGCAGGCAACGGGCTGTCTCGTGTGGCTTCGGCTGTCTATGTAAAGGCATCACACAGACTCCAAGTCCTCCTCATCTTATCAACCTGTTTCAGGAGAAAAGGGAACATCTTCCTAAACGTCAGGGGGACAAATTGAGTTCTGGATCAGTCGGACCCCTTTTAAAACCTGAACCTACCTTTTAGTTTGACTTGATCTAGTAAACTGCCTTGAATTATCAAATTGTACCATTGCATTGGACAGTACTGGAGTTTTACTAACGGCGCAACACTGGCTCCAGACGTCAGTCCAGGCCCAGTGGATCTAAATTAAGTGAATATAGTCAGATTAATGTTTTACTCTTGAAATCCTTTTATCTCCGAGCAGCTGCCATTGGCTTCAAATCCAGCTTTTACTGCTGTGGAGCAAGCGGAGATAACCCGTCCCATCGTCTTTCAGCGTTTCCTTCCTGCTGTAATTCTGACTTACTGGTTCGAGGCATGAAGTGCTCTGAGCTGCCTCTGAAAAAACGTGTTTGCATTTTTAATTTGTGGTCCCAGATTAGCGTGGGCGGAGCCACGATGGGCCCCCCCGAGATTCCAGGCAGATTACGAGCTGCAGGGCCAGTCTAATTCCTGCAGCAGTGATTAGGCTGAGGGTGTAATTATCGCACTCATGCACTCGGCTGCCATGGCACAGCTGTGTGTGTGTGTGTGTGTGTGTGTGTGTGTGTGTGTGTGTGTGTGTGTGTGTGTAAATGTATGTATTGTGTGTGTGTGAGGCTGTTTGCATGTGCACAGACTCTTTATGTGTCAGTGTTACACCGCCTCAGCAATAAATACAATCCACCCACACATTTTTTCGATCTCTCTCTCTCTCACTCACACACACACACACACACACACACACACACACACACACTCTGCTGGCCCACTTATTCTGCCTCTGTATAAGTCGCATCGCTCCGCTCTGTTTTGAGCCTTACGGCGGCTCAGGAGGGACACTTTCCTTACGACTTCAAAGGCAGCAGGATCATTCCTGTGCAGAAGCTAATTTTAGTGGCTCTATAATGTAGGTCAACTGAATATCTGTGAGATGCAGAGGAAACGTTTACGCTGCAAGCTGGAAATGACGGTGATGAGCGGTAGGAGGCAGAGAAAAACAGCAATCTAACAGAAACTGAGCATTTTGTGTCCAAATGAAAACGCATTAAGATGCCATAAAAGAGCATTACAAACAAAAACAGGCCAGGAAAGACAGATTTAGGCTTAATGGATAAATTAATGGATTATCTGTTATATCAATGGCTTTTAAGTGGTTTTCTGAATGGATAGATTGAGGTTTGACAAAGCCCCTTTAATTTTTTTTTTAACAAATAATTAATTATCCCTTTATAATCCCACTGAAATACTTTAATTACACCACTGTTAATGGGGAAATTAATGGTATTTTAAGGTAAATCAAGGGATTTGGTTTCATATTGATAGGTTTTTTCAAAAACAATATGCCAACTAAACATTTTTGAGCAACATATGCATAAAGTGAAATTTAACATTATACTGCTTCAGAATAAAAACAAACACAATTCATCCCTGAAAAGACAAATGAAAGCCTCTTATTTTCTGCATAATTTAATTACCCAACAAGGGAAAAACATCAGAAATTGATGGAAAACGTGGATTTGTTCGTCACTTCTGGCATTTAGAAATACAAACTCTCATAGCCGGACCTGCATCTTAAACTCTTATTGTTCAATTCGTTTTCCTACGAGCAACAATTCATTTGATCCATGCTTGCAAAACTTGGCTTAAAAGATAAGATGAGAAATATTATTTTATTTTTGTCGTCCACCACCATTTTATAAAATCTCTAATACTAACATTAGTATTCTAAAGGTCGGATGTTAAACGTATGATAACACACCAACTGTGTGAATGTCATATGATAACATGTGCTTGCCTTGATTAACATTAAGATAAGAAACGCTACCCAGAGTTCATTCATGCGTTTTCATCTTGGAAATAATAAGGGAAGAAAAACAAAGTAGCCTGACAGTTACATGGGACCCAACGTTCACACACAATCTGTCATTAAACTTTTGACTTTTCTTCCATTTACTCCTTTAGTTCAAATGTTAAAAGGCCCAAACAGATGATGTATTATATAATATGTTTGTAAAATTTAATCGTCTGATCTGCATTTGTCTGATTCAAATCTCCACACATTACTTTTAGTGGTATTTAACCTCAGATAGGTGTTATGTAAGTTTAATGTCTGCATCAGGAGGACTTTAACAGCTGCTCTGGCCATCTGACAATGCTACATTTATGTAATATCAGACAATGTTTTAAAAGTTTCAACTCAATATATTAACAGACTTTAAACAGTCACTAACAAATGACAAAATACATGTGGTTTGTCATATTACGTGGTAGTTTACATGGCACATGTAACTCCTGTGATTTAAATATTATCACACACTAATTAACTGAAACTGTATATTTTTCCACATTTATTAACTATTTGATTCAAATACAAGTTTTCATATCAGATCTATTGATAGATTAAAGTACCATCACTGATTTTTATTTACATTTAATACTTCACTGCTTTTAATGTAAATCCTCAATTATATAATACAAAAAAACAATGATTCTGGTACCTGTTGTAAAAATCTATATACTGAAATACAATAATGTTAGTTAATCCTCTGTCAGCTGCAACAAAACATAGGCTGGTCATTATGAAGCTGTGTATGAGCTTATAGTGCAGGAGGGTTTAGGGGGGTTTGGGGGGTGCCGATAAAGAGATTGGCTGCTAATCTGCTCTTCCTCGTCCCCATCATCTTCGTTTAATTCTGCCCTTTCGCTCGTTCACAATACGGATCCTCTCGTGTGTGTGCGTGTGTGTGTGTGTTTGTGTGTGTGTGTGTGGAGCTGGACATACACAGACATTCAGACGCTCATGTGAAGTGACTGGAAAGATCCCCGAAAAACTGACTGCACGCTGAGAGAGACGACGAGGGATTTTGTGGGGTGAGACGAGGACGAAACAACTGGGCTACAAAAAAAAAAGAAGATCAGATAAGAGAAGCGTTAAAGAAACGAAGACGTCGTTGCACAGAGCGAGGGAGGCTTGAGATAAAGAGATCAGTGCCTCTGCATGTAAGTTGGCACAGCAACAACCGCCCCTCCCCCATCCAGTCCATCTCCACCTCCCTCCCTCCTCCATCACTCCCTCTATCTCGCTGGGCCAGGGAGGATGTGACAGGACGAGGAAGCATCTTTCGCTTTGATTTACCAGCTGGTCTGGGAGTGACTCGGTCGGTCGGTCAGCGAGGCGGCCACTAAACCGAGCGGTCGGCTGCATCACCGACCGGGCGACCAGTCGGTAGATTTCCTGTGTGATTAGTCAGCAAACCCTGCTCTCAGTCAAGACACAGTCAATAGCTGGATTACTGTACACTGCCAGTCAGATAATCACATGGACAGTATTTCTACTTAATCATTCTTGCTCTTTTTACGTCTACTTGTGGTTCTACTTTTTATTTTTTATTTTTTTTATCCTTCCAGATCTTGTGTTTTTGCCTGCATCTCTGCTCTGCTGGAATCAAGGCTGTCTGACTACTTCTGCTCCCCGTGCATCCGTCTCCGCCGCCTCCTCCTGTTTATTTTCCTCCCAGCTGATTATCTCGGCTCCGGTCGCTTTGCCGGGGTGTTTTGTGCCCGGACCACACTGACAAGAGAGAGAAGCTGTGATTGAATACGGTGGCGTCTCACTGCTGAGTTGCCAGAGGAAAAACAGACTGGACTTTTCCCACTTTCTCATGTCTCCATCCGTCCTCTAGTTTGCCGGCCGCGGTGGCAGAGAAACACCGGCATCGCCTCCAGTTCGAGAGTGTGTGTGTGTGTGTGTGTGTGTGTGTGTGTTTGGGGAACCTGGATAATCCTCCGTTTGAGACAGTAACTACCAACATGTAGCGTCCGAGCATTAATCCAATCTCACTCCCCTGCAGAAACAATAATACAGAGATGATGATGATGATTATGAAGAGGAGGAGGAGGAGAAGCAGCCAGACATGTCTGATGTTTCCTCACAGTTTGGGCTCCCTGGGCGGTGCACCTCTGTCTTGTTGGGACTAAACTCAGGCTGCTGTTTTGGATGCTTTCACGTCAGTTTGTGCCAGCTGACTGGACGGGAAACACGCTGATACTTCGTCCCACTGGGATTTTTGCGGACTGATTTTGTTTGATGCTAAGCAGACACAGAAGTGTTGGTTGTTTTCAGAGAAATAAACAATGAATTCCTGTTGGAGGAGTCAGGTAGGTGAGAGGACAAGAGTGGACTTTAAAGAGCATGTGTGTGTGAGAGTGCTGCAGGGACTGTGTCTGTCAGTGCGACTGGTTTTGTATTGACTAACCGGCGTATCATTTCTGTCGTCGTCGTCAACGTGCAGGAGGAGCAGGCGGCCAAGCTGAAGGCGGAGAACATCCGAGTCGCCCTGGAGAAGATCAAGGAGGCCCAGGTTAAAAAGGTGAGTCCGGTTCACACGCACAAGGAAGAAGGATGCTACAGAAATATGTGCTGTGTATATATCGGTGTGTATGTTTGTGTAGTCTGACTGTGTGCGTGGATGGCACGTGTCCAGCGGGCTCAGTTTTCTGGGTCAGGTCAGTGTTACTCCACATTGAAAGCTCTGGTCAATAACAGCTGGGGTCAACACACACACACACACACACACACACACACACACACACACACACACACACACACACACACACACACACACACACACACAGCACTCAACATAATGACTATAGCAAGTTAAGTCCAATCCCAGAGAGAGAGAGAGAGAGAGAGAGAGAGAGAGAGAGAGGGAAAGGGGGAGAGAGAGAAACTGGATTAACAACCTGGATTTACTACACAGAGACTGAGCTCCAGCTACCTGACTGTGTGAGTCTGTTAAGTCTAATCATCTGTATGTTGATCCTGCACAAAGCTCCGAAAAGGTGAAAGTAGATCTTTTTGCACTGTTTCTGACTCTCTCTCTCTCTCACTTTTACACACACACAAAGTCAATAATATAATTTAAGGAATAATGAACAATTAGATGGTCAAAAGATATGAAAAAATGTTTTCCTTTAGTGGGACCTTCATCCTCATTTATACTATGGACATGAGAAATGCTTTCATTTGATTAGGTGTTAAAATATTAGGGCTCAAAATGAATACAGCTTTTTTTTTTTTTTCCTTTTTACACCTTAAGTGGTGCAACTTGAACTAGACTGCAATAGTAATGTATTGCATTATCAATGCAGTTAAACAGTCATATATTTAAAACATGCAAACATACCTTTAATTTCAATGGACAAATTTGATTTGGACTTAAACCACAGGAATAATACGTAGTTTAATGCTATGCTACTATGCTATAGCTTAGTAATACAATATTCCATAGTATATAACTGTGGATTTGGCAAAGCTTGTCTGCAATTTTACTGCCTGTTTTGGAGCGTTAATAAATATAAAGTAATAATACTCTGTGTTCATCCTCATCTCTTCATTCTGTAATGTAGTGTAAATATTTCATGCTCTGTAAGCTGAGTGTGTTTTTACAGTGAGGCCTTTCAGCCACAGAGAAGCTCCGTTTAATGTAATGAGACGGCAACAAAATGCATTATCTTGTTAACTGACGATGACTTTGACAACCGGATTCAAGAGTCGGACACAGAGGTGTCATAACTTCACAGTAACAACGTAAATTATATTCTATCGTCTTCTCTTTCTCTCTTCATAGTTGGTGATTCGCGTTCATTTGTCGGACGAGAGCTCCAAGACCATGATGGTGGACGAGAGACAGACCGTCAGACAGGTGCGACTGCAGTAATACATAGTGATGTAGCTGAGGCAGTTTTCTTGAAAAGCTGTTGTAATCATTGTTCAATGAATATTCTTAGTGGTAACATTAGTAACATTTATGAGATTGGTAGTATTCACCATTTTTGTTTAACATTTGTCACACCTATAGCTGTAGTATCAGTTGAAGTAAAAGTACTAGTAGTAAAAATCATAAGTAGTAGTAGTGTTCTGGCTGTACTTGTATGATTTGTGTCATTAACAGTAGCAGTACTGTTCCTGCAGTGTTACGCTCACAGTGTCTCCTGCTCTTCAGGTTTTGGACAGTTTGCTGGAGAAATCTCACTGTGGTTACAGTCCCGACTGGTCACTGGTGGAAACCCTCAGCGAGCTGCAGATGGGTGAGCGCACACACACACACACACACGCACACACACACGCACACACACACACTCCTATTAACTACTGAAATGCTCATACAGTCATTGCTGGCTGCTAGTTCAACCACAAAGTGTTAATCAAGTCAAGATCTGTACATTATTGAAGAGTTTTGTACCCCACAAACTGGTAATGCATAGAGCTGTACATCACCGGCCCAGAGTGAGTAGAAGTTAAAACAGACAAACAGCAAATTCCAGCGGAGTACATGAATAGTTGGTGTCTGTTAGATGGTGTGATTGGATCAGTTTTAGAAAGGACTGGGATGTAACTGTCACCTTGGACTCAAGTGCTGTTCGAGCTCAAAATGCAGACTTCGCTGTTCACATTGTTGATCACTTTATGTTTTGACAATGCAGCAACAGATTTAAGCCATGTAGCTTAGACATTAAAGCCTTTTGAGTGGTGCAAACTGATTCAGTTCATTACCAGTTTGACACCAACTAGTAGTAGTGTAGTAACTAGTAGTAGTAATAGTACTATTCTAGTTTTCCAGGTTCGTGTGTGTTGAGGGAAGGGCATTATTTGTACTCGTAGTCAGTAACATTGTGCCCAGTCGTGACTGTCAGACTGCCACAAAGATGTGAACACACACACACACACACACACACACACACACACACACACACAAACACACACACAAACACCTCCCTTGGGGGGCGAAATGTGTGTTTGCCAGCACACACTGCGCTACGAGCTTTAACTCCACTTAACAGTCTTTGACACACACACACACACACAGTCTTTATGTAGGTCCGGTGCAATGATGCATGTGATCTAACCTACATCTTCAGGGCTTCTGCAGAAATCAGTCACCACTGTTATGAAAGAGAAAGAGAGAGAGAGCGAGAGACGGTGAAGTGTAGCTCGTTCTGCCAAGTTCGGCCGAACCTGAACCTTTCCTCGTTCACACAAATCTACACCATGAATGTTTCTAAAACCTCGGCTGGACGCCAGGATTTGGCCTTAGGAATGCGTTAAATGAGGGAACAAGCGGCATCTGTGTACACACACACACACACACACACACACACACACACACACACACCAGCACCACCAGCACCACCAGCACCACCAGCACCCTGCTGTGTGCCCTGTGGCAAGAGACTTCCTGTCAGATCGTAACCTCTGACCTCTCACTGCTCACCCTACAGCTACTAACAGAGTGGCACATTATAATTATCATCATAATGAGAAGAACACTTATTTCTTATTTCCATTATTATTATTATTATTATTATTATTATTATTATTATTATTATTATTATTATTAGTAGTAGTAGTAGTATTTGTAGTAGTAGTAGTAGTTTATATAGCTTTTATAATACTAATAGTGTTAGTGTTAATTTAGCTATTATAAGTATTAGTTTGCGCAAATGAAATAACATATTAATCAATGTAAGAACTGAGGTGTTTTGTTCCTCTTGATTATTAGTTATTGAGCATGTTTTTGTCTCTTATTAACCTGCAGCAGAAGACAGACTGTCTCAGAACTGGACACGTTAAAATATTAACTTTTTATGACTTTGAATATGAATTTGCCACTTTGGATTGTTAGGAAACATGTATAAATGCTAAAGTGTCAATATTTCAGAATCAGCTCTGTCACAGTGGAACCACATTATACTTCCACAGACACTGACTGAACACATCTGACCCTAAATAAAAAATAAGAGACTGGCACTTGTCAGTGAGGTCAACACAGTCAGTCTGCAAATCCAATGTGGGTCACAGCAGACATGGTTTGGTCCAAGTCGGTCCTCAGAGGAAAACATCTGAAAGCCACCGAAGGGCAGCTGGGGTGTGCGACGCAGAGAGGAAATGAGGGCAGCAGATCGCCACGAGCCATGTCGCCTCTTTACAGCAGGGTTATGAGCGGCGAAAGTCCCTGCAGTACCAGTGTTCCTAGTTTTATGATCAGTTCTCGCAAACAAATGAAAAGATGCGCTTAAGAAATCACAGAAAGCAATGAAGAATCGAATTAACCTTAAATTCCAAAAGGTTGGCGTCTGATCCTTGCAGACCTGTTTGACACTGTGGTGCAGTGTTTTGCTGCTGTGGCTGGAGTCTCACACAGTATTACTAATACTTCACATTAAGAACTTATATTTGGTAAATTACCAGCTACACTGACTGCTCTCTGTTGACCGTTACAGAGAGACAGAAGCAGAAGAGAGATGGATCAGATAAATGTTTTTAAAGCCAGATTTGTGGATTTAAGCGCTTTTATGTTAAATAACAGGCTTAATTTTACCGATTTACGTAGATGATCCTGGTTCATGTGACTTTACTGAAATATCAAATTCACTCTGTGCAGAGCGGATTTTCGAGGACCACGAGAACCTGGTGGAGAACCTGCTGAACTGGACCAGAGACAGCCAGAACCGCCTGATGTTCACTGAACGCATCGAGAAATATGCTCTGTTCAAAAACCCACAGGTGAGAAGCACGCACACAAACACATGGGAGGGTATACTTAAAACTATACAGATGTTTTAATATTGCTGTGGTCCGTCTGTTTCATACCTGCTTCCCTGTCTGCCACAGAACTACTTGTTGGGGCGGAAGGAGACGTGTGAGATGGCTGAAAGAAACAAAGAGGCTCTGTTAGAGGTTAGTTTGTTTTCTCCTCTAACACACAGCTGCTTCCCCAAACGCATCTTCACCCAGAAATCCTCTGGGAAGTTTCCATCTCTGTCTTGAGACTGGCACCCAGTGCTGATATTCAGGAAATGGAGGTCGAAGGAACGCACACACAATTTATGACATACACTTTCAGGTTGAGCCACCTGGAGTTGAGATCCTGGAGTGCCCATTTAAATTCTGTTATGTAACGTCTTCTTTATCTTACTTTGACTTTCAAGTTCTATACCTGCTACTCCTACACCTCACTCTTCTAAATCTTATTTTGTCCCCCTCACTTTTAACTATTATCACTTTTAATATGTTGATAAGCTCATTTGGGTCGCCTTCAGGTATTATCGTGCGCTCAGAGCATTTAGGGGTTCAGTGAGTTGTGTTCGGATTTAATATTTAGCCCTACCTGATTGCTGGAGGTTGTTTAGGCCGTATGGAAACTGAAGGCAGGAAAAATAAAACTTTGCCACCTCTACATGTTTTTTGGGTAAAAAAAACAGAACAATTTAATCTGTATTTTTACACTAGATTTGAACCTGGGACAGCACAGCGCTCTTTGTAGAAAAGAGCAGTCTCTATTGAGGATAGATAAGTGCATTAAAAAACAACAGCAAAAAAAAAAAAACAAGTCAATCTGTCAACAAATTTCACTCCTACACTATTTACTGCACAAGCACCAACAAGTATCTGTTGTTTCCGTGTCAGGAGTGTTTCGGCGGCAGCTCGGTGTCCGTCCCTGAGATGGAGGGAGTGCTGTGGCTGAAAGAGGACGGGAAGAAGTCGTGGAAGAAACGCTACTTTCTGCTGAGGGCTTCTGGCATCTACTATGTTCCCAAGGGAAAGGCCAAGGTGTGTGTAACGAAAAGAAGCTGAGAAAACAACCGTATTTGGTTCAACAGTAAGGATGTTTTTTTATTTTAAAACTGAAAAGGATGCGTGAAATCCAACTTGTGTGTGTGTGTGTGTGTGTGTGTGTGTGTGTGTGTGTAGGCATCCAGAGACCTGGTGTGTTTTCTCCAGTTGGATCACGTTAACGTTTACCACGGCCAGGACTACAAGAGCAAGTACAAGGCTCCTACAGACTACTGCATGGTGCTGAAGGTACAAACTCTCTCTCACACTCACTCACAGAGGAGTGATGAGGGTTGGGATAAATTACTACTATCTGTTTTTGTCATTTAACTGTTATTTAACCAGGAGTGAAGCCCCTCCAGATTAAAAATCTGTTTTTCAAGAGTGTCCTGGCCAAAACAGGCAGCAGCACAACTACAAGGCTGCGAACAAACACATAACAGTTTAAAACAAGAACATATAACAGAGTCATAAAATATCAAAAAAACATTCCTCAACATTCAGAATACCTACAGCCAGATGTACATGCTACCATAGTCTTGCAATGCCACCCAGTGGTGTGACTGAGTAATCACACCTTTCAAAGCACAGACAAATACGACAACAGATAGATAGAACAAAAATATTATGTTTAATTATAAATACATTAGATATACTAACTTTACTAACTTGTAAAGTGTTTGCAGCAGCAATAGTGACAGGAGTTACACTAATAGTAAAAGTATTAATTCCAAAAAGTAGTATTAATAACCCTACTAGTAAACAAAGTATCCTGTTGAGTAATACAATACTGTTTGTGTATATGTAGCACCCTCAGATCCAGAAGAAGTCTCAGTACATCAAGTACCTCTGCTGTGACGATATCAGAACCCTCCAACAATGGATCAACAGTATTCGCATCGCCAAGGTAGTAACCTGTCCTGTCGTAAAGCATAAAATGTCGCTGCCTGTATCATACGCTGATGTCTGATCCTGCAGAAACTGTTATTTATGCACTAGTCTCTGTGCTGCACTAGTTGCACATCTGCCAATACCTGTCATCCGTCTGCCCTCCATCAGTATGCGAAGCAGCTGTACATCAACTACCAGGAGGCGATGAGGAGGACGGAGGCAGCCTACGACTGGTCCTCCCTCTCTTCTTCCTCTATCAAGTCAGGATCCAGCTCCTCCAGCCTTCCAGGTCTGTCTGCCTCCTTTGGTTGAGATAATTCTCTGGCAAGTTCAGTGGTTAAATGTTTGATTTTAAAGATTTTCAACAGGTTATGCAAAAAAAAGCAAATATGAACTGCAGTATACTTTCAATATTAATAATATCCATTCATAAATAGAATCATTATCAGTAGTAAAAGTTAAACAAAACTTACCTTTGCATGCGTGTCAACACCCCAGAGTCCCAGTCCAACCACTCCAGCCAATCGGACAGTGGCGTATCAGAGATGACATCATCAGGCCACACCCGCTCGCAGAGCGTCGTCAGCTCCATCTTCTCCGACGCCTGGAGGAGAGGAACGCAAGGAGAGGTGTGAACACGCTAAAAACCACACTCCTTTCCTGTCATTGTCCTGTTTACTTGTGGACTACATTTCCCATATTTCCCCTCTGCTTCCCTGCCAGCGGTCAAAGGTGAAGGGACGTATGCCAGTTCCTCTTTGTGCAGGAGGAGGAGGAGGGAGTGGAGGTTAGACAGGAAGTGATGTAACTGGCATGTTAACAGTTTTTCTGCGGCCTTTAAAACACTAAACTGTTTGTGTTGCTGCTCTGAAGTGACCTGGGACCAGTTTCAGTCCATCTTAACTACTTTAATTGGCAGGTATAAGTTCGGTTTAGGTTTAAAAAGACGTCTTACTATGGATACAGTATATTTGATCTTGCAGGTATTCTCATTGTGCCACATATGAATTTATCCGACCTGGAATGCAGTCTTTCAGTGTTGATTCAAATATTTCATGTTGCTGGTTCAAATCTATAAATGATTTGATAATAAAATAAATATCAATTCACAAAGATGAAGTATTTTCACCAGTATTAAAACTGTACCAATCTAAAGAGGCCAAAAAACACAGTTAACAAGCTGCTAAACACTTGACTGTATCTCTGGTGTTGCTCTTCTGGTGGATATTTAAAACTATGATGACATTTATTAAATCAGGAAGACTTGTTGATCATCGGAAGCTCATCAACCACCACCAACAAATTAAAATCATCAAATCAATTAGTTTTACGTGATGGATACACAGTATATATGTCAAGTTCCATTTCATTAAGTTTGAGGGGAACTTTAGTTTGTATATAAATGTGGCTTGTCTGGTGTATCCTTGTGTTTTAAATGGCTGCAGCTGAGCTGTGGATCTGGTCTAACGTCGTGGTGTGATGGAATGCCCTAACCAAGAAATAATACCACAGAAATTTACACTGTTTATCTTAAAACTAGTTGGACCAATTAACAACCAGATTGACACCATTAGGAGCACTTTTGTCACATTTTAGATCCAGTTTTATGAGTTAAACAAATGAACAGATAGATGGACTGACCTCCTTCAGTTTCCTTGCGGCTGCTGATGGGGAAAAAAAGAAAAAGCACCAATAACTGTAAAGTCCATCCTCGATGTGATAAGTTTCATGTTCAGTTGATCTTATTCAACGTTGCAGTGTGTTTGGAGTTTCAGTATCTGCGTGTTCTCAGTCTGCACTGGTTTGCTGGTTTGCTGGTTTGCTGTTTGACTTCTTGCATCTTGTCTTGGATCGTTTGGTTTCAGAAACATGACAATGGTAGAGCTGTTTGTTACTTGTTTTAATTTTGTCTCTCTCGTGTCTCTTCACCTCCTTCTCCTCTGCCTACTTCCCGAACTCTATGCTCGCTCTTCATTTCCCTCTTTATCTTGTTCCTTTCTCCCTCCTCTTCCTCTCTCTCTGCAGATGATGAGGATCGACCCTATCAGTAGGCCGATCCCTCTCCAGATACCTTCCCTCTCCCCCCAGCCGCTCCCTCTCTCTCAGCCTCAGACCCCACCCTCCAGGACCAGCTACACCGATGGCCTCATCCAATCTGAGGACTCCTCCCCGTCACCGCCCTCGCCTCCTCCGCCTCCACCTCCCCCCATCGCGAGTGTGGCCCATCAGCCGGCACCTACCTCCTCCTCCTCATACGTCAAGTACAGCACGCTGGCTCGCCTGCAGAGCCAGAACCAAACCAGGACACAGCTGACAGGAGGCGCCCCACCTGCCCTTCTCATGCAGCCTGCCAAACCCAACTACAACACCCTCCCTGCTTACAGCACCTCCCCTCCACTACCCCCGTCTCCTCCCCCTCCTCCTCCACCCACAGCGCCGGCTCCTGGCTCAGCCATGGCGGCGCTGAAATTTGGTCCACCAAGCCCCTCTGCTCTCCCACCACCGCCGCCGCCGCTGGAGGAGGACCTGCAGGAGCCCTCCTACCTCCCGCCTCCTCCCCCGGAGAGCCTGGAGACCAATGGGTTGCCTCTTCCTCCCCCTCCGGAGTCCAGCCTCAACTCCTGCCCCCAACTCACCAACAGCGGCCTCCAGCAGTTCCTATCACACAAGTTTCCCAACATGGTGTACGACTTCAGCCTAGGAGGGGCCGAGGATACTCTTCTTCCTCCACCCGAGCTCTCTCCTCCTACCTCCCTGCAAGTTCTCCGGCCTCTGTCCCCCAATGCGCCTCCTCTTGCGCCTCCCAAAACCTTCACCGGTGGTTTTCCCCCTCAAACTGCTCCCAAACCCTCGGGTCCCTCTTCCCTTCCAATTGCCCTCTCACCTGTGTCGCCAACGCAGCCCCACAGCGGCCACGGGCCAGTCAAAAAGCAGCAAAGCTTCTCAACAGGACATTCCCCAAATCAGCCACCTCCCACTCTGCCAAAGCAGCACAGCCTCTCCTCCAAAAACCTCGCCGTCTCTCCCTCCTCCTCCTCTTCTTCCATCTCCATTGCGGCCGCTACCTCCTCTTTGGTCAAGCAGATTGTCAATCAGTTCCCGGGAAACTCTGCCCCTTCCTCTCTGCCTGCCTCCAACTCCATGGAAGGATCCAAGTTCACCGCTCCTCAGTCTCCACCAGCGGTCAAGGCCAAACCAAAGTGGCAGCCAGGAGGTGCTGTGGCTCCACAGTCCCCGGAGTTCCCCCCACCTCCTCCTGACAACTCCCTAGGAGATTTCCCTCCTCCGCCGTCTTCATCCTCCTCCAAGACGGGCTCTCCCATAAAGAAGTCGCCTTCCACCTCGTCCACGGGATCCACCAAGCGGGGACCTCCACCGGCCCCACAGAGAGCCTCCTCCATCCGGTCGAGCTCATCAGGCGAGGCCCAGGACGAGAGGCCCAAGAAGGTGGAGAGCCTGGTCAACAAATTTGGCCAAGCTCCTCAAACGGGTACCTCCTCCAGCTCCTCGTCAGTGACTGGCTCTCCTTCTAAAGACTCCTCCGCGCTTCCTGCTCCGCTCCCTAAACCAGGGAAGCTGAACTTGGCGAACCTCCCGCTGGCGCTCCAGGGTCTGCAAACGGGCCAGCACCATCAGCCCGCTGAGTTCCCGTCCCCTCCTCCCCCACCTCCCCCCGCCCAGCCCGCTCACCTCGACTCATCGCCTGACTACTTCCCGCCTCCCCCCAGTGACTTTGAGCTCTTCCCTCCTCCTCCCCACCCGTCAGAGTTCCACCAGCCCCCAAAGGTCGCCGTGGTGAACCCCCAGCCTCAGATGCAGCCGCCTCAACAGCTGGCGACCTCCTCCCTGTCGTCGTCGTCGTGGAAACAGTGCTCCCTCAAAAAGGGGGCGGTCCCTCCTCCGACACTGAACCGGCGGACCAGCAACACGACCCAGTACGACAACACAACTTTAATGCCCCTCTCGCCGCCTCCTGTGTCTCAGACCCCGCCTCCCTCCCTGTCCTCTTATTCTTCCTCCTCCTCCTCCTCCTCTCCCGTCCCCCCCACCTCCCCAAAATCAGCGGGCCCGAGCACTTTGGCACTAAAGCCACTCTTCCTGGAAGACCTCAACCGCACCCTTAAAAGGAAGTCAGTGTCACGCCACGGCTCGCTCACCTCCTCCCACCTCATCTCCTCCTCTAAGATGGAGCCCGTGGGCACCATGGACGACATGGCGCTCCTCCCGCCTCCTCCCCCCGAGCTCCTGCAGCAGCAGCAGCAGGGTGTCCGAGGACACTCCCAAACTCTGTCTCGCCACCACACACGCTCCCACTCCACCAAACACGCCAACATCTCAGGCTATGCAACGCTGCGGCGAGGCCCACCTCCCGCCCCCCCGAAACGGGACCAAAGCACCAAATTGACCAGTGATTGGTAGGGAGCAAGGACATTTGGTGGAGCCTAAAGAACTAAAGTGAACTATTTAGGTCTCACCTTTCCTGCGGAGAAGAAATAATCAATGTCTGTCTTGACTTGTCCGTCTCTCCTCATCCTAAAACCATCCACCCTTGGATTCCGAGCAAGTAGCAAGCCGTCTTTCCTACTCTTAATCTCAGATTATGATTGTTCCTATTATCCTCATTATTACTATCATCCTCATTATTACTATCATTACCAATACATGTTTAATCCAGTGACATGAGTAAAAATATATATATATATGTAGATATATATATATCTGTATACAAGCAAGCCAGAAAAATCACCTATCAAGCTTTTTTCACAATGTCTGTGCAGCTTTGCATTGAAATATTCAAAAGACAAGACTTGAACGACGACAGCAACAGAGACAATTTGCTGCAAAATAACTGGTACTGCATGGAGCCGCGGCAATGGAAGTAACGTTACTGATGAAGGGAAGGAGGGATCGATGGAAGGAACAAAAGATGCGAAAGTGGGATGGTGTGTATAGAAATGTATGTTGTGAACTTTGGGGGGGGTGGGGAACATTGCCATTTATTTCAAACCTTTTTTTGTGTGTGTTTTTATATAAGATTATTTAATACTGGAAAGATATTATTATAATTATTTTAAGAAGTGTCAAAAGAGAACAAGTCTGACTGACATATTTTGAGGATACAGACCCATGCATACAGCTAGTTTTACTGAGATTACATTTGGATTCTTTCATGAAATCATGTTTCTTTAAATTCAGCGCTTCATGTCTGATTGGTCGGTGACTTTCAAAAGGATAAGACTTCATACTTTAATGCACACTGATTGGATAAATATTTCTTGTAAGTTATTATTGTTACAGAGAAGTTGTTCTCACATCTTCCCTCTGGGACGTTAGATGAATCTGAGGCCATCAGCACATCGCTTGCACATGGAGACCTGCCTTTCCTTCACCTCCGCTGTCCAAATAAAGCATCCAGATCTACATTCATATCAGGACTCAACCAAAACCTCCTTTAATCAGAGCTCATCAGCAGCAAATCAGCCAGTTAGGTAAATGTTCGATAGCTCTTAGACCGTGAACTCTGACAGAAGGTGCTCATCAGTTTGCTAGTTAATAAATCAGTCACTTGTTCGTCTTCTCAACGACTGATCAATCACTTTTACTAGTTAGTTACTAAAAGGTGTGTGTCCACTTAGCATCTTAAATGATCAGGGAAACCCTCGACTGTAACTCCTGTGACGACCTTTAGCTTCCTGACGACTATGAAGCCGGGAGTTTAGGTTGACCACTCTCTCACACACACACACACACACACACACACACAGCCACGTTGGTCAGATGCTGCAGCCAGAAAAGCCGAGCATCTTTGAATTTTTTTAGCCAATTTCTTTTTGGGGGATTTTAAAGATGATATTTAGAGTCGATCAAGAGGAAATTAATTTTAAAACTTTTTGAAGGTTAAGTTTTCAAGCAAAAACGTCAAACATTCACTGGTTGCAGCATCTTAAATATTAATATTTACTGGTTTTCTGATCGTTCACTAAATTAAATTATCATTTAAAATATGTTAACTTGGGCTGTGGGAAATTGTGATGAAGATTTTTTGCTACTTTCTGACCCTACTGACATCAACCTTAAGTGCTTGGAGGGTTTAGGGGGCAGTTGCAAACACTCAGAAAGCAGTGGCACTTAAAGAAAGATGCCTAATGGATACACCCTAGGTCACTTTGGGAATGTAGTTAGCTCGTAAGTCCGTACATGTTTCTGGTATGATTCTGGTTTTTAGCAACATGTTTGTCTGTTAGTAGGTGAGTATCACAGTAGTATCTTTCAGTGCAGCCACGACACGTCACAGCTAGATTAACAGTCAGTTTAGTAGTTCTGTAGTCTGCTGCTCCATCCAAACATGGTCTGTCATTTTAAAGTAAAAACTCCAGATCAGCTGATAAATGCTCCCTAAATACATTTTCTGGTCATAGGTTTTTATATTGTTGTTATTATTATGTGCAGCTGATCTTAGGTCTGTTTCTACCTTCCTGTTTTTATCTTCCTCGCAGTCACTAAAATAAAATTATCTGCATGACGTCACCACCAGTGCAACAGCACAGATGCCAAAAATTCATGATGCTACTGCCCCAGTTTTGATTTTTAATGTGCAATCGTTTCGGTTTTTGAAGTACTGATTTAATTTAAAATGTATAATTATGGTTACAAAATGATTTCCATTAGTTTTAACATAAAATCTGTCTGTTTTGTGATATTGTTGGATGGGAGAATTCACCCGAGAGAAGTACTTCCTACGCCCACTGCCCTGCAGGAGAAATAATCACTAGGCCTACATCGTGGTGTATTTCAACAACAAGAACAACAACGTACAGTTTAAAACTGATCAATGTCTTGAAAATGTCTTGCTCAAGGACGCCCAGCAGAGCACATGGCTGTTGTTGGTGTCAAACCTGCTGTTGCATTTAAAATAAATGAGAAAAATGAGTCAAACCGAGGTGCAGATTCTAGTTTTTGCAGGTCTAATTTGAGTGAAGTGTGGGGGACGAGTTGTGGCATCACACTGTATGTTTGAGTCATATTAAACCCAGACAGTCACACTGGTTAACATCTTGGTCAATATGAAAGTATTTCTGCCTTCACATTAAATTTGTGAGATAATGTTTTCAACAGGGGAAAACAGGGGAGCCTGTGAAATGCTTGGCTTTCAAACAAAAGCAAACCGTCGCTTACAACAAAGCCTTTTTTTTTTAAAATATGGTGGGTGTCATTTTGTTTTAATTATCAGTCCATGTTTAGGAACGAGGAAAGACTTTTATTTTACTTATTTTTAAGGGCTCCAACCTTTTAAAAAAACAGCATACATCACTATTTGTGAACGGTTGGACTTGGTAAACACGATCGCACTTGAAGGCACCATATGAAGCTGAAGGTTACATGTGAGAAAGTGTCTATCACTCTTAGTAAAGACTCGTGTGAGGCATCAAAAAAAAAAAAGGATTGTCTCCTGTTTTCAGACGCTTATGTCAAATAAAATGTCCAAGACCATGTTACATATCTATGCTTCACACACTCAATATTGATAATAATGTTTGAAACATCAGGATGCAGATCAGAACCTTTTTCACAGCACAAACTTTCACTCATCATAGTAGGAAAGGCACAAGTGTTAATAACATTAACAAGGCTTCGATCTAAATGGAGCCAAGTGGATTTAACCATCATTCACTATTATTATCAGCTGTGCTTTTCCTACTGACACGTCAAAATGTCTTCTGTGAAAAAGGACAAGTACCTCAAAAGGAGCATATCGAGTTAGTGAGACTCACTGAATTCATAATATTCCTGGAGCACAACAAATTTTTCAGGTTCAGCTTGACTGATTTAAAAATAAATAAATTAGTAATTAAATTTATTTTACATAATAAGATGTGTAAAAATATTTCCCAAGATCTGCCTTTAACAATAGGTCCTCAGGTTTTTAACACAACTAAACACAAAAACACATGGCCAAGTCTCGCCCTGCCTCAGCTGAGGGAAAGAAACACCAACGGGCAGGAAGCTGAAGATGCTGCAAGCAAGTTTTTCTATAAAAATATTAATAAAATTAGAAGAAGAACTAAAATCCAATATAAAGAGGTGTCCTGTTTGTCCAGTGTAGTAATAATTTCTTGTATTGATTTTTAAAACTAAACAAAACTCTGCAGACTGTGAAGTGTTGGTGAGAGCTCACCTGGTCTCTGGTGCACCTGTGCCTGTTGGGGGGGGGGGTTCCTCTGGGTTTTATGTTCAGGGCCCTGTTGTGTTTCTGAGGGCCGCCCCCTGCTGTCAGCTCTGTGAACACAACACTTCACCTGTTTGACTGCACCTGTCCTATCAGTCACCCTGTCCTGTGGTCCACCTCCTACTCCAACAGGTCATTAAAGTTAAAGTAACATAAAATACTACAAAATTCTACTTGAGTAAAAGTATTACCAGCAAAATGTAATGTTTAAGGTCAAGAAAAATTTTTATATATAAAGTAGCATAAATACATCAGTAAGTAAAGTACGAGTACCTCAAAGGGGCGTCTCTACCAAACTGTGAGAGTACTCTCTTCAGTCAATGAGCACTAAAGGTGGAGACTAAATCATGGAAATCCCAAGAATAACAACTTCAGTATGACAGTATGTAAGAGACATTTATTCATCTTTCTGTGGGAGCTGGATCACTGCAGCAGCAGCATACACTGGGCCACACATTCAATAAATAACACCTTTTACCGTAGATTCATGAAATAATGCAGTTCATTTAAGTGTGTTACCAAAGAGAAACACTATGGATCAGGACTGTTTAAATGTAATAACATGCTGGAACGATGCACATGCAGGTATAAATCATAGCGTAAGGTAATATGTAATTACAATAAAGTAATAATAAATCTGAGCGGAGCTGTACGGGGGACAGGCCAACCTTTATTTAACATCTGTAGATGTGATCTGATCACATTCACACCTGGAGGCTTCCCAGTTAAACCTCAGAGGAGCCACTGGGGGTCTTCAGCATGTGTCGAAGGGAGTGGGGGGGTCAGTGTCTGGGGTCCTCTCGGTCCGAACGGGAAGCAGCATGAAAAGAGAGCAGGAATAAGTGGTGAGGATGAGGAGAACACAGTCGACTTTTCACTTAAACTGTGAACTAACTGATTGTTTATGACCAAATACGAGCAAAACTAAAGACGTTCCCGTCAGCCTCAGTCGACTCTGTGTTTGCAGTTGTGACGGTGAACACTCGAACACCACAGCAGTAGTTACCAGGACGTTGATCCACTGAGAGTCAGTGTAGATGTACAGAGCTCGTCTGTCGGTCCTCAGCACCATCACGTTCTCCCCCCGCAGCCTCCTCATCGCTTTCTCTCCGTCTGCGATAAAGATCTGGAGAGACACATGAGCCTGTTTTACACAGGGAACGTTTGAAATGTACTTTTTAATTTGTAAGGGGCTAGTCGGTGTTGGGAAGCACCTCAGTTGTTACTTTTCGGCCACAATAAACTCTCACATCAGACTTTTTTCTGACTTTTTCTAAATATTTTAAGAGCCCAAATGGTTTCTTCAAAAGTGTTTTCGACAATAGTTTGCAAGAAAACCTGCTCCCTCTCCTAGTCCAAGTTCAGACTTTATTTTGAGGCAACACAACAAAACTTCAATAACCCAGGCGACGTTTGTTCCACAGTGTGTGTGACACTGACCGTCTGGACTCGGTCCAACAATCCTTCCTGGGTTTGAACCTGTGAACAGTTGCATTTGGCCGAGGGACCTCGGTTTCCTGCGTCCCCCTGCAGGCCCGGCAGGACGTACACTGTAACACAAGGTATCAGTAATCAGTAAGACAACAGAGCCGATCTGATCTTCATATTTTTCCTTCTTTTTAAAAGCCAACCAGGAAGAGTGGAGGGATTATTCCCCCCCCGAGCCGCTGGCTCACTGTAAAACGTACTGATACTAACTCAACAATAACTCATATCAGTGCAGGGGTAAAGTTTAGTTCCTCTCCCTGCCTCACGCACCTTGTCCAGGTAGTCCGGGCTCTCCGGTCCGACCAGGCAGTCCTGCAGCACCACGATGACCCGGCTTTCCTGTGGGTCCACGGGATCCCTTCAACGCCTGCACACAATGGTTTATTTCCTTCACTGAATCATTCACTGACTGAACGATCAGTCTCTCTGCAGTGTGATGGAAGTAGTTATTCGTCTATCTGCCTCCTGTGTGAGCCGAGCCTGGTGGAACCGTCTCAAAAACCTTTTTTTAACTTTCTGTTAAATATTCAATCAACTCATCAACACAGTTGATCATAACTTCTCTGCAGTAACAGTGAGTTACAGATGAGGGAAATTGTTCAGTATGTTTCTTCTCTTCCTTTACTATATATGTTATATATGTGTATACATGTATTTGTATGCATCCCCTGTATATTCCTACCACGGCTCCTCTGCTGCCAGGCTCTCCTCTGGATCCTTGCTCACCCCTCGGCCCCGCCTCGCCCCGCTGGCCCGGGTCGCCCTGGAACAGCACAGCACAGAATACCGCGCCTTCGCAGCTTCACTTAACATTCGTCAGGTTTTTCTTTTCTCTTTTTTTTTTAAAACGGTAATGTTTATTATGTCAGCCGGTCTTTCTACCTTCTCTCCGGACCCTCCGGCGACGCCTCGCTCACCCTGAGGAGACACACAGACTGATGGGTACAAACAGCTTCACTCATCTGCATAATCACGTCACATTTCCAGCGACAGCAGATGAAAGGAAAAGGAACTTTTTGGCCCCCCCTTACCATCTCTCCTCTGGCTCCTCTGCTTCCTCTCACACCTTTATCCCCCTGATGGAGAGATGAGATGAGACATGAGGCCATCAAGTGCTGCTCTTCAGAAATAACAGAGGATGAAGTGGATGAAACAAAAACTTACCCTGAATCCCTCACGCCCCTTACTGCCCTGTGAATACACAGCACAGTGATTAGTTCTGTCATTTCAACACTTTCATTATATTGCAAAAGCGTCTTTTAAGGAAGGTTTTTGAAATTCTTAGGCGTTTTCATACGCTGCAAACCAGTGAATATTGTGAGCGACGGATGAAAGAAAAGCGGACAGGTTTAGGTGAAGAGAAAAACACCAGATCAGTGGTAGATGTGTCCATATAACTTCAAGTTCTCTGTCATAATGTGTGTAAAGAACAACCTATTGCACGTGTGGAGATGACTAACACGGCCAGGCAGCATCAGTACCCATCGATGCCCGTCTTTCATCTTTACATTTCACCTCAGTCTGCATAAATCCAGTTTGTGTGATATGGAGTCAATATGGATAATTGACCGAGTCAACAAGCAGCTGAGTTGTTGCAGCTGCAGCGTACCTTTATCAGCCCGGGAGTTCCTACATCTCCATACAGGCCCCTCCAGCCTCTGTTCCCCTTCTCCCCCTGTGGAAACATCCTTCATGTAAGTTCACATCACACATACAGATATGTAAATCAATGCAAATCCTTTTGTTTTTTTGACACATCTAATGTTTGCAATACTAATCACAGAGGTGGTGAAAGACCACTCGAAATGTGGAAAACTTAATGTGCCGTTCAGAACACGCGTCACTATACAGACATGTCCCAGCTGCACTGCAAGCACTTTCTTCAAACAAGACAAAACAAGATCACATCACTGTAGTTTTTACATCTTAATGATACAACCCAGAGTTTTAGTTCAGTGTAGACATCCAAACAAGAGTTCTGTTTAATCACAGTTACAGTTCACTAGATGTGAGAGCTCAGTACGTCTGACAGCCGGTGATACGTATGGATGGTCTGTTTGTTTGACCTTTTGACCCGGCTGTCCCATGGCTCCTTGTGCTCCGCGTTCCCCCTCCGGACCCGTCACACCAGGTCGGCCCTAAAATACACACAGCAGCTTGACACAGCCTGACTTTTTCCTTTTCTGACCTTTTGCTCATACAGTGATCTTTATTATTCCTCTAAAAAACAGACGAGAAAGACAGCAAGATGGGCTTAAATGCATTGTGTGTGTGTGTGTGTGTGTGTGTGTGTGTGTGTGTGTGTGTGTGTGTGTGTGTGTTACATGTACCTTGGGTCCTCTGGGTCCTCTGCAGCCCTTTAAACATAAACACCATTAAAGCGTACAATATACAGTAGTGCTAATAAAAAAATATTTACAAATTTCTTGTTTTATGGTCCCAAAAATAACCAGACTTCATAGCCGAGGTCGGTCCCACCTTTTCCCCTTTGAGCCCTGTGATGTGTTCTTTTATGTCGACCTGAAGAGTTGAAAGCAAATCAGCAGGATTTAGTTTGAGGTCATGCACTTGTTTTACCCTCAGACACATTTGTAGAGACAGTTTGTTAACGCATTTCAAATTAAAAGCCCCCAACTGTAGGATTTGAAAAGTTTAGACAATTTTCCCTTCCTCGTGGTAATGTCCAAAAATAAACATTTGTGTGTGTGTGTGTCGTCACCATCAGCTCTGCTTTCCGTTTGAGCGGAGGAAACAAAGGTGGAGGAAGAGGAGGAGGGATGAAGACTTCACATTTCCGAGCTGACCACCTGCTGTCTCTGCCAGAAGGAAATCCTGCACAGACACACAGACGTAAGAACATTTCCCGAAACTCGGACTTATTAATGTTCGTCTAAGCTTTTAAAGTTCCCGTTAGTCACCTTCTGTTTTTAAGTTCTTACTTTCAATCACAACACTGCTTACGCAAGCTGTGGTCCACAACGATGATGCATAATTACTGCGTATCATCTGCTCTTTATTAATCCCAACAGCCAATTCTCCATCAAAAGCACATTTCGCTGTACTAAGTGATGCTTGAAAACAGATGTGCAGAGAGAAGATGATCCCCTTTTACTCCCTCTACTAAACTTCCTACACAACCTGTCAGTGTTGTAGTTTGGTCAGCCTCGTGTTCTTTGTACTTACTGGTTGTGACGGAGGGAACAGCCGGCTGGATGCCGCTGAGCAAGGCAGTCCATCCCAAAACCAGCTGAGTCAGCATCTCCTGATATATCACATAACATGAATATTTGCATGTTTAATTGACAAGTTTAAGCAAAAATAACTTATTTAATGAGTTTACTCGGGTTCCCTTTTTCCACAGACAGTACACAACAAATAGACTCCTGCTGGTACACAAGCTGTAGGTGGATGTAGAACAGGTGGGATTCATAATTTCTCATTGCACACAGTTGTGCACATGCATGCTTGATAAATGCCAACCTTTGTGCAATGGGGAGTTATTTCAGATTGATGTACAACTCGTTCCTTTCACACTTTAATATAAAAAGGTCCCTGAAACCTTTATCTTTAATGCTTCCGTCTGTCAGTGCAGTGAAAGCTGTTCTGCAGTGAATTTGCCTGCACTGCAAAAATCTCATATTCAAGCTTTAAATTCAAATTGTTGTTGTAACAAGTAAAATACTGTTGGGCTTCAAATTGACTTTAAATGCAATTCCACTTGTTTACAGTTTGTATATGTCAGAAAACTTACTTATTCTAAAAAATAAAGCAGAAAAAGCTCCACTGTTATCAACAAGGTATTTTCTAAAAACTCATCATGCAAACTGATGCACATTGAATTTAGTGAATTAAAGTGTTGAAAGCCAAAGAAAATGAACTCACTTCTGTTAAGAAAATGACAAAAATCAGCCTTGAAACTGGATAAATGAACAGACTACAATCTGAATTATCTACAAAATATCTGAATGTTTGTGAAACTGCCAACCCACTCGAAAACATGATGGTGCAAGTCAAGATATTTAACCTGATACATAATAAATTCAAGTGTTTTATTGTTCAGGATTTCTAACTCTGGCACGGATCCTGATGCTGCTCATGGTTCAGATATCAGAGCAGGTTCCAATGACTCAGTGTGTCCACATGCATCGTAACGTGTGTGTCGTGTGTCTTACCTCGGTGTCGCCTCGGCTCTCGTCCTGCGGTGGAGATGTCTGTTGGAGCCGCTTCCCTTCCTGGTCATCGTCCAGCAGACCTACAGCACAATCTGCTAGGCTTGCACGCTGAGTCCGACTTATCTCAATAAACTGTGGAAATGCAACGCAGCCCCTGGCAGCGCTCTGCAGGAATAATCAGATAATTACTTGCACACTGAGCCAAAGAGAAGCCTGCGGGCCGCGCTGTGGAGGATGAAACAATGAAAGGAGTCTGTGGCACCTTCTGTCATATTGTATTATATTATCATTACTGTATTTCCATTCACAGTTTAGGCTTTTAGCCAAGTTCCTCACAGCGATCATACAACTGAATCTAATTCTATAAACCGAACTGATGCTCTGATTCTTGCAGGGAGGCAGAAAAGTGATGAAAAGCAAACGGGACAAAAAGTCAAAGGTCAGTGTTTCATCTAAATAAATGGCTGATGTATTTTTTTTTAGGTGCTTTATGTTTTAAATGAGAACTGTTGAAAGAAATACTGTTCAGGTGATAAAAGCAGTAAAATACCTAGAAAGATACGACCAAACTCTCAACATAACATATCTCATACAAATCTAAAGTAACCAGCTGAAGAAATTCAGTGGTTCAAGCTGCCGTCATGTGAAGTACTTCAGGGTGAGTCAGGACGCTGTGCCACTGATTACATATGTGTGGTGCTGTATAGTGCAACTACTGGTTAAGACAATCCTTGCCCGATTCTATAACACACCGCGTTACTTATGCATTATATATTCGTACATCAATATTTGTTGTAAAAGACTGCAGCCAAATTATCTAATAAATCAATTTCTTCTAACGTGTTCCTCCTGAAAAACTGGCTGCATGTGTGATCACATTCTGTGCAAAACTCTTTGCTCCCACCTGAAATCAAAACCAAAAGCTCAAAGATGTAGTTGCGCTTAAAAATATTACAAGTTCCGTCTTTTATTGAATTGTTTAAAACCACAAAAAAAAAAAAGACTGCGGTGCAGAATGTCTACTACCATCTACAGGATGCTTCATGACTTTTAAAAAATGCTTTGAGATGTTTAAGTGAAATGACTACAAAATATACAAGAGCACTGATGAGTTTAAGTGTAAACAGCCTAAAAACAGGCACATGGAGAAATCAAGTGATATGACAGAAAGCTTATGTACAAAATGTTTCTTTTCTACATACATCTGTAGCCTTACATCAGTCCTTTATTACAAAGTCTACAGAGGATAGTAGGAAAATCTCATCCACCTCGAGACTACAACTATTAAAAGTCATTTTCTTTTGACACTTAAAAAGTGTGACGTGCTTCCCTTTGAGTGTTTCTTAAAATCCTACTAACTACTAACAGCTCAAGCTAGCGGTTTATTAAAAATCCAAAAAAAAAAAAAAAAAAAATCTAAATGTGAGACGAGGCCAAGCAAGTTAAAACCATAAAATCCTCCTTTGTAAAATCTGTGGATTTTAGACGTGCATCTACACAAAGTCAGGGTGGATAAAAGAGCCTTTTATCTTTTGTTGCAGATCTGTCTCTTTATGTGCCTTTCGACACCCGTGCGGCCGTCTGATCCAGCAGAAGCAGTAGTCTCTTCAGGGTTTGCCATCCGTCCGGCAGAGGCGCGTCTGCAGCTCGACCACCACGCGCCTCATCAGGCCTCCCAGCCGATCGTGCATCTCAACGAGCTGCTGTGGCGAGCACTGACCGAGTTCCAGAGGCGTCACCCGACAGCTCAGGGCCTCCACCGCCGACAGCAGCTCTGCGGGTCTCTGTTCTCCGGCCGCCGCGTCGGGTGTCTGATTCCCGTCCTGCTCCGGCCTTCCACCGGCAGGAACCGGCTCGTCCACCAGCTCTGTTGCTACAAACGGGAAGAGGCCGTTGTTTACATACTTAAAAGTTTGACTTTGAAAAGATACTTATTCATGTAGCGTTTGATAACATGATCAATACCACATGTGGTGCTGGTACACGTGATAATATGAAATTAAAATAATGTATCTTAAGACTGATTTCCAGTTTGAGTCAAAGCATACATTTAAAAACAAAAAGCCTGAATACATAGGGAGAGTTTTTACACACCTAGTGTCTCTCCTGAGGTCTTGTCCTCCTCATCCTGGTTTTGAGGAGCACTGGTTTCCTCCAGCTCAGAGGTCATCATCTCCATTTCATCAAAACTCTTCAGCTCGTCACCACCTCGTCCTTTACGCTGGAAGAGAATTGTTTGACTGTCAAATACCTGTACCTCTATTTTTTTTTGTAAAATGTGTATCATCATTTGTGTTTGTGCTGTGTGATCTCAATCCTGTTGCAGCCGTCTATCCCGACATACCTGCTGTTCGTAGATTTTAAGTGCCTTCTTGACATTGGAGATCTTTGGGGAGCGAATCGGCAGATTCTTGATTTCAGTGGGAGTGAGAGCACTGAGGTCACCGACCGTTTTGATGTTTCTGGCGCGTACGAGCTGCCCAAAACCACGAGACCTATGAGGAGAACCAACACCGTTAACACACAGATGCACCTCATACGATGGATTTCATTTAGGCTTTACATGGATTCAAAAAGGATAAATGTGTGACCCAATAAAACATTTTCCTCTCAGTAACCCTGCACGACACTCACCACATGTTGGAGGATATCTGAGGCAGCACAGCTTCTACAGGTGTTGAGCAGCCAACCAGGGCAGGGTAGATACAGTCTCTGGAGACCGGCCGCGGCTCTTTGCTCATTTCAGAAATCTGAAAAAACAGAGTTGCATCTACCTTTGAGAACGACAGCCTCCAACTGTGAACCAAACTAAAACAATTAAAAGCTGCACTTGTGAATATTTCTAAACAGAACAGAATGGAATGAAAATGTGTTAAGTGTTGCTTGCAGAAGATGCACCCACAGAGAATTATCATCCAACTCTGCAGCTCTATGGAGCTTTTTAGCAAACCACCCACTCAACTTTATGTGTTTACAGCACCTTAAAGGGAAAGTGCACAGATTTTCCACATCAGAGTCTGTTTACAGGAGTACTAGTGTTTGTTTGAAATAAGTTGTATGATGCCTTTCTGAGGGAGCTGCGTGAAGTCTGAACGTCTTTACTATCAAAGCACAACTGAATCTTTGACCGAATGTAAGGATGAAGGAGGCGTGAAATAAAAAGGACCGGAGCTACAACGATAGTGAATATTGGACTTGTGGACAGAAACATGACTCAAAATGAGCATTAATGTTGCTCCGTGTCTACTGGGTGTTTAAAAAGGCCGTTCTGTGTGTGTGTGTTCTTTGCCAACATGTTAGCCAGGACAGCGTCTGTCAGCTTGTTGAAAATGCTGACAACAATAAATGTTGATTTTTCAGTTGTGTGCATACCAGGCATTTCTTGGAGCTCTTGAATCCTGGACTGTGCAGATTTCTGGGACTCAGGATCAGCAAGCCCTTTGTTGGAGTAGTGATGTACTAGAATAAGGAGCAGAAGGGCATCAGGTTATATAAAAGCAGAGGATTTGCTTAATAAAAAGGGTTTGGTTCATGTGTATTAGAAATATGGCAATCAGGAAATATAACGGCCTCATTCATACCTTCGGCTGTGGGATACTGCTAATTTTGGATCTTCTGGGGGAGCTGGTTCTGACGGCAGGGCTGCGACGATCAATGTCGTCGGCCGTTTCCTGCTGTTGGATTGGATCAGCAAAAGACACGCGTCTGAACTGAAAAGTTTAAAATAAAGTTACTTTCACCCACATTACAAACAAACAACGAAACAAGTTCAGGTTTTTGCAGGGGAACTTTTGGAATTTGTGCATTTTGACCAAATGTATTTTACAAGAGCTCTTACTTTGACAAGAGGCGAGGGAGTCTCATCCTCTAGTGGTCTCTTCTGGCCCTTCTTAAGAATACTGGTGGATGGGGAGGCCGAAGGAGACCAGGTCCCTCTGGTCCTGCCACTGTTGGGGCTTTGGCCGACATCAATCATCATTAAGGCCTCCAGGTCCTTCTGCTTCGCCGGAGAACCCAGAAAAACCTCTTTGCTTGTCGATTCTGACAACACTGAAGGGTTGCAAACATCAGTCAGAGCAGCTTCCAAATTGGCTACTACATCGTTCTCAGTGTTGGCGGTCTGAGTTTCCTCCTCATCCTGACCCTCCTCATCCTGACCCTCCTCATCCTGACCCTCCTCATCCTGACCCTCCTCAGTCTGGGTTTTACTGTCTTTATCGCTCTCCTGTAGAGGTGTGACGTCGTCACCGGCACTGGCCTCTGTGTGCTGGTTTGTTGATTTGTCTTCTTCGATGGAGGCTGACTCTTCCTCTTCCTCCTCCTTTGAAAAGTCCTCTATGACATTTGGACACTCCATCTGGTTTGGTCCAGTAGAGGTACTGTGACTGTCTTCAGCTGTGTCCTCCACTGGAACAACTGGATGTTCTTGGTGGTTTGAATCTGAATCATCGTTCTGTTTTTCTTCAACATCGACACCAGGCTCAAACACTTCATCCGCTGTCTCCTCTGAAGACTCTGACTCCTGCAGTTTCTCTGTTGTCTCATCAGGGGGCGCCAGTGTGTCCACAGCAGATAACACTGACAGGTCATCAGGCAACTTTTCCTGAATTTGTTCAGTGATGATCTCAACGGATTCAGGCATTTCAGCAGATTGCAAGTCCCCAGTGTCACTTTCATGTGAAGAGGTATTGTCGACATTTGTTTGAGAGTCCTCCTGTCTTTGCTCCTCCTTGCGAGGCGACACATTGGTCTTCGTTGTGTCGTCGGTCTCAGTTTTCTCCACAACAGCATCAACCTCTACTTCCATTGGTGATTCTTCACTATGTTGCTCCTCGATGTCACATGTAACCTGGAGCGATTCAGAACCCTGCAAATCTTGGCTTTGCTGTGAATCCTCTAATTCTGTTGTATTTTTAGCTTCAATGCTTTGTGTATCGGCCTTTTGAGAAGTATCAGGATCATCTTTTAACATATTATTAACTTTGTCTTCTTTAGATTCAACAGCAAGAGGACTCTGAAGGGACAATCGAGGTTTCCGCCCTCTCTTTTTGGGCATAGGGGGAGTTTCTCTGGTCTCTGAGGATTCAGACCCTGAGGTCTCTATATTGGCTACCAACCCCTGAGAAGATCTTCGTCTTGTGAATCTACCGCTACCTCGGGAGGACTTTGTTGATCCTGCATTATCTAATGACTGAGAACTCTCTGGTGTTGAGCTAGGACTTGGCTCTTGTACTTTGCTCCTTCTGGTCCTACCTCCAATTTTGGCCTCTGCCTGACCAACGGCTGACAATGCTGCCTGAGAACTGGACCTACTCTGCCTTCTTAATGAATCCTTATTTTCACTTTTATCTTCTGACTCTGACGCCTCCGATGATGCCTTGCTTCTTCTGGATCTACGCACTGACTGGCTATCAGACGATGAGGGTGTGATCACTTGAGAGTCCTCTTGACTAAGGTTGTCATCTGTGCCTTGTCTTGTTTTGCGTTTGTCTCTGACCTTTGATTCATTTGGCAACTTGTTCGTTGTACTTGTTCTATCTTGGGACTCGTCATTAGACGGAGAAAAAACGACAATCTCAGAATCTCTCTTCTCCTTCTTTTCTATGGGCTCAAACTCTTGGGATTTGCCACCAGTTTGTGGAGGAGTAGTGACTATTTGAGAATCTTGCTTGAAGGTATCACCATCTTTTTCGGTCTGTTCTACAAGCTCAATCTCTTGGGATTTGCCACCAGTTTGAGGAGAAGTAGTGGTCATTTGAGAATCATTCTTAAGGTTATCACTATCTTTTTCGGTCTGTTCTACAAGCTCAATCTCTTGGGATTTGCCACCAGTTTGTGGAGAAGTAGTGGTCATTTGAGAATCATTCTTAAGGTTATCACCATCTTTTTCGGTCTGTTCTACAAGCTCAATCTCTTGGGATTTGGCACCCGTTTGAGGAGAAGAAGAAGTCATTTGAGAATCATTCTTTGGCTTATCATGCTTTTCCGCCTGTTCTACAAGCTCAAACTCATGTGTGGCAGTTTGGCTGGACTCTTCTTTGTCAGGCAAAACCCTTTTCTTCATTCTTCCGTCTTCCTTAGTCTCCGATGATGATTTCCGCCGCCGACTGTGCTTACCCTGGGACTGGATTTCGTGATCAGACTGTGTGTCAGTTTGGCTGGAATCATGCACTCTGGTACTTCGCCTTTTGGGTTCAGGGTCATCAATGAACTCCTCTGAATTGCTGTACAGTTTGATCTTCTTGCTTGGCCTACCCTGAGAGTTGGTTTGGCTGGACTCACTCTTGTCCCTCCGAGCCCTTGTTCGTAATCGATCTCTGCCACTGTCCTCCTCAGCCTGCTTACTTCTCGTGTTTGGTTTGCTTTGCATTAAGCTTGACTTTGGAGAGTCACGGTTAGGTTCCACTCCAGAACGTCTCCTTTTGACTTTCGTGTATTGCTCATCCCGTTCCCCGGGGTCTTCTCCAGGCAGCAGAGGTCTGACTCTGTAACGTCCAGACCGCCTGGGTTCGCCTGGAGAAGTCTGGGACATAGAGGATTGAGAATCATCCAGAGTCTGTTCAGAGTCCTCTTCCTGGCTTGAGGTTTTCATTTCCTCTAACGCAGAAGACATTTTTGTACTTTCCTTTCTCTCCACTTCAGTCTGGGTGTCCGGGATAACATCTTCGTCCTCTGTTGTGTCACTGGGAAGTCTGTCAGTGAGCCTTACAGGCTCACTTTTTGTCGAGTCTTTTGGCCTTAGAGGGGACTCAGGTGCATTGTTCATGGGACACTGTGAGTTCATGTTTCCTGTCTGAGTGGACGGGGAATCCTGAGAGTTTGGACCAGTGGATGTCCGGGAAGACGATGTCTTTTTGGTGTTGGCGCGTTCTTGGCTATTTGACGTCTTTATGAGGGGACCTGTGAACGTGGACCCACTGCTGGGGCTGGCAGGCTTTCCTTCAGCATACTTCTCCAGAGTGATAAATGACTGACGGCGACTGTTGGGTTTCTGGGGAGTCCCTGAGACCAAATCTGAAGAGCCAGAGATGTTGGGACTTGTGCCTTCTTTAGGCTGCATCTCCGAGTCTTCTGCTCCATCATCACTCTTGGCATCATCCACCATAGAAACATCTGCTGACTCAGGGATCATCTCTTCCTGCTCGTGGTTTTCTGTCATGTTTTCTGTTGCTTTTGGGCTATTATGGTCTTGAGTGTCCTTTATTAGAACTTCAGCTTCCTTCTCATTTTCCACGTCTTCCTGAGGGACCTGAAAGAAACCAAATGCAAGTAACTAAATGTGTCTGTAGGTGATATATAGAAAGACATCAGATCAGGACAAACAGAGATGCTCTCTAAGTGTGCATAAGAAGAAGTTCAGTGACATTTTGATGATGAAGAGATTGTTTTTTTTGTTTGAACCAGGGACAAGTCTCAAATGCAAATTCAAATCCTCACAGGTATGACTGATGTAAAATGTTTCAGGGCTCCAAAAGCAATTCATCATGTAGAACCTCATCAAATGGTGACTGGTATGAAAGAGGGAAACATTTCAGGCTTTCTTCTTTTACTGTAGACATTTGCAGTCTGAACAGTTCCTTTTCTGACAGTTCAGAGTTACTGCAGTAACTTCAATTTCAGTCGCAATGCTCCAGACCTTCTCAGCCTCTAAATATATGGAGGTCATCAAGTTAATGACACAAGAACTTACAGTTCCATGAAAACCAACCAACCAACCTAATTTAAAATCTGTGTGTGAAATCACACACACCGTAAAGACAACGTGCTGTTGCTTTATTGTTGTTTGGAATTCATTCCAACAGTACACACATTTCATAAAACAGGTAAAGTTGATATCCGTTTTTACCGTGCTCTGTACATTTAACCCTATAACTCCAGTTGCAGTTAGGCCCAAACTACATGTGGCCTGTGCAGCTATAAAGTCCTGCAAGTAACAATCTACAAGATGTTTTTGTTTTAGTTTATAGTCGCTTTGGCAGAATGAAAAACAAGCCCCCAATGGAGTCCTTTCCTGGCAGAGTTGATACTGTTTTGCCTATGATTGGGATTGTGTGTTTCACTACCTTGCCAGGAGCCTCTTTGGTAACATTGTCAGCTTGTTCATTTGGCAGTTTCTCCCTGTGTGGAAGGAAAAAAGAAGAAAAGGTTTATTATATGAAAGCTGTGTTTTTAAAAAAAATGAGAGCAGGGATTTAGCTTGATTCTCAGAACTTACAAAGAGTCTTCTTGGCTCTGTGTGTACTGGGTGAAAACCGTCGTATCCAGAGAAGCATCAAGGTTGTTGTACATGGCAGGGATGTCAACCCTGTGCCAAAAAAAACAAAAAAAACATTAGTTCTACACAAGACTGACAACATGGACACTCTAAAGACGTGCCACTGATGCACAAACAGACAAATCTAACCTTTTAGTCCTTTTCACCTCCTTCTGGTGCTCCGTCAGAACTCGTTCCTTCGTCTCAGGGGGAATGAAAACAAAGTCGATGGAGGCCTCTTCCTCCAAAACCTCTCTGCGAGGAGGCTTGGGAGAGCCAAAGTCCAG
Source organism: Lateolabrax maculatus (assembly GCA_031216445.1). Lineage (NCBI taxonomy): Eukaryota > Metazoa > Chordata > Actinopteri > Acropomatiformes > Lateolabracidae > Lateolabrax > Lateolabrax maculatus. Next base: position 3,368,392 of record CM062208.1, on the reverse strand, counting down.
CTTTGTCTGTTTAAGGGAACACAATTAAAATCAGCTGTGCGATAGAAAATAAAAAGTCTGAGTAGAATATATAGTAGCTGTAACTCTGTCTTTGCACGGTCACACGATGCTTTCTCTTATTGCAGAACGGGATACTTCCCATCTTACTTAAACACGTTATGCCGAGCTCCACTTTAAAAAGAAAAAAAACAACAAAAAACATTCATGTTGCCAGTGATATAAAAACAGCTGGCAAAGCAAATGTATGTGCCAGCACAGAAATCGGTGACTCTGCAGTCACAAGTAGTATACATATCCATAAATCAAAATCTTACATTTTGCTTTTAGTGTGCATGTAATATATTTCTGCCTCTAATATATGCCTAATCATTTTGTCTTAAAAACCGAGGAAGTGGTAAAATCCCTCAGAGTCCGTGACAAAATTAGAATCTGTGTTTCGATCACAGACCAACAAATATAATGAGCAACATCTTTAATCTAAATACACACATGGATTAGATGACCAATCAACACGTCTAACAGTTAACATGTATGTTGACCTGTGTATGCATTTAAGTCAACTGTTTTATACAGAATAAAGATGAAACAAAGGCCACTGGTCAAACTTAAACCAGAGACAATCACAAATCACACAGTTTCTCGTAGTATTTAATTCTTTTACACACTGTTATCACGTGCGCATTAGACAACATACTGGACATTTTGTTCTTATGCTGTGAGAGGATTGGCTTTTCTCGGATCAACTGCCATCTCCAGACCTGGCGTGGTGCCTTCCAGTCGTTATCAATCATGTTTGATATTTCAACAGCAGTCCAGTATTGGAAGTTAACACGGAATGACACTTTTTTCTGACGCTGTCGAGACATAAATTTAGTATGGAAAACACAACGCGTCCCTCATGAAACACAGTCTGGTCTGAGTCTAAACTTACAGAAACTGGCTTGGAGGTCTTCGCAGAGCTTCGGTCCTTCAGCTCAGCAGTCTTCCCCAGCAGCGAGTCCCTCTTCCCCACGGATGAAACAGGCATCCCGCTGAGCTTCGTCTCCAACTGGGAACTTTCACTCTGAAGACACAAACAAGATCAGCCACAAATAACAACAATGAGAACGGAGAGAGCGGTCAATAAAGCTGAAATCACAACACTAAAAAAGGTAAAAGCAACTCACTGAGTATTGTCCACTGAGCTCATCAGGAACAAGGACAACCTCAAAGCCGGGAAGAATGATCGGAGTCTTCTGTTTCACTTGACTCAGTATTGGTCTGTGTAAAGAAAATGGCAACATTGATAAGATTACTGTAAGTCAACTTAAACGTCTTCTATTGCCTTTCCCCCATTGTAGCAGTATGTTATCATCATGACTTTATAGATAGACATAAAGCCCCACATACATTTGGCCTCTTCCTCTGGTTCAAAATGTTAAATATGGCCTAAAGATTTTCACCTGATCTCAACGGGGTACGAGAGGCTGACTGAGTTGGCGAAGGTGGCGTTCCAGAACTGGGCGACTGAGGTGCGGAGATGCTTGTTCTTGTGGGGGAACAACACACAAAGCAGAGGAGAAAGCAGAGCCAGGAGCTCATCGTCGTACGCAAAAGTAGAGCGGGTCTGCAGGCAGCCGAGAACCTCACAGAGAAGCTTCTCCAACTGCAGGAGGCAGAGGGGGAAAAGGCAGACAGTTAATGCTTTAAAAATGAAAAAAAAAAAAAAAAAAACAACTTAAAAACTGGGCACCCGTTTGACAAAGACCCACCTTTCCCAGAAGCTGCGAGGTGAACTTGGGCGGCTCACTGGCTGCTTGTTTGTAGAACAGGGTGAGAGGTTGAATCAGAGTAGTCAGGGCTTCTTTGACAGTGTTGGCGATAACGAGGTTGGTGAAGAGAGCAGACAGGATGGAGACCAGGGCCAATCCTGTGGCTTCAGAGGACGCCTCGGGGCCCTCCAGGTAAACCTCTAGACACTGAAGCAGCAGGGACTGGAAGGTGGACAGATTCCCCAGGACCTTATTCCTCTTTCTCATCCAGTTTACTGGAGTGTGAGGAGCTGGAAGAAGAAGAGTGAAAAATAGTGAATTCTCCATTGAATCTACCTGTGAAGACTGAAGTAAGGTTAGCGTAAGTTCTTACATTTCGTCTTTTGTTGAAACTGAGGCGTGTACGGAGAGAAGTCCACACACTCGACCATGACTTGGAGGATACTGGCTACAGCATTTAATGTTGAAGGAACCTGGAGGATCAACAGCATCGATAAGTCAAACCAGGGGTGTTTTCAAAATAATGTAAAACAATATTAATTTCTCAAAATCACAATGTTTTAATAAATTAAGGTTTTGTTTTATTTAAACTTCCAGATTAGATTCAATTGTGGGAAAATTTTTCCAATGACAGTAGCAACAAACATAATCTTTAAACTTTACTCAATAACAAGGTGATGAAAGTAGCAACAAAAGAACTGGCACTCAGTAGTAAAGTCTTTCTGATCTTTACAACAAACAGTTGTTAAAGAAGGCAGAATCCATTTTATCTGACCATACCTACCCCCTGCACTTTGATTAATTTAAGTTCCTGCCTCAGACGACCATTAGCCAAATCTAACAGATATAAAGTCTCTTCACCCCTTTTCCATTTCACTGCTCAACCCCGTAAAGTACAGGTGGCATCAGCACATCTAGAGCCTGCTTCTCCCTTCTTTTTTCATTAATATTGAAACATTTGTATTTCATGTGTCTGTTTTACATGTATATTGTGTATTTTTATTTTATTTTGTGTGTCTCGCACTGTGTTCCTGTTCTTATTGCTACTGTGGCAGAACCAATTGGCCCTCAGGACAAATAAAGATCTTGACCTTTTTATTTTGAAAATACTTAATGTGACAATGAATCATTTCAAATTTAAAAGCAAATTCTGAAAAAAAATAAATAAATAAATAAAATTACAAATCACCATTAAGGCGTCTTTGTCTATTGCAGCTGTCATCTTTGCACAGAGCTCCTCGCAGCAGATGTTCTCCTCAGCGGTGACGACCAGCGCTGAGCAGCGGGCGAACACTTTGTACAGCTTGGACCACGCAGACAGCATCGACTTCTGGGCCGCCTGCGCAAAACACAGGGATCAGAATCAGACCATTCGCTTTCTGTCCAATTGAAAAGGGGATTCACGACGGCCGTGCAGGTAAAATAAAATCATAAGACAAACAGACCTGCTGCAGCGGTGTGCCATGCAGTAGGTGCGTAACGGGGAACAACAAGGCAGAGTGCATGGCACTGAAGTTGTGCTCCAGAGCGTCACCTTGGTTGACTTCATTAGACTGTAAAAGTAAAAAAGAGGTGATTGAAAATGTTACTCGTGTGAGATTAAATTTATTTAGTGCTCTGCTGGCACGCTCGCTTAAAGCTGTCAGAGGAAAAACATTACTCTGCAGTAAGTGATCACAGCCTAATGACTAGTGTGATTGTGTTTTTACCTTTATTCAGGTAAAAATAAAAATGAAATGCTTCTTTTCGATCGTGGAACTTATATTATTAAGTTACAGATTAGTTTATATATTGTTTTTTTAGATTATAGCCACTAAACAACAACATTGGCCATAACTGCCGCTGCTCCTCCGCCTACCTGTGTGATGGTGTCGGTAAGCGGGCTGACCATCACACTCCACATCCTCCACAGATGCTCCTTGTTCTGCAGAGACCCGGTGCTGCGTTTGATGGCGCCCAGCACGGCCTCGCCAAACGCCAGAGGGGAGGTGGGGCCCGACAGGCCGCAGCCCACCAGCGTTTGAAGGCACTGAAAAAACCTGCAGACGGAAAGACATCAAGCAACACTTAATATAAAGAGTGTGTACCACATTCATAAATACACATAGTTCTACATCTGAGGACTTTTTTATATAGCTTAAGTTACAATATAAATCAATATAATGTATGTAATGTATTGGTGGATTAATCAGGCTCATCCTGCAGATTACATTTGCACATTAGCACATAAATGTTTAAACGCACCCACGTGTTTTATTTATTCATCCGCATCTGAAATTATTAGTGTTTATAATTGTTCCAGGTCATTTCAGACTGAAACTAAATAGGCAACTGAGATTAAATCAGCAGAGATTAAATCTCACGTACGTGAATAAATAATAAACATTAAACCCACCTCTCGTCCTCTATGTAGGCTGAGAGCATGCTGCTGTTGTAGAGGAGAAGAATGAGGAACAGAGCCGGTGTGCCCTGAGGAATGAAACACATCGTTTAACCAAGCCTCTTTATGAATATGTCCTTGAATACTGAATATAAAATGTGTGTCAAACAGTGGACCAAGAGGCACTCACATTTAACACGTCCATCTTTCCCACTTGATAGGAGGCAGAGCCAAGGACTCTCTGGGGAATACCTTCCACCGTGGCCTCAAACAGAATCTGAGGTTAAAGATTTAACAGTTGAATGGAGCAGAGATATTTGGATTTTAGCCATTTTACACACACAACAACTTCTAGAGACTGCAGCAGGACAATACAATTCAAAAAGATTTTCAAATCACAGTTTAAAGCATCCAGTCGAGGCTTTAATGATGCACCAAACCTTACAGGTTGTTGATATAAATGATTAAATACTACCTGTACAAAATGCCTGTTGTGAAGTTTTATAATACTTGAAATATATAGTTGTTTATAACTTATTTCTGGACAGCCTTGAGTTTTTAAACCAACTTTAAGTTTTAGTCACGATGAATCATAAATACAGAATATGACATTTAAATGAGGTGCAATATATGAATGAATAACTACGTGAAAGATGTGAAGGTTCTTTTGATCCGTCTTACCAGGACTTTGTCTGCAGGCAGAGCTTCAGAGGTGACGATGCTCTGCAGAGCCTGAAGCATCAGTGTCAGTACTTCACAGCCCTGACGCTCCTTCTTACTACCTGCTGACAGCAAGGGACGACATTAATCTCAAAAACTCACCGGCAGAATGCCTCATGCAAGCAGAATAAAACCTTTTGACGCTTTGCATGAGCAGGAAATGTGTCTAGTTCAGGAGAAGAGAGTCATCATCGGGGACGGACCCCTCAGAGTTTTTTTCTCTTCACAGCAGTCCAGACCACGAGGCGCTGAACGCTCTGACTTAAACTGATGACAGTGGGAGTGGGTCGGGCAGGAGACGAGGATGGAGGTCTCACCGGTCCTCCCCCCAAATGACAGAGCCCAGACCCAATCAGAGTGCTCTATGTGGCGCTACGAGGCGGGGAACCACAACTTTAAGAACCCGCCATGCTGAGCAGCAGCCACAATAACCAGTCATCTATTAAGACAATAACATAAAGCAGTGGGAGTATGACTCATTAGAAATTTTATTGATTTAAGATTGTTTGCATTTGATGAGTTGAAAAGATAAAACAGATGCGCGTCATGTTCATTTGAATTTCTTTGGTCGTACTCTCCATATCACATGTGAACAATACAGACTTACTGCCAATCAAGATAACTTACCAGACTCTATGGTCAAGTTGACAAACCGGACAAGACTCGTCCATATGACAGCCAAAAGAGAATCTGTAGGAGTAGAAGTAGAAGTTACTCCAACTGGACTTCTTGGGTCATATTTCTTTGTCTCTCAGGTACCTGAAACAACGCTGCCCCCTGCATTGTTCTAATGCACGGTTAATTTTGTTTTAAATGATGAGAAATGACGATACTGCAACAACCAGGTTAATTAAGTGCATGTAAACGTTTTACAGTTTTATTCACTTAAAATCAACCCACTTGCTGCCAACTTCTTTAGTTTTGTCAAGTAAAAGATTTAAAAACAAATTGTCAAGAACCGCCGTTTCCATATTTGTGAACATTTACGCAAGCATAACCTCCTACAGTTTAATAATATAACAATAAACTTAATTCAATCTCTGGTAACAGTGTCTGACGTTCTGCCAGATGCTGAATGGAGGAGACGGTATTCCATCTAACTTTAGATCTACACAACCTGGACTGCTTAGAGAAAGGAAGTCTCATTTACGTGACTGAAAAGAGCGTCTGTGGGGAATTTCAATCAACTCAGTCAAATAAAGCTGTGACGTTTACCTGGAGCTTCGTTGCCGATGTTGGTGAATCCATCTCTGATGTTGGAAGTGAGCACAGCAGCATGTTTAGTGAAAGAGGAAGCACCGGAGAGGAGCGGGTGGTTCAAGGGCTCTGCAAAGAAAACAAATTATAATCAAACCAGGTTGAAGATGACCATGTGCCTGAGCAGGTCGGCGCAAATGTATGAAGAGGCTGTTTGCACCAAGTAGGTGGCATGTGGCTCTGACTCGCACCAAGACTGAGGATGAGTTTGTTCTTTGCTGCTGTGGCAGTAGCGTCTGGTCCCAGGAAATAGTGGAGCAACATCTCCAGGCCCAGCAGCTGGATGGAGGGGAAGGTGGAGGGGGTGTGGACGCTGGAGTTCAGGCTCAGCCGAGACGTATTGGCCTGGCAGTTGAAGGCTGGAGTGCCTGCAATAGGAGGAGGAAGAAAACATACAAATTACAGTCTCCATCTTCCTTGCTCACTCTCAACTTCAGTCATTGTGTGATCTGGTCTAGGGGACTGACAGGCCTGGGTGGAGGGAGGTGGGTGTAGAGACGTACCAGTCTTGGGAGTGCCAGGTATCCCGGCACCATTTTGACTGACAGCCCTAGAAGGGGTTCCCGGGAGCGAAGGGGAGTCGGATCCCATGACGCACTGGAGCAGAGGGACAGAAACCTGGAAAGACAGAGAGACAAACGCTGTTCACACTTCACGTGTTAGTGCATCATATCTAACCTACAATGTCCTCCTATCATGAACAGGCTGTCTGCAGCTTTCATGATGAGGTCAAACGTGTGACCTCTGAAGGCCTTTTTCACATCATAAATTAAGAGAAAATATAGAAAAAGAAGCATATCTTAAAGTGATTAGTTATTGAACAACTGTAAATGTGTTTAAGAAGACTGAACGCATGATAAATCCGGGTTTGACCCATTGTCGAGGTTTATTTTCTTCTACTTGAAATAACTAAAAATAAATAACCACTATGAGGTTCGTAGGAACCAAACACTGAGACACAGAAAAACAAAACTCTCTACTTCATTTAATAATAATATAGTTTATTCTTTGGATTGCAGAAAGTACAAAACAAATCTGGGAACTACATACGCTCTGGTAAGCACGGGTCAAGGTGACCTTCTACCTGCGGGACAGGCGGACCCCGCCACACAGACTGTCCTGTCCCTCCCTCGTGATAAAAGTGGTTATCAGCAAACTTCCCAGACTCTGCACACCAACATGGCCTTGGCTCTCACCATGTCTGTGTGTTACTTTCTGATCATAATTCAATGTTTTTCTTTGATTAAAATGAACACATGTTGGATAAAAAAAATAGATGATGTAAATAATACAATTTCCTTAAACACCAGTCATGAGACTACACCTGTAGTATTTTTACAGATAAAAGATCCCAACTGCTAAACTGTACAAATACACAAAATTCAACAACTTTCATTGTCTCTGCACACAGTTGTGAATGTGAACCAACAAGCAGACACCTTTTTTATTAACCAACATGTTTCTTTCTTCATGCCGCTCTGACTTTGACTAAAGACTAAAAAATGTCTTGATATCTGCATCAAAATAAGGTTGACTGAGAGTTACTACTATATGTCTTTCCATTAGATAAAAAAATGTTTCCATGACCTTTGGATATAAACAATTCTATAAATGTATGAATGTGTACATTTGTCTGAAAATGTTGCACCGCAGACTCAAACTTAGTTGGTTATACTAAATGTATTTAAAGTAAGCACAGAAACGATCAAAACAATAGTTAAAACATCCTTTTAAGCAGCTTCTTCCAATAGAGCTGCCCAGAGGGTGCAGGTCCTTAATATTTAGAAACAATCCTAAAGATAATGAGCGTAATGTGGGATCTATGTCTTGTTTCTGCTCGAGCACCCTGGCTGGGATGGGTGAAAGAGGCGTATCAGTGGTTGAGAGAGAAAGAGGCGTCACCTGATCAAAGTTGGCCGACAGGTTGGACCCGAGCTGGACCACCAGGTACCACCAGACCTCCACCTTGGTGAGCAGCAGGGCCTCGGTCCTGACGTTGATGGATGCGAGGGGCTGCATCAGGAGCTTCATTCGTTTGCTACTGCACAGGATGTCTTCAGGAGAGACGTGTAAGAAATTAAAAGCTCAGCCTGTGTAGTTTAATTTTAGAGCTGAAAAACAGAATTAGCCTGAGGAAAAAAATAAAATAAAAAACTGGGACCAGAGAGTCGGTGGCTCACCTGGATTGAGGGCAAAGTTATCTATGAGGCTCTTCCAGGCGATGAAGGCGATCTTCTTGATGGTAGCAGAGGAGCTGCGGAAACCAAGTTCCTCCAGATGCAGCAGGGAGTTGATGAAGGGACCTCCTCTGTGCAGCAGCTGTGTAGGAAATCCATTTTAAAATCGGTTTGACATGACCAGCTGAAAAATGATCTCCTTTAGGACTTTTAGTCCATCTTAAATGCAGATCTGGTCCATGTTTAAGTAAAATGCTCTGCATATTGGAAGAGGTAAGAACTGGCTTTCAGCAGGGACTGAAACAATTAATCGATTTTGTGGATTCAAAGAAAATCAAACAATCATCAGATAATTAGATTATAAAAAGTATCGTTAGTTGCACAACAATTACAAGTTCTTAAAAATGCAAGGACGTATGACTGATGGATATTGACATCTGACAGCCAGCCGTTACTCATGATTAGGAAACCTTTCAGAGACAACGTCACAGTCCCGCAATGATTAGCCCAATAAAGAGTCCAATCCAACGCTATATTGTAGGCGTAGGTTAAAATTTGCAGCACTTTGACAGCTAAATAGCGCCGTCTTAAAAACCCAATCGGTGATCCAACTATGACATACAGTACACACACACACACACACACACACACACACACACACACACACACACACACACACACACACTTTACCTTCCCAAGCAGTTTCACAAATAGGGGCCAGAGCTTCAGGACATTGGTTTCATTCTTGGACATGAAAAGCTTCTGGAGCTCTGGGACCAGTTTCTGTGAGGACAAATACAGGAAAGTCAGCAGACTTACTTAATTCGCTCGGTTTTGTTTGTTTGCTCTTATTGCCAACCTTCCTCTTATTAAAACACATTTCTAAGACGAAAAGGAACTAACTAATGAAGCACCGTCACAGATACTCACTGAGGACATCATTGGTTCGATGATGGCAGCCACCTCCATCTGTTTCTCCAGGAGAAGGGGCATGCCCATCTCCATGGCTGCTGCGGCCCGTAGACGCACCTTGGAGGCAGAGTGGACCACCAGCGGGATGATGAACTTCGCCCATCGTACCACTTCCTCACCCATCGAGGCCGGCACTTGCTCCAGCAACCTGTAAATAAACAGGGAAACTTAGAACCAACACTTGCAATCACAGTCAAAATAGAATGATAAATTACGCTAAATTAGGTTGTTTCAGCGTGCACATGTACAGTAGCTATAATGCCAACAATGCAAGGTTACTGTTAGTTTACAGCATTCAGGGAAACAGACGAGTGCTATCCAACTAGTCTATTTCAGAACATAAAAGACAAACTAAACTCTGTGAAACTGCAACACAATAATTTCCCCTCACAATAAATAAAGTTCCAGTTTGAGACAGATATGCTGCTGCTTCAGACTGTTACCATAGAGGGTTTTAAAATTACCTAAACCTTGAACAAGAGGCATATAATACCAGGACACATCTACTTTTGCCAGGTTGACTAATGCTTGTAAACACATTATTAAAAAAGGCCTAAATTTTCAATTATGGTACGGTAACATATTATTCACCTATGACATTGAATAGAAGAACATTCTTGTAATTCATACGGTCAAAAAGAGACAGAACGATTCTTTAATACTGCACGAAAAAAACAAGCAAAAGTATATACATCTCGCTCTCAATGGTAAATTGACAAAGTATGTCGTATTTGTACTCTTTTGCACATTTATTAGTCAACTACCGATAACAACGGTGACTTGTCAACATCACCCAAGGAGGATCGATTCATGACTTGTTTGCAACTCTACATATTTCGATCCAACAAAGCATTAACACGACCTGTTGTTCTTTTTACCTGATAACAACATTCAAGGCCTCATGCTCCATAACCACAGACTGGACGTCCTCTCTGCTCCACACACTCTCCAGTGTGGCCAGTATCAACGACACCTGAGTGAGCAAAGCAACATTGATCAATACACCAGCATTGTGACACCTTTCACCTCTATAATAACGTCATATCTCCCTGGATTTAAATCTCTGCTGATGCTCACTTTTTTGGCAACAACATCTGGAGGAAAGCTCTGTTTGGAGATGACCCATAATGCTCTGGTGCACGTGTTCTTATCGGTCGACTTTACCACCAGCGAGCAAAGTGCTGATAGTATTTCTGCTGCAAACGTTTCTGGAAAAAAACAAAAAGAGAATCACCTTCAGCAGCAATTACTTTCCCACAGAAGTTAATCCCACCAAGTCACGTCTGAAATAATAATAATGAATAAATATGTAAATGAATGTACCAGGCACTCCAGAGACAACACGAGAATGGTACACACAAAACCCTAAAGCTTGCAAGGCAGCTTGGCTCAGCTCCGCATTCGGACTGGTTATGTGAGCCTGGAAATAACATGAGACAAGACCAGAATAAGGCATCATAGATATCAAGAGCTTTAAAATCAATATGGGAGATTCAGAGGTTCCTCCAGCTTTATATGTATTAATGATGTGAAAAAGACTCACCAAGGTGGCTTTACCCAAACGAGAAAAGTGCTTTTCAACTGCGGGGAGAAACTGGCGGCCCTCCTCTCCGCTGAGCCGACTGGAAAAGAAAAGGAAATTGTTCTTACTCAAATTGTAATTGTAACTGAGGCAACACGACGTCTGACATGTCCAGAGGACGTTCAAAGACCAGCAGCAGCGACGCACTTGGCAATGGTGAGGTAGGCGTCCGTCTGCTCAGACTGCTCCGCAGCGCTGTCCTCCAGAGACTCCAGCAGGGGGAGGAAGCTGGAGCTGCTCGGAGGCACCGCCGTCGCCATCATTATTACTCGCCTCCTCTAGACCTTCAAAAAGAAAAGAAAAAAAGAAAAAAAAAGAGACACACGGAAAAAAGGAAAGAGTTAAGAAAAGAAACAGAAGCCATGTTGGAAAACAGAGAAAGAGCAGGAAGAGGCTGAACCAGGTAATTCCCAAGAAACCAAACAAAAGAACAAAAAGTCTTTAAAATGCTTTGTGTGTCTTAACTACTGTAAGTTCTATGTAAAAATGCATTAAAGTTTAGCTCAATCTAATAGGAAAGCTTCAGCAAGAGCAGGAACGATCACAGCGATCGATTACTTCTTCAAGATGCAGCGCAGGTGTTGCATCTACATGAAAGAATTTGAAACAATCCTTCAAACTGTTGGAGGGAGAAATGCTGTTAAAAAGTAGCACATCTGTGCAGCTGTCGACGGCCGCTCTCGCCCAATGAGTCATGGACGGCTTCATGGCTTTCAAGTTGAAGTATTCATTTTACTATAACATGAGACGAGAACGAGCAGCAGATCCTCACTTTTAGAAGCAGGAACTGGTGAATGTTTGACCTTTTTTTTGCTTGATATGACAATAAAAAAAAAAAGGTTACCTTTGTTTTGATTACCAAAATAGCTGCTAGACGTTGCTTATTTACACACAGACTTCTGTTCATTTTCAGAGGTGAACTAACGTACATTAAGGCGCTGCAGATATTTTCTGCATGTCGACAGTGACATTTGAACTTTACAGAAGATCAACATATTGAATTGCAAGGGTCAATAAAGCTGATTTTACAGCTTATCAAACATTTAGCAACTTGCACGAGCCTAAAAAGATAACTTACAGCCTCACATTACCTAACATATATATATACAGAAAAAAATAGCTTAAATCAGATCCACACACAGAGGATTACAGATGTTTAAAAGAATCAGTGCATTTCTAATCCAAACAGTAAATAATGAAGTGTGAGGCCTAAACTCAGTGATTATGATTGTGTCCACTTAAAGGCTAATGCTTACCACAAACATGTACATATACGTCGAGGCCACCTCACACAGCTGGAATAACATAATCTAACACAACATAAAGGACGTACCTCAGTGAGAAGTATGCAAAGATGCGTTCAGGCTCCAGATCTGTAAACATGAGGACAAATGAAGGAGGTTACGACACATGTAAGCTGATGTAAACACTGTGTGTGGAGGCTAACTTCCTCTCGGACACCCCGGGGGGACCGACACCAGTCTGTCGGTGTCCCGCCGTGAATAACAGCCACTTGACTTATTGATTAAAAGCTATTTTCGGGACATTGAACGCGTCTTGTCCGCCTGCTAACGAAAACTAGCCGTGACGGGCTAGCAGCGTTAGCGCGTCGAGGCTGTAAGAAAAAAGTTTCACGCAAAAATAAATAAATAAAAAACACGTAAAAACCCCGCGGGGACACACGGCTCACCTGTCCGCTCACCTGTCCGCGGCAGACGAGCGATTAAACGACGAATATTTACACTTTTAGCGGCTCACCTCGGAGTTCAGGACGAAAAGCAGGAGGCAGAAATGACCCAGAGGAACCATGAAGTCCAGGAAACACGCCGTCCGCTTCCCTCCGCGGCGTCCCGGCCTCGGTTCTCCAGTTTTACGTGTTTAATTCTTCACCTTTCCGTCTTCTGTGGCTCTTTTCCTTGTGCTTGTTACCCCGCGAAATCGCTGGCGCCAAACCACCACGCCGACGTACGAAATTACCTTTGACCCCGCTGCGTCACTTCCGGGTCCGCCCACTTTACCTTATAAGGAAGAAGGCGCTCTGACAGGTTTACTGGTTAAAAAACTGCCAATAACAACAATCAATCAACTCGATTACTGATAATGTATGAGAATAAATACAATAGACATTAAAATGTTTACATAAAATACATTAAAAGAAGAACAAATAATATATAGTTTATGGTGTTTAAGTGAAATATAAGATATTAATAAAAAGCCCAAAATGTTTTTATATTTTTTCCAAATGTAACCAAAGATAATTGTTTTTGATTCATTTGATAATTGTTTGGTGTATATAAAAAAAAGTCAGAAAGTTATTTAAAATGACAGTTTCCTGAAGCCCGACATGAGATTCTTAAATGTCCCGTTTTGTCCAACCAACAGTCCAAAACCTAAAGATATTCAGTTTACGATGATGTAAAACAAAGAAGTAAATCCTCACATTTGAGCAACCAGAGAATGAGTGAAGTTTTTAATTTTAAAATGAACCTATATTAAATGACCTATATTATCAAGCGATTAGCTAAATAGTTGCCAGTTAATTTTTCTTGCAGCCTCCTTGTAACTTGTACTCAAGTTCTTGTGATATTATATTTCAGCTTTTGCACTATCCATGTCTTTGTCTTAGATTTTCTTTTTCTCATTTCAGTTGTTTGATTTTCTGAGATTGAGAACAAGAATTTCATTTCCAATGACTGCTTCACTGTAATTGCTGTACGTATGACAAATTTCCTTTGATTCGGCCTAATGGAACGTACAAAAGAATCTGACTTCATTTAAAAACAAAAAATTTGCGAAACACAAGAATTAGAAACACGCATTTTATTCTTTTATTAATATGTGTATAGTTGTATGTGTGGAAGTGAAGGTCAGTGGTGGATCAAAAAGAAGTTTATGAAACAATATGATTGCTTATTTTTCTAGAACATAAGAACAATATCAGAAACTGCAACAGTTAATGACAGGATTTTTCTTTAATCAGCTATAAAGACTTATTAATTACAGTACATGAGGTAACCAATAACATCATAAATACAGCAACAGGATTACATCAGTGTGTTAAACCATTGGTCAGTGTAAATAGTCGGTGTGATTCTGTGAAAACAGAGATGCATTAAAGGCGACGTATTGCAGCTGGAAGCCTCCGGCTATAACCGAAGCATCAGAGAGGAACTTTAGCGTCATCACATTTCCTGTAAGACAAATTTAAAAACGACAAATTGTCTTTCTTTATAGACAACACGAAACATTGAATGCATGAAATAAAGAGGACGTCTCACCTGTACTGATGATATCATCAGGTAGATAATCGCCACAGAATCTGCAAACAAACAGATAATGTTAATGTATTTTCACAAAATTTCTACCTCTAATACATTTAAAGCTTGAAAACTGAAGTTGTTTGTGTAAACACTATAGTGCTGAAACAATCAGTCGATTAATCATTTAATTGGTCAACAAACAATTGTGATAATCAGTTAATCGTGTAAGTGGCTTATCGAACAACAATACCCAACATTTTCCAACATTTTCCAGCTTTTCAGATGTGAGGATTTGCTGCCTTTTCTCTGTTTTATATTAATATAAAATTGTGTCAGTGTCCTGAAAGAAGTTGATGCACATCGTTCTGTAAACTAAGAATATAATTGCTTTATGTATTTTCACATGAGAGAAGAATCGGCAGACAGTGGAATGTGTGGGGAGTCGGTGCAAGAAGAACTGCGTCAAAGAAAGTATTGAGAGAAAATAAAGTCAAGGTTGAAATGACCTCGAGTGGCATCATTGAGGGAGATCATGTGATCCTGTCGATTGTTACAGTTCATGTTGTGTGTGTGTGTTATTTCAAACTATAAGAACCGATGGGAGACGGCCTCTCGTCAGTCATATCTGTGCAGCGGGCGATGATTCTGATTCTTTCCATGAAACTTAGGAATTAGGAGTTATTTTGGAAATAATGGACCTGAAAAATAACCCGATATATACCTCTCCTTTCATCATGTTGGCTATTTTTCTGTTTTCAGTTCTATAAAGTGTTTGGAGCAATGATCCTTCAACAATTCTCACCTCCCAGCAAAGCCTGAAACATCGTCGTAGCTGTCGTACACCTCCAGGTAATCCGACAGACACCCGGTGTCGTCCTCCACATCGAACTCCAGGAAGTGGAGGCGGATCTTCTGGCCCAGGCGCACACGGATGTGCCAGTAGCAGATCTGTTCGTCCTGATACTCGTCGGGGAAGCCAGGAGACTGAATGATCCTCTGCTGATCCGTCAGCACCCCACCACACTCCTTGGCTGGGAGACACATGAGGGACATGCACTGATTAGTCTTTCTCAAATACATGTTTTAATGCTGCGTTGGGTTCATTTGCATACAAATAGGGCCATGAAAGTTTTCCAGTAATATCTGATACATGTCTAGCAAAAAACACATCAATATAATGTCGATATAATCTATTTGGGCCGTCCTTCAAGCACCACATAAATAAAAGACTGTGATACTCAAATTTGGTGACGAAATGTTCTCGACCTCTGAATTGCTGCCCAAATCTCTGATTCAAACATGTCTGCTGTTGTGCTCTTTGACAGCTGTTTCCGTAGTTGGATAAACCACAGAAGGAATGTCAACTTTCTCCATCCAGCAAAGCAACAGATTGGAAAATTACCACAAGAATATACAGTAAATATTCACATAGTGTGGAGGAGACTGACGGTAGCTGCACACGTTTATTTCCCTGATTGTCATGAAAATGTTAAATGCTTCTGCGTCTTCCAAGATTATTCAAGTGTATCCAACAGTTGGGGTCAAAGGAATTTTGTAACTTAAGACAGAGGTACTGAACAAGCCAAAAAGGAACATTTTGCTGAAACACCAAGGAACACTTTTGGACCACAGATTACTTGAATAATGATGCATGAGCAGTTTTACTGATACTGGATTAGGAGACAGCAATAAAATGTTAATTATATTTCTTTATAGGAATACACGACTAAAAGACCAAAAGTCTTTATTTTATTTAATCAGCAAGCCTCTTCTGATATATCTTTTACAGGAGAGACAGGGAAGATTAGTTTACACTAAGTTTAAAACAGTTGTCAGCTGAGGACATAAATCTAAATGTGGTGTCCCTGTTCTCAGGCGAAATGTTCACATTAAAATCCTTTAACCCAGTGGTGGGCTTGTGTGGATTGTGTCCATGTGAACCTTTTTTGGTTTGGGGGTCTGTCTCTTGCGTGTGAGCTGCGAATAAATTCAGGACAGAAAAAAACAGAATCTTTTGTTGAGTAAAGAAAATCAAACGCACATGTTGAGTCTGGGGACAATGGCATCAAAAGCTTTTTCACTAGACGTCCTGGAGAGGAAAGAAATTCAGTGTTGTTTATCGTTATTTCTCATTTGTAGATCATTAAAAAAGAAGGAAGCTTACATCCATCACTGGGGAACAGTTCAGCCAAAATGTCTGATCTGAACAGTGAGATGGTTTCCACAGCCGACTGAATTGGAGAGCAGAGGGTTGTAGAATAATGAAATTCATGTGATTGTACGTCCGTAGGATGAGTGAACTTCTGCTCTAACAATAAACCTCATGACCACTAAGTATGAAATGTGAGTTGTTAAGAAATTAAAGAAATTATGTTTTATTTCAAGCCCTTTTTTTTTACATTTCAAAATGTCTCGTCAGCGGTTTGACTTGACTTATGGGGGAATGAAACATTTTCTAAATAGAGCCGAAGCAGTAAATCACCTGGATCAATATTATCAGCATATATTAGCAGATCAGATGTATCTGTTTCGGCATATATGTCAGGTATATGTTGCAATTACATAGTCTGTCCACCAGAGGGCACCTGCAAGTTTATTTTTCAACTGGAAAATGTCCCACTTAGTACATACATTAATTAAAAAATCTTTAATAACTAAGTTTAAAGCTGTTCTAATCAATGTTTTTATATTAACAATGGATCAAATGAGTGTGTGTAATGCGAATAGGGTCGCTCGTACTGATGAACTCTTCAGCATCTTTCAGCTCAAGTTTTTTACGACCCACAACTTTACCGTTTAGATTCACTCTCACCGCTCAGATAACGTTGTTTTTGGCTAAAAAACTCTAAAATTTACACAATCTGCTGAGGACCAAACAGAAGACAGACACAGTTGGAGACTTTTGCAGGAGAACATTGTGGAACATTTTGCAGATCCCCCCCCCCCCCCTCACTTTCTAATGTTGCTGCGTATCTGTGGGACATGTAATAAGG
The DNA here is from genome assembly GCA_031216445.1 of Lateolabrax maculatus. Taxonomy (NCBI): domain Eukaryota; kingdom Metazoa; phylum Chordata; class Actinopteri; order Acropomatiformes; family Lateolabracidae; genus Lateolabrax; species Lateolabrax maculatus. Next base: position 3,351,300 of record CM062208.1, on the reverse strand, counting down.
TTGGTGGTTTTTTTTAAATGCTTTTCAGATACGATTGAAAGGACACAAGACATATAAATATTATTTGGCTCTACATGAATCAGGCAGTTGTGAAATCTTCACTCCCTCTTTCTGACTGTGGGGAATCTTTCTGGCACTGGGCTGCCTGTGTCTTATCCAGGCTGATATGTCGTACTTCCTCCAGGTTTATTCTTGGTCTGACCGTGATAACTCACAGGGGCGAGACAGAGATTGTGGCTTTGAGTCGAGGCAAAACCACAAGTCCGCTGTGACGACAACTTCCTGAGTGAGTCTGTGGAGCCTCAGACTTGATGACTATTCTTAACCTGCGGACCGAGGACTCCCCCACTGGGACTCATGACTCTGAGTGACTCTCCACTGCAGCCACACAGTCATCACTGACTCTTTAAACCTCTCTCAAGCCATTCAGATATTTCACTTCAGTGAAGGTATTAGAACCACTAACACTGCTACATGTAAAAGTCCTGCCATAAACATTTTACTAAACATGTTAGTAAATATTCAGACATGTCAGCAGTAAAATGTGCTTCATAAATCAATAGTTGTTATATTAACATTGAATTGACGTCGTATCTTTATGGATCTTTTTGTCCTCTTTTAGCTCATTGTTTTGGTTTTATGACCTGCAGATAAAACCAAAACAACCCGCAGGAAGCTCCTGAGAGCTGAGGGCAACTGTCACCACGCAGTCATTTCATCACTGTTAGTATAAAACTATTGATCAGTGCAGCTTGAGGTACAGTACTTTGAGTAAATGTTTACTGCTCCGTGTACTCACAGTTCGGGTTGTAGCAGTACACATCCCATCGCTCGCTTTTGTTGCGCCTGTGTCCGTAGTCGATGATGCCAACCTTCCCAAAGCCACAGTTGGCGCCAGCTTTGACGATGGGGTAGCCAACGTGTCCTTTGTCGAACCATCCAGCTGCACACACGTGGAAACCTGAACAAGAGCGATTCACTGATAATAAACTACTGTGTCCTGCCAGCCACAGGGTCTCTTTAAACTCAGCCAACAGGGCGGCCTCAAAAGAAAAACCATGGATCAAAGCTTCCTGGGGACTTTTTTTGTTTGTTATTTTGTTGTTTTTGTTATTTGTGGAGACAGGGGCCTGAGAGTTACAATCAGCAGACCCCAGGCCAGAACAGCCCAGATAAAAGAGGGACCTCCTAGGCAGAGCGCTGACAGGGAGGTGGATCGGAGCGAGAGGCTGGATTCAATCCCCGTGCCAACAGTAATGTTACCCACCCAAGAAGGTGCTAACAGGCCTTTTACATTACTCCTGAGACCGTTTCAAATTTGGCACAGTCATGCATCAGTAAAGCACAATGACCTTTACCCTATCAAACATATGAACCTCTTTTCCTACATGCTAAAAGCATTCCAGTGAGCGAGGAGATGTTGGGCTGCTTTGACATCAGAGACTTGATGTTTAATGTATTTCATTGGAGAAAAGGAAAGGTAAACACGCAGATAACATAAACTGTTAATGAAACACTATCAAGTTAATGGATCAAACTGAACAGTTAGACTCATGGGAACTAGTGTTCTCTGTATCTGCCTGGAGTGAGTTATGATGAATTATGATGCATGCACTTTTCCTGGAGTAAATCCTCTTTGGCTGCTTGTGTATAGTCGGCGGGTTTGTGTGCGAGTGGCTGCGGACCTATTTGACGAGCGGCCTCCAGTTGCTCGTAAGTGGCCAGCTTCCCTCCCTCGTATTTGCAGACAGCCCTGGCCTCTCTATATGTCAGCTGGTATCTCCCTTTGCGCGATTCCCGGTGGTAAACTCCGGCTGCTTGTTCTGCCAGAGAGAGAGAGAAGAAAAAAGCTGTTACCACTGTCTGTAGCCAAGAGAGAAACGAGTGGTGACACAGACCACAGGGACTTTCTCAGCTAATACTTAATGCACAATTAAAGGATTTGGCTTCATTTTGCGAGGGTTAAAACACAGCCAGGCTGAAGGTCAAACTGAACCAAACATAAAACATGAAAGGCTAACTGTGTGACATTTTTCTACATTTTGGAAGTTGACCAACAGTTGGGTCACTGGCCTCCTCGGCGGGGAGTCCTCTGCTGATCCTGTTTTGGCTTTACGCATGCATGACTGCAGAACCAGGCAGACAAGCACTCTGATATTTTGATTCTTTTAATCTGTTTGATGAATGTTGTTACACTAGTTACACTCGGACTCGTTGCTACAGGAACCTACTGCCTCCTGTCAGCTCTGAATGGCACACAGTTTGCATTAAATAATGTGTTCACACCAGAAACTCTCTGCAACTGTTTGTAAAAAGATCGAGACTTTCTAAAGTTAAAATGAAAGAAACTTGTAGTAGAGGACAGAAGTTGCATAAAATAATGATAGAAAATGCCATGCAAGTGATTCAGGTAAAGCAAAGCCATTATTAATATGAAACACTGCGCTGTTACTTTCCCTCTCACCTCATAAAAATATAAAGACCCATTCTTCATATTTCATAAAGCGAGAGTCAGAGGTGTGTGTAGGTTGTGGGAGCTTCAGCAGCTTGTTTGATTTATATTTCAATACACATGAGGAGAGACTTGCTACTTTCTCCCAAAGTGATGGAAATAGAAATGAATTGAACTACCTTCCCTATGGCTCTGCTCTGTTTGTATTTGGAAGGCCCTGGGATGAAGTCATTCCCTCATGTTTACTGGCCTGGTGCAGCACTCTGCCAGCTCATAAACATGCAGTTTGGCAGTTTGAAACAAGAGAAAGCTGCTGCACTGGTGCAGGGCCAAATTAATCCTCCTTACCTCTCACAGTGTGCCTTTATGTGAGGATATATAATTTTTTTTGCTGACACAAAACAATCTCAGGTTAAAGTAACTAAACTAATAGAAAAGATTGTTGCTAAAAAAAAAAAAACTCAAAGCAACACTGGTTAGTAACCTGCAGTCTGATAACTGGAATGATTTATACTGGTTTTGATGATTAACAAAGAAAATAGTCATTTTTAGTAAAGCACACGAGTTCTATGACACTGACTATGTGAATATAAGTGATAAGTAGTCGGTAATTTGTATTTTAAACAATTACAATGAAGAGAAAGTGAAGCTGCAGGCGGTGAGAGGTTAACAAAGTCCTGCGTGTCCCACTGCGTCCACGCTACAAGAAGAACAGGTTATTTACCCAGCCATATGGAGTTATGAAATATTCCGTTCTTGAAGCCCCACGCCTGCGCCTCTTTCAGCATGAAGCCGACAGTCCAGAGGAGAGCGAGGACGCGCATCCTGCAGCCGTCAGTGCGCAGCTGCTGCCAGATGTTCCAGCTCCTCCTCTGCTGCTGCGCCTTTATACAGCCGCCCCCCCCCCCCGGGGTACTGCAGCACTGTAGGTTAATTAACTATTACAAGTACTGGTCACGTATCTAGCTTTGTTCAGTTTTGGTTCCTGTTGGGTGAAGAAAGTTTTCTGATTCGGGACTTTTCTGAGATTTGGAAAGAGAGAAAGAGGTTGTGGGTATTTGTTTATCTGAGAGAGTGAAAATTAAATAAAGAGTTTTCATGTTTTACAACTCACCAGCTGTAACATTAGAAACTGTTAGAAACATCAATAATTCAGCTTTGTAAGTTCTTCACAGAGGGTACTTTTACATTAAATCACCACATTTTATGTTTAACACTAGTTTTCTGCAACTTAAAGCTGCATTAATCGACCTTAGGCCACTAGAGGCATAAAAACTATTCAATTTAAACAAAAAATCAATTAAAGAAATTTTACAATTTAAGACAATAAAAAAAAATCTGATTGATTAAAACTGACACTGTTGAAGATGATTTATATAACTTGTATTAGATTAGAAAGAAATCTCTTGTCTAGTAAAATGTGAGGCATTTCAAATCTGCACCACTCTTAATAAACACAGTGACTCTGTTCTTAATGAAGTTCGTCTAAAAGTACCATCAGCAGCTCATTATTGTGGATTACAGTCATTTTTAAAGTGATTTATAAGTCGGTGGTGAGTTCTTTTTGTTCTTGGCGATCAGGATCATTTCTTGTGTGGATGTTTGAACAGAGGAGAGGGATTTCAGATCCTCCGCTCAGCTCCCCTGCAGAGCGTCAGCACTGTTGCTCAACAACACAGGACACTGGGGAAACACAACACCATGCGTGAGGTTACTATTACTTTGAAACTTAACGCTGCTGTAATCAATATTTTCTACATCTATAATGGTGACGAACCCACAGAATCCTCCTTCCTCTTCACTCCTATATGATTGCACAGTGGCAGATTTGGTGCTGACTGTGTTGCTCATTGAGGTTTTACTTCCCCACACTCGTTTATTAACGTTATATCTAACACCGAACGTCTGCTCTTTGGGTGGAGTCCACGATCTGCAGGGTGACTAACATGGCAGCAGTTGGAAACCCAGAGGCAGCATGTATACAGTATATTCTGTGTCCAACAATGAGGTAATGCATATCTCACTGTATAAAATATATTAGCCCTTTAAACACAGACCCTGGAAAACAACTTTTATATATTCAGACACTGAATCTGGTGTTGTAACAGTATGTTTTTCCAGAGTAAAGCCTTGATAAACAACGTGATACCTCAGTTCGTAACATGATATCTCCGTTTCTCACAATTACAGGTTAATGTGAGATGGCAGACGCACACACACACACCAGTGGCTGCTGGGTAAAATTGTCCTGAATTGGTTCCAGATCTGGGAGGAAATGATCTGTACCTTCTCAGTACCCAGAGCACCTCTCCCATTCAAACCCACACACGGAAAGTGCGTCTCAGACGCAGTAATTGTGACACACTGTACATTACAGCTGCTTTTTAATAATATATTCATCATAATTTCCAGGTCTCCTACACAGCTTGGAGTGAGCAGACTGTATCATGATTAAATAACAATTACAGTGCACTAAATTATTTATACTACTGACATCATGTCTGTCATGAGGGTTATAAATGTAAAACAACATGTGCTCAGAAATAGAGAGGCAGCATAATGTGGCCAGAGCTCATATAAGAGACGTTGTTCCTTGAATTTAATTTTGATTTAAAATTAATCTGACTGCTGTAATTATTTTAGCAGTGAATAACTGGTTACAATCTATTATTTTAATGAGAGCGAAAGTTTGTGATAGAAATAAGACACAAGCTGACCAATCACACTTCTTGTCTTCTCCTGTGGCGAGCTGTATAATGTAAAGTAATAAAATAAAGTATTATATCTTATGACAAAAAAGAAGAATTTTTATCTAATATTTTCTCCCCTTTATGTCTGTTTTGTTCGACTCCTAAGAGAAAAGTCTGGTTCTTTAGCTGCTAAATGCTCCACTTTGTTCACCATCTGGTTGCTGATGTTGTTTGTCTGTCCTTTGGTGCAGGACAGGAAGTGTACAGTGGATTTATCAGATCTTTTCTGCTGCCTGCTGGGTTGGTGAACTGCCGTGAAACCAGAACAACGAGCTGAAAGATGCTAAAACACTTTGTAGAGCTGAGGTTGAACCGCTGAGTCACGTGATGATTCTCTGTGGGTTTGACACATTACACTTAGTCATTGGGACCACTGTTCATGTAAAAGTGTTAATTCTAGTGCAGCTTTAAAGCAGCTATAATCAATATTCTTATATTAACAAGGGATGAAATGATGACTTGTGTGTTAAAGTTGTTGTGTGTGTTTATACACCATATTTTGTTGTTATAGCAGCTTTAAAGCCATTCATTACATGCTGAGTTCAACCTAATCTTAATATAAAAATATAATAAAGTTTTAAGGCAAAGTTTAGTTTATTTTAGTTTTATTGTTAAAGTCCAAATAAGCTTCAACTCTTTCGAAATCATCAGCAGTACCAGGAAGTCCTGGAGAATTTCCTGAGCGTTGGGGGTCGCATGTGGTCGGTAATTGCTGCCAAATGACGTTGGACATCCCCTCCGCACATGTCAAACACGTTTGTGGGGCAGAGCTCGTTTTATTGTTCAGACTCTCTGCCTGTGAACTACCTCCACATGTACGTCAAATACAACCGGCCCAGATGGGGGAAGGACAGATGGATGGAGAGAGGGATGCAGAGGATAATAGTGTCTTTGTTTCTGGACTGTTTATTTCTTTCTTTCTTTAATTCCTACGGGCTGCACTGACTGACTTCCATGACTTAACATCCTGGTACTGGCATGTGTCAGAGTGGAGCTGGTGGTGGTTCCTCGCTCTGGTGGTCTATGACACACACGCACTCATACACCCCCCCGCAAATTAAATTACCCCACCAGAATAGAGAATCACATTTTGTTTCTATTCCTAATTATCTATCCATCATCATAACTAGTCATACTTAATAACTTAATAATATTCCTTATTCCTTCCTAAGAAAAAAATTGTATTAGACTCTACTTGTCAAATGTAGGAACTTGGTTGAACAAACTGCTGCTCACTTGTGTTTGATGTGTGTGTTTGTCATTAATGTTGCATAAATCAACTTTCACTGTCATATGCAACTGCTGACTTTGCCACATAAGAAGACTTCACATCTACAGTTCGTCCTGTGACTAACATGAACGCCCAGGCCAAATTTCAAAATAGTTGCTTTTAATTCTGAATTAAGTTAAGTGAAGGGATCACTAAGGTCATTAGGAGTCATGCTCTGGGGCTTGTTTTAATGGTTTGGGTTTTTAAGTCCCGTAGTTCCAATTAAAGCCACTGAAAACTTAGTTTTAAATCAAATTTTTCTCTGTAAAATTACAAATGAATCCTTACATAAGAAAAAAATGTAAATGTAAGTTTGAAAAGAAACATTTAGGTATTATTTATGAAGGATTTAATACAAAACTTGGGATCGTGTGGATGTGGTTTTACTCAAATGTTGCTAAACTGAAGTATGACACATCTAATGCCATCATTTCATTTTATTGGAAATTTTTAAGGCACATGACAATATTTTATACAATAGTGTGCTTCCAGATGTGTGGCAACAGTTTGGGGCCCTTTTCTGTTTCAACATAACAATCCTCCAACACCTTTGGGGTGAAGTGAAACACCAAATGTGAGCTGAACCTTGTTGCCCAACATCAGTGCTCGACTTTCCCAATGCTCTCGTGGCTGAGTGGGACCAAACCCCTGCAGCCAGCGTCCTAAATCAGGCTGTTACAGCAGCAGATTAATCACATATGGAAGTAATGTTAGAGTGTCCGTATACTGCTTGTTCACAATTTTATTTTGGTTGTTTTTTATCTTCATATATACTTTTATAGATGTATTTATGTCCTTGTTTTATGTTTAATTTGTCTGCTTCTGAATAAATTGAGAGCAACAAATAAAACCGGAGTCAAATTCCTTGTGTGTGAATGCATACATGGCCAATAAAGCTGATTCTGGTTCTGATCCTTTAAAATAATTTAGAGCCTGCAACTTGTAAAGCCGTGCAGCCCACCTGCAGGCCTGTCGTCAACCTGTGGAGGCTTTCAGACCTCACAGACCTTTACCAGCCGCATCTCAGCTGCCAGGTGCTGCTTTACAATGTCTTGAACTGTACTTTGGGTAAACAGGTGACTTCCATCAACAGCACGAGTCTGGATACCATAAAGAGCTCCTCACCTACACCTACACTACTAACATGACTTCCTCTGCCGTGACCCCTCTCACTCAGTGAGGAAGAGCTGGAGCAGAACACCTTTCACTTTTTAACAGTGCCAGCGCCTCCTGGTGTTGACACATTAAACCTGAACTACAGAGTCTGGTCGTTCTCAGGCAGGAATAACTTCTTCTGACATATTCAGAGATGGTTTCTGAGACAGTTGCAGCTCCTGTGTCTGTAGATGCAGAGTTAAAGTAAATGCCTGGCAACTTGCAAGTACTTGATATGATAATTAACAAGTCAAACATGTTTTCCTTGTCCACATACTTCTGTTCTTACATCAGCACATTGTTTCACATGAGAGCCCGTCATAAGCTTTACTGATATATTTTTGTTCACTAGATGGCAGCAGAGGGCAGGAGACTGGGGCGCAATCAGACTGAAGAACAACAAATCAGGAGTTGAAGTGTTGGCATGAATGCACTGAGGTCAGAGCTCTGCACAGGCCGGTCAAGTTCGTTCACACAAAGGGAGTTCTTTGCTGGCTTTGTGCACGGGGGTGTGTTGAACCAGGACTTCCCCAACTGTTGCCAGAAAGTATAAGCGCTGTTGTCTAAAATATCTGTGTATGCTGTGGCATTAAGACTGGAACTAAGAACCAACTGTAAAAAACAGCCTCAAACCAGAAGTACAAATAAGCATCCACACGGTCAATAAATAGGCAAAATCCCAAAAGTCTTACAGGCTGAAACACACGTTACAGCTGCCAAACAAAGAGACATACTGCATGAACACTCGGCTTTCAAACACGTACAGGCCAAACATCAGGATATCATTCAGTGGAAATACAGTTTGAAATGCATCAGACAATTAACATTTGTATTCCTAAGTATTGTTGGGGAATTAGCTGAGAACAGCAGCATCTTACAGTAGATTTTTTTTACCATTTTGGGGGTGCAGACTTGGTGTGGATAACAACTCTTCTTGATGGCTTAACTAAAAGTTTACCATCAAACTGAACTAAACAGGTGAATGAAAGAAAAACACTGCAGCCATGGGAGTATTTCTGTCTAACAACACCAGCGAAACTCTCACATCAGTGACAATAACAGCATTCAGCAACCGGAGGTTGAAAGGTCAAATGTTATGTCACACGGTTCACAGATCTGTTGTGATGCACACGGCCTGAATGTGTCGGCGCGGCGGGAGCAGACACGTGAGATCAGAGCACATCACCGGTGTGTTCATGAAGCATGTGGACCCCGACAGAGAGGGCGAGGTGAAAAACCTCCCATCCCCTGGATTCCCTCGGCATTCAGACCTGGGAACAAAACCGCAGTTTGCACAAAACATTTACACCACAAAGAGGTTAATGATCCCTTCTCCTCCTCCTGATGCAAGACTAACACTTGTGATAGACTAGCCTGATCGTCCCTGACAGAGATGGTTATGGGCTGTGTGTCCAGGAACGCATCATACAGTAACTGTGGAATAACGGTGGAAGTATTCAGATCTTTAACTGTAGTAAAAGTAGCAATACAACAATGTAAAAGTAAGTAGTGCATTCATAATTTCACTTGAGTAAAAGAACGTAAGTACTAGCAGAAAGTAAAAGTACTTCTTGTGCAGAATGGCTCCTCTCAGTGTTATATTATATTATTGGATTAACATTACTGGTTCAAAGTAACTAGTAACCACAGCTGTCAAATCAATGTGTATAAAAAATAAAATATATCACTCCGAAATTTAGTAGAGTTGAACTGTATAGTCACAAAAAATAGAAAGAATTTAAATTAATAAAAAAACATTACATAAAAAATGTAAATTAAGTAGAAGTACCTAAAAAAGCTACAGTTCTTGAGTAAATGTACATACTTGTGTTCATTTCCACAACTGCACAGAAGTGAAAAGAATTTTAATTTTCCATACAGATCTTCACATTTATAAATAGAACATACTGGTGGATTACGGAAACATCCACTGTGTGCTGGTGACAAACTGGGATTAGAAAGTTTGTTTGGATTTCTCATTTAGGAGTAAAACATGTGTTGAAGTATTGTTTTGTATTCACTCAGCTACTGTACTTCAATACAAGTTTGAGGCGCCACGTACGTGCACGGTGGTAACAGGATACACAGCCCAGCCAATGGTTTCACACTATTCCACTGACCTACAGGAGGCGGTAAAGCGCCAAGAAACGCTGCAAAAACTAAGAGAGAAGAAGAAGACCATAAACCAGTAAACGAGGATGAAAACAATCCTGGATTCAAAATGTTCAAACAACCGTCTTTTCGAATGTTTTATAAGTAAATGCATTCATCACATTTGTTTGACCTCAAAGATACACACAATCTGTTTCAGCAAGAAGCTCTGAATGTAAACAGCTTTTGTTTGTGTCCAAGAAAAATCTCCACGGGGCATCTTTAATATTAATAATTTCACTTAGGTATAATTTTAAATACTGGACTTTAAATTTTCTTGGAGCATTTCTACTTAAACTAGAAAAGAAAATAACACAATCCTCCTCTTACTAATGAAAAGTTGAATTCTTAACCTCTTCAGTTAAATACACTGCTACAGACTAACTTGGTCTGGTATGACCAGATTTTCTTGTGTTTTCTGACTTTATGCCTATAAAGCCTATATAACTTCTAGAGTAGAGAAGACTCTACTCTAGAAGTTATACAGGCTTACTTTAAGCGCCTTTTTCTACTACTAAGCACAATTATCATTACCTGATCCCAGATCTGTCAGTGATGAGCTCCAATCCTTGAATTTGAATTGCAAACAGCTGATAGTTCAACATTCAGTATTCGTTTTCAATTCCTCTTAGCTGTCAGGCGGAGAAGAACTGAAAAGGAGAAATGATGGCAACAGTGCCGGGTGAAATATGCTATGAGGAAATAATATGGACGGATGGTAGAAGCCAAATAAAGGAAGTGAAACATCAAAGTATCCAAAAGTCAGAAATGGCTCCTCCAGCGGAAAAGCTTTTCACGGTCCGGGTGTGAAGTGTGAGAAGAGGAAGTATGAGCTCAGATGAGTTGGAGGTGCAGAGAGGAACTAAAAGTCTATTTAATGATGTCATCAAAATGCTTCACAATATTCATGGTTTTTGCATCAATTTGAAAGGTCCAGATGATTTCTGTCTAATAGTCTTTAACAATACTTTACAACAATTTTAGAGCGTTTCACAGGCAGACAGCAAACGCTGCGTTTAAATATTACTCTGCCAATATTAGAGCAAGTTCTAGTTACCAGATAGGTTTCATAATCTAGAGCTATAACCATAAACATGTGCAAACACAGGAGTCACTGTACTCGAGGACCATGAATATCTGCAGAAACTTTCATGACAAGTCATCCAGTAGTTGTTGAGATATTCCTGTCTGGACCAAAGTGGCCCCGACATGGACCCCTTAAGGCCAAACCGCTGACATGGCTGTAAATAAACATATTCTGAGGTCACTGTACCTAATTGTGATACCATCTGCAATTAAACAACATTATTCTAAAATAAGCTCACATCTTATGAAAAATGTTGAGGGGGGAATCATTGGTAATAAACAACAGATCTGGACTTAAGAAACAGTAACATTACTGGGAGTGTGTTGCTTTAAATATCATAAATCTCATATCATGAACTGTCAATCGTTGTTTGCCAAACATAGTTGAACATTAAATTAAATATCTTAAATATCAGGAAAATCTCTGTGAAGAAGTCAAGCACGTACCATTGTGGACGTCTCAGAGAAAAGAGACATAAGTGCACAGAAATCATAAACACACCATGAAGTGTGTTTGGAAAAGTGCTGTTTGTGGTTTTCTCAAACACTGACACATAAAAATGTGCCCTCTCTAAAAATCAATTTCCCTTTGCCCCCACCCGAGTGGTGTGTTGGGCCAATTCAGCAACAGCTAATTAGGACATTGATTCTGTTAATGAGGGTCACTCTGCTCTGATTAGTTTTGGTCATCAACGTCGAATCGAGCCGTGCTCGTGGTCCCCCGTCGACTCCGGCCAGATCCAACCTGAGCCCTGTGACTTCACAAGCATGTCGCTGGGCTGGCAGACGAATCTCACCCAGCCGGGAGGGAGGGAGAGGGGGAGGAAACCCACTCCAAACCACCCAGATTTATGAGCTCACCTCGGGCAGGAATAACAGAACAAACGTTGACTTGTTCCACATCACAGCTGTAGTTTCCTCCGGTCAGAAGTTAATCTCAACCCACTTGAAAGCAGGCTTTTTTTCAAGTGTTCATCTTCAAACTTTGCATATCTGGGTTTTCCAAGATTCTAAGGAACCAAAGATGGTGGAACTTCCTCAACAATCCACATTAAATCATGTAAAGTGGAGGTTTATGGGGCCTTTATTGGATGTTTTTTAATCCATACACAGATTTGTGAACAAGAATCTCTGAATGTGTACTCAAATCTGTGTACATTTACAGATTTGTGCACACATTCACAAATATAAATACAAATCACTCCAATAAAAGGCCCCATAGAGGCACAAAGCTTTGTGATGACAATGCAATATGTGAATTTGAAGTGAAGTGAATGTGTAATTACAGGATCATCTTTCATATCTGGGAGGGTCTAACCAGCGAGGTGTAAATTACAGCATCAGAAGACCCATCAGAGCAGCCTCCCTGTCCGTGTGATCACACATCAAACATGTAAGAGCATGGTTAGTGGTGCAAACAGATGTTTTACTAAACTTTGAAGTGTACACACGGGCAGAGTTATGTGTGATGTTTAAAATTAGACCTCAGATTTATGCCACTCCTTCTAATGCAGCCTACGTAAATATGTAATGTACGACTGAGCCAAACACAACAGACTCGCTGGCTTTTTGACATAAGCAGATTTATTGTTCTTGCTCTGTGTGCTGTATTACATGAACATGTAGTGGTGTGAGTCCTTCTGTGGACCGTCGATCCATGTGAAAATGTTCACAACTGTACAGGAAGACCTTCCTACTAAATGTCTGAGCTGAGAAAGGTGTGGGTGGGAGAGTTTTAGTAAACTGTGCCGAGAAACACAGCCAAGCCAAGTCAAAACTCCACAACTGAAAACATTTTTCATTTCATTTGGCACTGTATGTACATACATACCCATGTTCTATTATTTACATACACTCTTTCAATCAAACACACTCTTACACACACACAAACTCCAAGTCCCTGCCACTTTTACTGTAAGACCATCGCAAAAAAAGGCCACAGAGCACCTTCTTATCTCGCCCAGGCTCAACCCCATCTCGTATTTTTGTCACCGATTTCCCTGCAACAGTTCGGACTCCGCCGCCTCCTGTGGGGAAACAGTGACGGTAGATGTGTGACTCCGGACGCGATCCTTTGAGGTTTTCTCAAAGTTTCCACCCGCTCCCAATGCAGGCAGGGTGGGCACAGCCTCGCAGGGACTTGATAATGTAGCAGCCAGTCGTATTGTCTATCCAAATCCACATTAAAGTACCCACATACCTAAAGCACTGCACCTGTCTGAGGTGAACTACTCTATACAGTATTAATCATGATTAATGTCTCTTATTGTGAGATGTTAAGGGTTCATATTCTTCTTATTGTCCAAACAAATTCAACCAAAGACCAAAACCAACAATAAGATGGTTTTATTAACAAGTAGAGCTCGACCTATTTTTTAAATTAATCGTTTGATCGACAAAATGTCTGGAAATAACACAGTTTCCTAATGCCCAAGATAACATCTTCAGTTGATTTTATCTAAATCCAAAAGAATTAAATTTACAAATATATAAAAACAGGGAAAAGCAGCAAGTCCTGGAGCTGAAACTACAGAATATTTTTTAGAAAAAAGAAAAACAAACTTACATGATTAATCCATTGTTAAAATAGTCAATTGGATTTTCTGTCAATCAATTAACAATCGTTTCAGCTTGGTAAATACTCAATAGAACCTAAATAATAGAATATAGTCCAAAACAAACTAAAAACCACAGTGCTCAGCTGGTTTAGGAAACTGCTTGGCACATTTTAATATTTCTGTCTGCCACGGACACGGCAGAGAAGTCAGAAAGTATTTAGAGACTTCCACATTGTTGGTTTTGGTCTTTTCGCGGGATTCGTTTACAAAAAGACAAATGCAGAGCAACACCAAGAGGAATTAAATTGGTACCCGGCGAATCAGATTAAGAGAAGGGAGTGCAATTGGAGCATACAACAACACACACACATACACGCTCAACATATAAGAAAATTTAACTCTTTATAAGACTTGACTCTTAATATTCTCTGTGCAAAATGAAGGTAAGGAGTCTATTGCTTAGTAATTGTTAGTAGTACCACAACGTCTTCGTAGCCACCTTCAAAAATATGTGCTTTTAATTAATCCTGTGAATTTGAAATGATCGGATGCTGAGTGAAATTCAGCTTGTTGGGTGCAAAGTTTATACTAAAAAAAAGGCATTTTTAGTGTTTATAAAAATATACAAATATAAGCCAATGTTCTGCCTGCTCTGTACAAAGAATGAGTGGTGGTTTTGTGTGGTTGGAGTTATGGTTTTCATGAGAGAGTTTGTTTATCTTGTGTAACTGCAGACAAACTCACATCTAACTCTACTCTCTCTTTCTCTCTCTAAACAAGACCAAGGAGTTCGTGCTCCGCCAGTGAAGCACACAGATGAAGAAAAAGAAGTCACATCACGTCTCTGTGGTAGGTTTCAATGTCTTCCATAAAAGATAGAAAGGCCACAGATTCATCACCCTCCCCACCGCCCCCCCCCACCCCTGGATGAGTGTGCTCAGTCCGCCGTCCACCTCTGCCCCGTCCTCCAGGGATCTGTTCGTCGGACCGGTCCTGCCGCGCCCTGTGCTGAGGGATCAGTGGACCCCTCCGTTGTAGGACTTCCCGTACATGTTGAAATCTGTTTCTACAAAATGCGTAGAGACGGTCTGCTTGTACAGAGGGTTGGAGGCCTGAAGGTGAGGGGGATGAAAACACAGTGGCTGATATTAGCTCATTGTAGATATAACTGCACAACATTTCATAGTTTGTCCACCAGGGAGCACTGACGACTTTATTTTTCTGTCAAACTGTAAAATACCCGGCACATATCTTCGTCGCAATTCTTTATTAACCAAAGTAACCTTGTGAAAAATGTTAACGTTACGTGTTTATTAAAAAAAAAAATAATAATATATCGAGGCATCACGGTGGTCTAAAACGCATTTAAGAAAACATATTTCAGGATATTGTTAACAGCTTACTAAATACTGTAAGTGCAGACACGTGAGTCTGATACAGATTGAAAAAACAAAAGCCGAAGCGTCGACACGCACCGACTCTTCTTTACATAAAGGCTTTCAACTCCATTCAACTCAATTTATATAGCACCTTTCATACAAAAATGCAGCCTAAAGTGCTTCACACAGCGGAAAATAAATAATATATATATATATTTTAAATAAAAATAAAAATGAGATAGAATGAGGAAGAAAAGAGAAATAATAACTATAAAATATCAATAAGTAAATTTTGTAAGACTAAAAATCTAGAAAACAAGTGCCAGCAGATAACAGTAAAAAATACCACAGCCGAGCGGATCACCCTCACCATCTCGTATCGGGCTCGTGAGCGGGCGCTCTGGAAGCGTGCGAACTCTCGGCGGTCATGGATGGTGATGACCAGCTTCCAGACGCCGAGCAGTACCACCCCCACCAGCAGGATGCTGCCGACCACCGCGAGCAGCACCATACTAGCATCTGGCCCGCCGCCGCACTCTGACAGGGGGAGGCAAATTAAGACTGTCAGACATTGAGAAATACTACTTTCAGCATTTTGTGTTTTATTCTGGAAATGCATAACGATGCTTTATAAACATGAAGTAGAACTCTTTTTTTTCCATCATCATTTTAACAATTAACAGTTAAAAAACTACACTTTTCCAGGAGAAGCGTCTTTGCATTTGTTGAGCGCTTATCGTCATGCTTCACTGTGATTGGCTCAGCTATTTCAGAGCAATAAGTGTGTAGTTATTAATCACCAAACCATCTGACCATTATTCCACCTTCACCAATACTTTTTGCACGTTGTACTGCTGCACATCCACAAACCAAGACCTGCTGCATTGCACTTGATGTTATGGCTACAATTAAAATAGGCCAGTATTATCATAAACTGTCATACATTGAATCTTGAAGGAATACATTGAAGGAAGGAATGATGGTCAAAGCTACAAAAATAAGACCCAAATTGGAATAAACCAGAATTATCCCTTAATGCTGTGTTGTGTATGTAATAATGTCAAAACTAAAGCGGTTTATCAAAATTGCGCTTAATCATCGAATGCAAAAACATTTCAGGTTACACACCACACAGACATATCTGAATGTTTAAACATTGTGAGGTGAGTCCACGGCTGACATTAGGAAGGTATCCATCAAGACAGGATGCAGAAATATAGTCAGTCAAACAAGTCTGAGCCTGAGAGCAAAGACTTTGATTTTTTAAAGCTGTGGTGGCCGATCCGTGTTGATTCGTGCACCATAAATACGATCTGAAGGCACTTGGTTCTGAGCTAAAATCAGTGTAGTTAAAAAGGACAGAACACCTAACTTGCTGTTGTGTGGAGCACTGACCTGGCTCTTTCAGAGCTGTGAGGACGGATCGTCCGCTGGCGTGCTCAGAATACGTGAACTTCATGACACAATCGTTGTCTGTCTTATACAGACAAAGCACGGCGCCGGGGTCCTCGGTTTCTGGAGGGGAAAGCAGGAGAGAAAAAGAAAAAACACACCGAGTTTCAATCAGTTGAAGAAAGAATCCTACGTTGGATAAGTTACAATCATCTAAAAGTGGATTTCTTTTTACAGCTTTTTAACATAAGAGGACTAAAGAAATCAAAAGAAGATGGAGAAAAGGCAAAGAAATAACCTAGAAAAAACCTGGTTCTGTTAACTGCCCTTGAGCTTCTTTGCTCTTTATTGTTCATTTAAGAAAAACATTATATCTACATTTCTCAATTTTATCTCTTCATTCTGCAGGATTTCACTTTTTACTGGAGGGAGTTTTTTAAATACTATTATCATTATCATTATCTATGAAGATTTAAGAGAAAGAAAGGGGGAGAAGATGATTTAAGAGAAAGAAAGGGGGAGAAGATGAGGTAAGAGTGAAGAGGAATCTCACTCCAGGGGAGAAAAACAGAAAACGTAGACTGAATTTCTTCGCTGATGTTCTGGGTGCCCTTGTTTTCAGTCAATCTTCATCACCAAAAGAGACTCAAATGCTCACAAGGGAAGGTGAAGTCATGCTGCCCTGGTCCACCCCTCCCTCCCATCAGCCCC
Source organism: Lateolabrax maculatus (assembly GCA_031216445.1). NCBI lineage: Eukaryota > Metazoa > Chordata > Actinopteri > Acropomatiformes > Lateolabracidae > Lateolabrax > Lateolabrax maculatus. Next base: position 3,334,396 of record CM062208.1, on the reverse strand, counting down.
ATCCCCCCCAGTTTATTTCATGCACAAAGTATCTGGAATGTACATGTGGAGTCCATTAAGGCCAGTCAGATGGCTGAACTAGCGGGGAATGCTATGAAACACGTCGGATCTGGGCCAGGGCCATGCTGGGCAAATATGGAATGGTCTTATAATAGTCTCTGTAACCAAAGACACAGCCGTCGGTCTCCTCTGTCTCCTCACCGTGCAGCACCACAGTGCCATGAAGGCCATAAATCACTTATTAATATATTCCTAAACATCTCCCGACTGTTTCCCAGCAGATAGAAGCACTCACAGTTAACACGGTGGGGTTCAGGCTGCGCAGTTCGACCTCAAACTGCTTTTTAAAATGACACACGAGAGAGAGGCAGTGCTTTGTAGCAGGTACAGGTTTGTTTAGTGGGCAGACTCTCCCTACAGAGGCGGCAGGACAGAAGAAACAAACATCAGCACACGACTGGCCGGTGCTCGCCGCTGTGCATTCATTACTGCTCACAGGAGGTGTGTGAGGTCTTAAACAAGAAAGGAGAGCCGTGCATTAACAAGACTAACAGTCTACAGCTGTGCCAGCTGCTCTGTGACACATTTCTGTGACACTCGTGATGCATTTAAGGGCACTCAATGTTGTTATTATTCCATTATCAGCGTGTAAATATTTAAAATATGGCTATTCTTGGAATGACCGAGCTTAAGCGTGGTGTTAGGTCGTAGTTTTTGTGTGTACTTTATCACATCGGAGGTGTAAAATGTGTCAAGTTAGAAATCACTGGGCGTGTTACTGTACTCTGCCAAAGCCCCACAAAAACAACATGAAACGTCTAATAAAAAGTGACAGTGGAAGAGGTATGTAATGCGCAAAGAGAAACTGTTGCAGATGAAACAGATGTGAACGATTTCCTTTGCCAGCCAGCTGGTCTGTGTGTGTGTGTGTGTGTGTGTGTGTGTGTGTGTGTGTGTGTGTGTGTGTGTGTGTGTGTGTGTGTGAACTCACTGAGGGTCTCCACAGTGATGATTTCATCCTTGCACAGTCGCTGGCAAGTCTGGTTGTCCGCGAACAGTCCTGAGTTGAAAAGCCGGCACTCGATACACTCCCTGAAGCAGAGGAGAGCAAGTTCAACTCAGACTCAGATCTCTTAAAAAGGGCTTCTTTTATCTTTATTCATGAGCCAGAAAGCACAAATCTACACAAGGCCATTTCTAATCTTTAAATTTGTTTTTTTAATGCTGTTTTTTATCTGTACTCCGGGTACGTCAGCTGTCAGAAATGCCCAACTGCGCTCCCTCAAAAACACTGGAAGTTTCTCTGCAGCAACTGAACAGTCGGTGAACCGAGCACACAAAACAAATAAACTGCCGCCAGTGAGTTCAGCATTCATCAGTTAGCGCGGCTGGCACAGTCCAGTCACTCTGGGTTTCAGCGACATTTCACAGATGCATCAAGTTTGTTTAAATGTGTTTCTCCTGAGAAATGCAGAGGCATGTACAACTGTAAATCTGCCCATATTATGCCATTAGTGTAAGACTTTTTAATTCATTCAAATGCCATCTAACTGTCGTAGCACACACATCTGACAAAGCAGCGACGACTTGTCTCTAAACTCGAGTCTGGTAATGGGAGAAAGCTTGTTCCGTAAAGACCGCCACTGCCTTGGGAAACTGGAGCCATGTGTTTGTGAGGAGGCCTGATGCGAGGACACAGCAGTTATCCTGTCCTCACAGAAGACTGTTCTCTTTACCAGACGTCTGACAGACACTTGACCCCCCAACCTCAAAGAGCCCGAGCTACAACACCGACTGACACTTTCGTTTCTTCAGGTCACAAATGGTATGAGAGTTATCTGAACAACTCTCTTATGTCTTCGTCATCAAAGCTTAGATAAGTCCACGAGTGAGTGAGTTATGTGAGGGTTTGGACTCTGGATGGAGCAGATTCCTGAGGGCAGACTGCTGCACCTTGTTTCAATTTTCCACCTTCCTTCCTCTGTAATAAACCCATCCACTTCCTCCATCAAGTGATGGGAGCGTCACAGAAATACATGGGATGATGCCTGATTGGTTGTTTTTGTCTCCACCGGTGGTTTGAAGCGCAGTAGACTTTACCTTTTAGTGCCACAGGCGTCGGGGCAGGTGGGGCATTTTTCACAGGTATCTCCAAAGGACCCTGGCTCAGTGCACCGGCAGCGGCCGCACACACAGTGGCCTCGCCCGCTGCACATCTGCCCGTCATCTGAAATGCAGGACGACGTCTCTGTGGAGCAGTTGCAGCTGTCGCCAATGTAACCAGCGTGGCATTTACACTCCCCACAGTGACATTCTCCGTGACCTGGGCGAGAGAAAGGAACAAAGGGGAAGTCAGTCATGGCCACACTTTGTGCGACTTGCCACAAAGAAAGTTAAGAGAACATCATGTGATAACACCGGCAGCCAATCCAGTACCTGCTGAGAGCGGCTGCCTGCTGTTGGCAGGGATAAAAAAAAAACTCCAAGTGCTATAAAAAGTTGCAGTCAGAGTTGGAACATCAACACCACAAACTTGATAAAACAATGACAAATAAATAATAATTACAAAAACAAATGATGGGGTTGAGGTCAGGGCTCTGCGCAGGCCAGTCAAGTTCTTCCACATTGAACTGGGAAAACCATTTCTTGATGTGCACAGGGGTGTTGTCATGTTGAAAAATGAGCTGTACCACACAATTATCTAAAAATATCATTATATGCTGTAGAATTATGACAGATTTTAACTGGAACTACGGAGCCCAAAAAGTGAAGTACACAAATGATCAAAACTGTCCAGATACTTTTGGCCATATATTGTACGACAAAATTCAACAAGCAACAGGTGCCATGAAGGAAAGTGTTGCCAGTATCCAGATATCTGTAATCCAAAACAATGTCCTGTGTCTCAGTGCGTCTGTTCTCCTGATTCATCTGAAGTCAATAATCATGTCGTGAGTTTTTCAGACATTTATCTTAAAACGGCTCTATTTTAAAAAGAAACCAGAGTGACATGAGGAAGCTCAGTTTCCTCTTCCTGGTCGAACAATTCAACCTTCCTTTGCCTCAGTGAACAACTGGAGCAGCTGGAGCTTTACAGCGCTGACCTAACCCACGTCCACTACCAGAGCAGAGCAAACTGCCCCTTTTGTACCACACTCATTAACTTGTTATCTGCACTGGAATAAATCCAACAGGAGGGAAACCTTAGGGAGAAAGCATCTCCCATTGAGTGCTGTTGAAACTTGGATTTGTCTCGGTTGTCTATGTGCCTGCCCTCCCTCTACCGCAGGCCGCTCTCCGACAAGAGGAATCCTTGATGGAGGGAGGACGGCAGCTGTAATCAGGGAAGCATTACTTGACAAGCTTATTTCACACTAGTTGTTCCAAGACCCTCCACAAAGACCACATTCATTATGCTGCTATCTCATCTGGTTAGGAGCAGACGGAGAGAAGAGGGCCGCACTTCATCAAGACGGGCTGCAGGCCGGTCAAATCCAAGAATTCCCGGCCTGTTTTGTAAGAAATGTGCAGAACAATGTCAGGAAAAAAATCAGTACTGCGATGTGTCAGACATACTACAGCAGCTGCTGAGCTGGAGACCCTTAAAAGATGGCTGGGGATGATCATGCAGTGGCAAACTGTTGTAACACAATTCCCTACTGGATTTGCAGCATGTGGTTTAATTAAGCAGCCTTGAACCCCCCCCAAATACCTTGTGAAAACCACACAGTATCGGGAATGTTCGAGCTACTTAATTGTGAGTATTTGCTACTTTTCTTTGTGTTTTGTAACAGTAAACCAAATCCCTTTGGGTGTTGGATTATTAGTTGGACAAAACAAATCTTTGAAGACGTCACCTTGGGCTTTTAGGAAATTGAGATGGGACTATATATATATATATATATAGACATTTTATAGACCACACATGTCAAATTAATTTATTGACAATAATAATCTGAGTAACTGACAATGTAAATAACTGTTAGCTGCAGCCCTACATCAGTTTAAGATGTGTTTCTGTTTGTTACATCATAAATCTTTTGGAAAAAGCAATTAAGGAACAGTTCTTTTTTTCAATAACATGCCACTGCGTTAGTTTTCTAAGCAGTTCAAATGGAAGCACAGTGAAGACAGATTTATGCCCTAAAGGTGGAGAAAAGACTGAGGAGAAAATGGGTCACTAACAAATGAAATCACTGTAGTCGGTCTAGGAGTGGCTGCTCCTTCTGTCCAACACGCACTCACGACTGTTCGCTGCCACTCAACCTCAAACACAACGAGGAAAGAAAAACAGAGCCTGTAATTAAACACAGATCCTCAAAGAGGTCAGATACTTCTCAGTATGAACAGGAAACATTCTGTTTAATGGTAAACCAAGTGGTCAGGGTTGTGCAACGTGCTGTCTGGACTCGCAGACATGCCATAAATTCTTCCTATTTCTGCATTAACACGTCACCCCTCTTGATTATTCAGTATACGCTGCAGAATTATGTATTATTAAAAGGTGGAAAAACTGAGATTGATTAAAATTAATCCTTGTTCTTGTGGTTAAGAGTCTGGAGCACCACTCCCAAACCTCGGTCAGTGGAGGCCGGCATGACGAGTGGCATGTGGCTGAGTCATGGTACCAATCCTCCGGCATTCAGGAGGACAGAAGTGGAGGTTTTTTTTGAGAGAGAGAGAGAGAGAGAGAGAGAGAGAGAGAGAGAGAGAGAGAGAGAGAGAGAGAGAGAGAGAGAGAGAGTGTTTGGGGAAGATAAAAGAAGTGCAAGTGCAGCTGCTTTGACATTGGCTTACTGCTCAACAAGTCCTGACGAGCTGCTACCAGGTCTACAAACACTCTCCCTGTCTGTGCATATTGTTCCACAGCCCTTTGGTTTGCGAAGGAGTAGCCCGGTGTTCACCTGTGCTGCTTTCTGCAACATTAAAGCTGCACTAATATAGAAAAATATTTTATATGAGCAATGGATCAATTGACTGTATATGAAAGGGAGTCAATTTGTAGTCTTTCACTTCTTTTATCACCCAGCTCTGCAGTTTCCCCCAGAGCTACAGAGCATTTCAGGGTCTTTCGGCTCATGGTTTGGGTTTTAGGGCCCACAGCTGTACTGTTTTGGTTCAGTTTCACTGGTCTCATCAGTGATCATCATGATGCAACCAGTCCATCGTTTGGAGATTCAGACGGCCATAAAACCCAACATCCTCTTATCTAAAAGAATAATGCTCAACAAATCATACTAATGAAATAAAAGCAGGTTGCGTGTGTTAGCTCAGGTTGTATCACTCCCCGAGTTAGAGCTGGCTGCATCTGGTCAAATGATGGTCAGGCACTGCCTCTTTATCTAGATATCTTTTGGCTTTCCACACCTCCGTTGAGATGAACTGGCCTCCTGACAGAAGAGAATACCAGAACTCAACAACACACGATCCTACGTCCGATAACCAACCCCAATGCCTTAAAACAGATGTTTGGAGCACGTTCACGGACTCTTTATCCAGCCATTTCTTTTGGTTACTGAGCTGCTAAGTTGCTCCATTTCATTTGCCTGTATTGTCGGGACATTTGGATTTGCTGCTCGACAGTGAGATTTAACACTGCTCGTGATAAACACAGCTGTGGCAGAGGGGGAGATGTGGAATGTGTTCAGATCCTTCAGAGCTGGGACCTTCCTCTTTTTCTTGCAACTTTTCCGTGACGTTACTCCGGACATTCGATCAGCTTGGACGAGCAGTGGAGTCGAGGCAAAATGACACAGCAGAAGGAGCCGTTAAAGACAAACCAAACCTCAGACAGTAGGATGTTTTCTTTTTCCTGAATAACGCACCTTTTCAAACCATCCACTCCTATATTTCAGATGCAGTAATACAGCTGACGTCAGACAGGTGACAGTGAGCGTGATACGGAGGTGTGTTGACAACAAAAGATTTGCACAAAAATAAATTTGAGCGCTACTATTCGAGCAGAATTAGATTTGTGTGCGAGGGAGGACAGAACCGTGAGCCTAACAGACTATTTGAACATGCGAGAGGAATTATGTGCCAGAAACAGGGATTCTCACGTTCGTAATGGTCAAAGCTGCTCGGGCTCCCTTTGGGTGTTTGAATCCCCTCGGCACAAACTCAAACCGAGAGCAGACCATCAGCAGTTCATTCTTTCTGCTTTCAAAATAAAAACTGGAACAGTGGCGTTTTTTTTAAACCAACAGACGGGACAAAGAGCAGTATTCTGTGTCTGTAGGATTATGTTCAAAAATCAAAATGCATTGACACTTATTGTTGGCAAATGATCTGGTTTTTTATCTGGGTTTGAGTCAAATGTTAAACTAGTTACAATCTAATCTGACATACCGGTATGAACAGGGGAATCAGTTGGATCGCCAGAATTTGAATACTGAGAGAACCGACTCTGAGCCGAGCACGCGAATGATCCGATTTCATGCTCAAATCTCTTTCTGCTCTTACCTCTCTGTGTACTCTCAAAGGTGGACTTGGAGACTGACTGAATGGTGCTCAGAATCGGTTTTGTCCTCCCTCACATTTTTTGTTGTTCATAAGAGTTCCACAGGCTGACAAGTGTAAAAGAGAATGAGCAAATCCAAGCAGGGAAACCAGGCTGTGAAAGCACTGGGCCTGGAGCAGTGGGGTCTCACGCTTTCTTAGTTAATTCACATCTTGCTTCGCTGCTGCTGAGCAGGACGAAGAAAAGAAACAAAAATAGAGAAAATAGTGGAGGGCATTCACGATACGCCACTGACTTAATAAAGTTCTCATTTACCTGAAGGACTCAATCATAGGATTGAAATCTCCAGAACAGTTACTAAATGAACCCTGGAGAGAGAACGTTGTGTCAGCTGCTGTTTCCAAGGTCAACAATGAACTCTGAAACTCAACTTTTAAAGCAAACATGGATGAAATATCCTTAAAGTGCTCAATGGAAATGGAAATTTGAGCGTCTGAAATTCCAGGACAACCTCCATCTGCTAAAGAGGATCATGTGATATGATCGAAAGCTCCAGAACAGCTACTAAATGGACCGTGATTATGCATGATTCAATGACATTATTCTCCCAATGTTTTATTTATGCTTTAAAAATGCATAAAAAAAGAGGAGCAAGATAAACAGAGTATACAATATACAATAAACTCCCACATCTGGGGTAGGGAATAGCTTTAGAACTGTGTAAGACTCAAACACTGAACAGTTTCTAGATTACTCTACCTCCTATACATATATAAATAAATCTTATGCCCTAAGAACCTAACTCTAGATGAATTCTCGGCTGTCTATTCTGTCAGACTGCCTTTAAAAAGGCACAGCTATGGGATCAAGAATTTATTTTTCACTCAACCAAGCCAGCGTTAGATTCAGTACAGAGACAGCCGGCAAATACATTCCCACATTTTCTGCCTGAAGACATGCTGGATTTCAACATCGCATTTAAAGCAGACTTAAGTAAATATTTGGAGATTATACAAAGAGGAAATGAGCCGTTGGGTTATTTTAAGGAGGATAGCTGTTGCACCATATCATGCAAATGTGCCTGACGAGAGCCCGGGCTCTAAAAACAATCAGGAGTTCAACTTTTCATAAAAGCATTCAAAATAAACAAAATGTTCCCACAGATAATTATATCTGACATCTGAAAGCAACAGACCCTTGCGCATACCCAAATATTTCCTGTCTGCAGTGAGAGAGTATACAAAGAAGCGTTTGACACGTGGTCCTCTCTCTTGTATGTTTTGTGGGGGGGATGGACACAGACGTGTGACCCGGTCAGATATCTACAGACCCAGTCCCAGTTGTTTTAGAGCAGCTGGGCATCATGTCTATCCCTGTGAGTTATTCGAACGTCGGCTTTTGGATTTAAACCTACAATTGTAGAGCTTGCCAAGTATTTCTTAATGTCTAATCGTGACTCTTATGATAATGAAACTAAACATCACATTTAGCACTAAACCAAGCAGTGTTTCTTTATCTGGTCTGGAGGAATCACTTTCTACAAAAGCTCTAGAGGTCGTCGTACTGAACTCAGTAACCCTCATTAGAACTGCAGGGTCTGGTATGATGGGGTAGCATGCAGGGGGACTGGATGGAGGGCCAGAACGCTCCCTCTCCTCCCCGCTGTTGACCCAAAGGCAGAAACAGTCACTTCCTGCAGTGGCGGTCAAAGAGCTGCCTGTGTCCCAGAGGTTGTGGTGTGTTTGTGTGTGCGTGGAAAGAAAACTTGCCCTCTAACCTCTTACATATCCAGTTGCAGTCTGAAGCATTGCACCGATTTTCTGCTCTCAGCTGAGTCTTATGAAAAGCTTCGCTGAATATTTGAAATGCTTGTGGTGCTCGCTGGTTTGCCCGCATCACGTAAAGAATTCGTACGTTCGAGAAAAAAGGCCAGTAGAGAAGTCCGTCTCTGGGGAGGATCAAAAAGGCACACAGGCTTTATTTCCTGTGCCTGCCAATTTCCTGTGGAAATCCTCCAGTACATAATTGTCATACCTGCATATTATTTTGAACATAATGTTGGCTACAAATATATATATATATATATAAAGTAAAATATTAAACCAAAGCAGCAGGCCGACTGTTCAGAGCTAAAGAACACAACTTCCCTTTCATGGTTTCCATGGAAAGTGACATTATTTAATGATGAATTTACACAGTACACTATGTCAGATTTTTTTTTTTTAAATGTTAATCACACACATTCTCCTTCCTGCCCACTTCCTCCAGCTCCTCCTGAAGGATCCAGAAGCGAAGGACACAAGGTTTATTTATTCTCATTCTACAACACAGGGTTGTAGAACGAGATGCAGATATAATCCCATAACACCACAACAGGGAGATCAGATCACATGTTAAAAGCACCTCAACGGACTCTTGTCAAAATAAAGAAGACCCCCTCTGGATGTCAGAGACTGGATGGGCCCACTGCTCTGCTCGCCTCCTCTTCTCTGTAACATGCAGGTGTATGGAGGCGACCCACCTGCCACTCGACCGGCAGGCCGTGGAGGAGCGCATTATGCTGCAGGAGCTGTTTTTATGGACTAGGGCTGCAAATAGTGATTACTTTCATTACCTATTGATCAGGCCAGAGTGAAAAATCATGAGCGCAATTTTACAGAGCTCCAGGTGATGTTTTTAAATTGTTTTGAAATGAATTTCTTATTAAAATAGTCTGAAAAGATGAATCAGTTAGTCAATCAATACAAAATAAAATCAGTCGACATACTTGTTGTCACTATTGAAAACCATTGCAGTTGGTATAATTAGTGACAGAAAAAAGTTCAAAGCATAAACAGCCACCGGTTAATTCTAAAAAAAAAAAGTACTAATAAAGTAAAAATGAGCGACTCTACACAACTTAAACCTTCCAGCATTGCAGTTAATACCACTACATATAGTATGTCTGGTGTTGCTTCTTTGTCTTACTTAACTTAAAAAAAGCAAATATGTCAAATGACAGACTGCTTTGTGCATTAATTTCAGAGAAGTTGGTCTGGACAAATCAGTTATAGCATGCAGCCCCTCCCTAACCCTGGGAAGGAATATGACTGTATGACTTTAAATGAGAGCTCTGACAGCAGAACAATATCTCCAAAACCACTTGACTTAATTACACGGTAGGCTGTGGGATAAGATTACTGTTGGTCATAGGCTCAGACTGGCTCGAGAGTGCATTTCTTTTTTGTGTGTTTGACTGAAAAATATACAGAAAAAAGAAACCGAAGCTGCTTTGCCATCAGACTCAGTCCAGGATTGCAATGTCCTAGTTTGTTTCCTTTTTGAGGGAAGATCTTTTAATATAACTTGTAACTAGTACTGCTAGAGAGAATCCTGCCCTTTTGTTGTTTTTTCCTTCTGTTATCATTTCATTCTCCCAAGCGCTTCAGCGACACATCAGCAAAGCTCTCCCAACGGACAAAAAACTGATAAAACCGAAGTGATGCTTTAATGACAGAAAGAAGAACCACAAAAACAACCAGCGGAGAAACACTGTAAGTAACGCCTGTAAAACCTCTGGAGTGACAGCGGCTTCTGTAAACATGGGGAGTCAGCGAGTGACAAACTGCTGATGAGGCACCAAAGATTTGTTTTTCAGAAGTAAATTCCACAGACAGGACAAAAGTAAACTCTTCGATGTGAGAAGTGAAATAAAAAGTCAGTTCACCAAGCACAACCAAACAAGCAGTGATGGTTCTTTAGGTTCACTAGAGGATACTAAAAGTTTAAAACACTGTCATGTGGAATGATTACTAGTCCTTCGGGGCTGAAGGCTGGAATACAGACTGTTCTGATAAGATAAGAGACAAAGACAAAGACAAAACACACACAGAGGCTCTTCATCCGTCTCTCCAACAGTCAGAGCTACTGAAGCTTTGAAGCCCAGGAAGACACATGAGAAAACTCGGGGAGCGGCAGTAAATGTCGTCCAATTTCGGGGCTTAAATACTTCTTGAGATTAATTGCGTTTTAAGAAGTGCATAAAAATTTAAAGCCAGATTTATCCAATGGATTACGAGGATTTGAGTTATATGTTGTGAGATTAAAGAAGGCCCATAATTCATCTGTAAAATCCAGATAGTACTGATAGATTTAGAGGCTCGGAGCAACATCCTGCTCCTCTAGTATTACCTGCAGCACCGAGCGGCCCGGTGCAAAACATTCACTGTGATGTGACAGACTGCAGTCCTGTTCATGACCAACACTCAGTCCTTCCAAAGCCCTTCTTTACTGAACAGGAACTTTTTATTATTAAATCTTTTCATTTCAAAACATTGTGCACACATCTACTGTTGATGGAAAAACGTCTCCTTGGCTATCGGTGAAAAAGAAGAGACTGGGAAATGCAAAATGATTGATATGTGCGTTATGGAGCTTGTTGGCCCGGTCACTCCAAAGGTCAGGAGTATGTCTACGAGCACCTCTACAGCTCAGCAATTAGCGTGATCTTATGATTCATTCATGCACAAACAGTCTTGCTGCATTAGAAGGCATTGGATGCATGGTGTAACTACCGTTTATCCACCCACGCCCGCCCAGGAACAGCTCTGCACCGTGAACCCATTTTGTCACTCTGACTGAACTCTGTGTTGCGAGATGCACTTTCCAGAAACTACTTTCTCCCTTTCCTAATCATAAAAAAAAGGAAGAGCTGTAAAATGATTAATCCATTTTTTTAGCATCACAAACACCCTAAATGTCAGTTCTCCAGGTCCTGTAATGCATCGGCCCAGCATCTCTGCTCCCTGTAACAAACATAAGTCACTGCTGCTATCTGCTGTTACAGAGTGTAGCCTAATACTACAGACTGGGGTTGTTACATTCCTGTATGTGTACGGATTAAACAAACACGACAGGTGTGAATTACTGAGCCACACAGGTGCTGACAGAGCCACTAACCCCTGTTTCCAGCCTGATGCTAAGCTAAGCTAATCACCTCCTGGCTCAAGCTTCTGTACTCGACCGACATGAGAGAGTTTGCTGGGATCGTTTCACCTAATTCTCAGAAAGAAAAAGAAATAAGCGGATTGCCCCTAAATGTCAAACAATTTCTTTGAGCCATCTAAATGAGCTTTGAAATTAAAAAGGCCACAGTAAACGTCTGAACTGCAGTGAAACTGAATATTATTCTCTAACACTCATACTCACCCATTTAATACATCTTCTGAAACAAATTCCACGTGCTTCAACTTAAACTTCTGGGACTCCTGTGATGTGTGTCCTCTAAATGCTGATGTGTTCCTCTTAAAAGGCTCTTAAAACAATATTACCACCCTGTGTGTGTGTGTGTGTGTGTGTCTTTCAGGGTAAAACAGCTCAAAAATGCAGGCTGTTAAACTGTGCAGGCCAAGACAGGCTCTCTCTCTCTCTCTCTCTCTCTCTCTCTCGCTGAGCCAGGCTGTTCATCAGAAATAAACAGGCAGCCAGTATCTGGCCTGTGTGAGATGTGGAGGGTAAAAGCCTTCAAAGAAGACACAACTTCTTCTTTTGTTTAGGTTTGTGTTTGTGTGCCGGTTAAAGAAGAATAATGCTACCTTTTCCAAATAAGCAGCCCGCAAAGCTCAGTAAAACTAAAAGAAACACGCAGCAGGGATCAGATTGGCCACAATTACAGGTATCAGCCGCTCTGACGTGTGATTTTAACATGGATAACATCACATGCTTGACAGACAACAGTCATTACCAGCCGTGAAAATAGTGTTTACTTCCAGATTCTCCTCAGTCACCGAGTCATTGGATACCACAGCATCCACTGGCGTTACTCACAGTGAGTGGAAGACAAAAACCTAAAAAAAAAGAACAGCAGAAGGGCGACACAATGACACTAGAGACACAATGATTATCTCTGACCGGAGGTTCATAACTCTGAGGCAACCACAGACTTCTTAAACGCTGACATTTGCTGTGTAAGCATTTCATCTGTTGACACCACATGTAGTGCTGGGGGAAAGGTGATCATTATCGCTCACCTCTTTTCTAAAAAGAAATATACTAGAATACTGCAATCGAAGCTTTTCTTCATATAATATACAGGGATTTGCAGTTCTTTTGCGTTGGATAGGTGGCACCGCAGAAATGCCAATCAAAGGGATGAAGCCACGTTCAAGGCAGGCGCCGTTATTCCTCCTCGCCTTCTGTATAAAAATAAAAATGTCCACAAACTGGGAGGACAAGGAGGTCTGGGAGCTCCTCAGCCTCCGAGCAGAGGACGAGATCAGCCGCCATCGCTGCACCTCTGTTCCTCTGGCATCCTTAACCTTTAATGGGTTTTCATCTCTTAAATCTGGGCTAATTTGGTAGGAAAACTTATTTTACACACTGTTACATATATAAATTATAGCACTTTTAAGAAAAATAATAGTAAAGTAACTTAGATAAGACGTTCTACCACAACTACCAGACCCATTTATTTACCATTAGAAAACAGATAAGCCATAGATTTCTGATTCTTCTCTCTGGCAGTAATCAATGTGGGAAAAGAGGTTTCAACTCCCTGAAATCTACTGTACAAGAAGCTGAATTCAGGAGCTCTCCTTTATTTATTTCCTCAGCAGCACCCTGGTTTCAACACACTGTGGACAGCACAGCATGCATCTAACATCCAGCAGGCAGCTGTGTGTGTTTTTTTTTTTGTATCCCACTGGAACAATTACAGTCAGCTGTTATGTTTTAAGGATCTAAATCCCGGGGCTGAAGCAGCGGCCTCTTGGGGCTCTTAATGCTGAAGAACCACCCAATGGGCTGAGCTGGCCAAAAGCCTGACAGACTTCAAAATCAGCCCAGAAAACAGCTGCTGAGCCCAGAAAAATGAAACCCAAACATTTCCAGCACTTTGTCACTCGGTTGTGTGAACGCATCTTTGTCACGTGTATGCAGGATGTTAACCTCTTTTGTTGGCAGGTTTAGCTCCAGGTACATCCAGGTGAAGGCAGGTTCAGACCACAAACCCACCACAACTCCAGTGCAAAGAAACACCTGTGCGTTTCGAAGGATCTTTATTAGTCCACACACAGCGACAGGATCAGGGTGTGGCCTTGTACCTGCAGTACAGAGAAACCTCAGGTCTTTGTCTGCAGCGGTCAAGTTCAGTCAAGTCTCAAAGAGCAGAGAGTGGAGGAGCGGGAGGAGTCATCCGGTGTTTGTATTACCTGGGGGTATATTGACTGAGTGTCAGGTGCCGGGTGCCACTCAGGTAGCTTGGTTAAAGTTTAAACACATTTCCCTTTCCCTTGAAGAGGGAATAAACGGGAGCGTTTTCAAGGTTTCAGCAATATGTGGATATGGGTTTCTTTATTTACTGTTCACAGCCTGGGCAAAGCTGCCATACAGGAAAAACGTGTGTGGTTAATAATGGATCTTTCCTTTGCCAAACCGAACTGTAGCCAGTAAAGAGTGACTTACAGTCATAATAAGCTGCAAATGATAAATTACATAGAGACAGATTCCTTTTTTATTTGTGCCTGACTTTCCTTTCCCTATATAGTTCATAGTTGCATATATTTCACTTCTTTAAAGTTAAATACATAAAATGTTGAAAAAAGCAAGTGAAAAGTGATGAGCAACAGTTCATTATTAAAGATTTTTGTTCCCTGATTAGACTTTGGACTGTGGGCGTGAACAAACTGTGCATGAGTGACATCTCTCCCTTTACCCTCGTCGCCCCTGGTAGAGCAGGATAAATTAGACTTTTATCATTCTTGTTTGTACTTAAATCTTAAGCATAAACTCACCCAGTGGGGGTGTGCAGGGCTTTTAAATGTGTATAAGAGGATGCTGTGCTATAACATCCATAAAACAGCTCTACCACTTTTTTTTTTCTCAGTAGTAGTCAGTCAGTGTTATCAGTGATCCTCTGACTGCCTGGGTGGCTGTCAGCCAAACGTTAACGAAGACCAGACTCACTAATTGCTGCATGTTCAAGTAATGACAAATAAAACACTAATGTGAACCACAGCCACTGAATCAAACACGCTTCACATGAATCAAACACGCTTCACAGAGATCCGAGTCTTTTCCTACTGAAAACAGCAGCTCACGTACAACAAGGTTTGACTGGCTCATCTGAGGACTTGATTCTCTTAAGTACATGATTTAATGCCCATTGCGACATGTTTCAAAATACCATTCAAAGCTACTTTCACACAGTATTTAAACCTCCATCCAACAGATACAAGAGCAGAGTTGCCACAGTGACATTACCTCATTAAAGCTATAGGGCACAACATACCAGCGATAGTCCTACTGTACATGTAACGCTTTACAAAAGCAGACTTTAATTGGTGTTTTCTTCTAGAGGAAGTTAGACCTCATCAGTTCAAGAAAAAGCTCTTGCTCATGCATTTTTGTAGCACAGTGGTGGCAAGAAGTTTTAATTTTCTCAGAGCAACAAAACTTTTCTCATTGTAATGACAAAAATAGTCGAGTTCTTCAGCAGTTCGGGGCTGAAGCTGAAAGCTGAAAGCTGCACATATTTTCTTAACAGTGAAAGTGACTTTCAGGGGTATTACCTGTGTTTCAACATGTTACAACACCTTGAACCTCCCTGCTTCACCTGCACTGTCTCCTCCTGTCAGACTGGACCATTTTAAACCCAAAGCAAAGAGACGTCCTGTTTTTAACTGACAACACAAATAGACCAACGAAACCAAAAAGGCACTTTGGGTCTGAAGAGAACTGTTTCCCTCAGTGCAGCACAGTTCCAGCAATGCTTGGCACGAACATGAATAAACACACATGTTCCCATTTACCCTGTAAGGACACACACACATGCACACACAGACACACATGTGGACGCAGCTTTGGGACGGCAGTTTTATTTATGGGGTAAAGGAGGGTTTGTGCAAGTCTGGAAAATAAAGCCACGCTATTTCTGGCAACCGAAGACTGCTGAGCACTTAGATCATTATTTAGAACCAGCTGCAGAGTTGGGAGTGGAGATCAGTGGGTCAGGGGGGCAGGAGGACTCAGAAGTCAAGATTTACTCCAGTCTTGTTAAAAACAGACAGGAGAGAAGAGCCTGAGTGACACAGGATGATTGAGGCAGATAATGATACCAAAACTTGAGAGTAAAAAGACATCTGAAGAGGATATATCATAAACTGGTACTGACATCCGTAAAAAAGACAGTAATGGCTGATAGTATCTGTCTATATATATATATATATATATATATATATATATATATATATATATATATATATATATATATATATATATATATATATATATATATATAAATAAAGGAGAGGTAGTGACCCACATACAAACACTCACTACATAACAGGAGTTTGAATCAGGTCATTTACAGCTCTTGACGGTGTCCATAGAGCACATGTCTGTCTGCACGTCTTTCACCTCGAAGACTCTCCTCAGAGACACTCGGGCTCCACAGACAGATAAAGACAAAGACAGATGGCCGTTAAGATTACAGGAACATTCAGAGACACCAGGTCATCTGACCCCAGATACAGTTCATCTTCCTTCCAGCTTCCTGCACAGCAGAAACTTAAATAGTCAAAAAAAATAAGTAAGTTCTGTCTTTATGTCATTGCTGCTTTTTTTAATCTGTGTTTATTGATTCTGTCGATCAGTCATACAACATAGAAAAAACACCCAATCCCTTCCCACCATCCATCTCTTCCCTTAAAGGAGACGTAAAGGAGAAAAGGTTTAAAATAATGCATGAGAGAGGTCAAAATAAAATGTGGATTTAATGATTAAATGAGTATGGGCATTAAATATTCATTTCATGCAGATAATGCTGCATGTAATATTGTAACTTGTAACGCAACCTTTAACACCAGACAATGTCGAATTAGCTGCTCTGCATTACTGACTGATATGATGATTAATGATAATGATGATGATTAATTAACTACAGGCTTGTGAAAAGCAAACATCTGCTGTATTAAACATTTAGTGTCTGGCAGGCCATTTTTGTTAAAAGAGCACTGAATTTTATATTCCCAGTGTATTCAACACTGTGTTAGTTTAGAAACAACAGAAGAAGAAGTGGGTATTGTATACAGGTACAATATCAGAGATTTGATACCATCATACAGATACCAAAACAATAATATATACTCTACACACAGCTAAGTTTAGAGGCAAAACTACACCTGCTTGAAAAATAATGGGAAAACACCAAAAGACTGTAATAAAATATAAAGGCTTAAGGAGTAGTTGCTGTAGAGGTGTTTTAGGTTTATTTTTCCTTGATTGACAAATCTCTCAGATCACATCAGTGCTTCAGGACGCTGGAGATTCATGAAACATGTCTTTTCAACACTGATTTGATGTTTGAGGTTTAGTTTCCCTAAAAACACGATCTGGAACTCAGCCTCAGTGAGCCACGGCACATTATAGTGTTCACATCACGTCAATCTACAAACACACAAACGGCTCAGTGACTCCTGCTAGTCTATTATAATGAGAAGCAGCAGTAAGCTCATCTTTACATCAGCCTAAAAAGTGAGTTTACCTGAGCTGCCACAGAGATAACGTATCGCAGCCGAGCATCACAAAAACACAAGTTTCAGCAATCTGGATGAGAGAAAGAAAAAAATCTTTGAGTCACTCATGGCAAGTGGCTGCTGTAGCAAGTTTTATTATGTCACATACTGGGAAGAGAAAAACAAGAAAGCAAATAAATATAAAATATTGCCATCATGTTTTTTTCCATCTAACAAGCATATGTACATAAAACTCAGAAAAGGACACTGGGGAGCTGTGTGGTCTTGTGGTTTTGGCTGGTTCGGCTGCCTCGTGTCACCAAGGCACATACACACCCATGTAATGCACACACACACACACACACACACACACACACACACACACACACACACACACACACACACACACACAGCTCAGCAGGTGTGGAGCGCTGCCTGCTTCTGTCACTGTGTCCTCACATTCAACCCTGACTGGATAACCAGCGGGTTTGAAAGAGTTGAAAGTGGACTCGAATTTCATGTACAAGTACAAAAAAATAATTGTCATAATCAAATCAAATGCCAAAGTCGCTGGTTTGAACTGTATTCATCAGACTAAACTTTAATGAGCTATTAACAGAGTTACATTCTCTATTTCAACACTACAAACTATTCTTAAAGCATTAAAGCTCATTCTTCATGTCGGAGAAAGTAGCACAATCTCGACTGAAGGTCTACTTACTATATTTTCCCTGAAGCATACTAACTGACTCATCCCCATGACAACTGAGCAAACTCCATCAACTGATAAAAACTACAGAAAAAGTAAGTAAGTTATCTTTGAGTTGGTATTATTTTGTCAAACATGACAATTTACCAAAATGCTTAACTCTTAAGGCAACACAGACAGGAAGTCTCATACTATGGATGAAATCTGAACAGATCCATCTCCAGTCTCTACCCACTGATGAAGACCATGTGCTACAGCTGAAAGCTCTGTAGAATATAAATGGACTTTGACTCGAGTTTTACTAGAAAACCCTTTTTTTTTTTTTTTTAAATCAAAAAAAGCAAAGCATTAAGCAACATGATTTGTGTGGCCAGTTTTCCATCTCATCTCTTTTTCTCTCCACAACAGATGAGATTCAAACTGAAGCAAAGTACGTACAGTGCTGCTCGGGAGGACGAAGATGAAGGACGAGGAGGAGGAGACGCCAGAGACAAACAGGCTGAGGTAAAACAGTACTGACAGAAAGACAATGTCAGAGATAAACTGAAACTTAAACAGATACCAAAAAGACATAAACAATGATAAAAGTGTTGACATGCAAAACTGCCAGAAAACAGAACAGTCTTGAGAAACAACACTGAATCACAAGAGACCCGCCGAGGATATATTGATTATTTTACCGCATATCAATCACCTTGACAGAAGTGCAGGCTGTCTGCTTTTAGTTAACTCTACCAATCTACAAACAGAAGCTGATCTGCAGCCGTGAATGGCTCGTGCAGCTCATGTTGCAGAGACAAGGATAAAACAAGAAACACCCCAAAGAAAAGCTGTGTGACCTCCCTCCAACCAGCGTTTCAGATTCACAGGCTGATAGCTACGCCTCAGTGAGCTCCATGGGAAAACTACTTTCAGACATACACCAAAAAAAACAAAACAGTGAGGACACCATGCCAGCTGATTTCCTCTTTAATAAAACCTGCAGAGCCTTTAGGGGGTTTATCAGTCTGAACACTCCAGATTTTCCCAGACGTAAGAGCACAAATGAGCAGAGGCGTGTGACCGATCCAGGTGGAGCACAATGATATTTACAAGATATTTCTGCTTGCTACAGGACCTGAAACAGACCTTGACAGCATATCCTGTGGGTTTCCAGCATTCCCTGCACAGGGCACCCACAATAATTAACTGACAGACTCAGAGGAGCAAAGGGAGGAAAGTGAGGAGGAGGCGTCTCGTTTGGTATCATTAGGAACTCATTATGGCTCCACACTGGGCCACCGCACTGAGAGAGGAGGAGAGAAGAGAAGAGCGGCAGAAGGTAGTGGACCGTTCAGATTTAATGACTGCTTATGGATGATCGGCAAAAACAAACAGCCATTCTGCATCTGTGCGTTCAGTGTGTTCAGCCTGGCTGCTGACTAAACGAAAGACTTCTGTTTCTACTGGGTATGGATAAATACAGGCAGGCATTGTGTTAGGGGATCGCGCCAAAACTGGCCCCACCGCCACAAAGCGCTCTCTGTGGTTTCACGGGAACAGCCGTTGGCTTGGGGATGAGCCAGCAGGGGGCCCTCCTCCCCCCCCACCTCGCCCCTCCAGCCAGGAGCCAGGAGGTCTCGCACCAGAACGCAGAGTCTTGGACCCAGTGTTCTGGGAAAACAACAGCCTCGGCCTGTTCGGTACAGCTGAGCAGATACGCTGAGCCAAATCTGCCTATTCATACCGAGTCTCTTTGGGCATCAGAGTGAAGCTCTGTGAGAGGAAAAAGATCTGGAGTTGGCATCAGCACATGAATCGCTGATTAACAGAGCACATTTTTGCCTCCGGATGGCAAAATGGAGGTAATTAAAAGGCCACGGTGCAAGAGTCACTGTACAATCTCGTTATATTCTAAATCTCTAGTCCACCTCTCCATCAATCCAAGACAAGAAACATACTAAAACAAGTCCTCCGAGGCAGCAACAAAACACAAGCTGAACATCTGAACAACTACTATTGCAGCTGCTCCTCTGAGCTTCTTCTGGGAGCGAAGCCAGCAGCCCCGCAGGTGACTGTTTCAGAAAATAAAGGCTGGGTTGGTTGTAGTGGAGTCAGGAGAGTCCCAAAACACCAAGACACACCCGGAGCAGGTATGAGAACGTGACTCAACATCGTGAATGTGCATTATATTTAATTATAGCCCACAACAAGTAGCGGATCTAAAAGAGCTTGCCGCGTGTTTGATGTCAGCTTGTATTCTCATTAAGTTCAATGCCCAGGGAGGTGCGGTCGCTCGACAGCTGTAGTTCAAGCCACCACCTCGCTACAAGCGCAGCAACATCCTGACAGCAGAGTTCAGATACACAACTCAGCTTCAGCGGAGATACAGCCAGCCTGCGGATGACGTTCCTACCTGAGCAGAGGATGCCTTTGTGCCGGGCGCAGGAGAAGTCGTCACACTCGCAGAAGCTGCCGTAAATCTTGCCAAACTCCGACTCGTAGCACAGACACTGGTTGCAGCTGCACTCCCCTCGCCCGCTGCAGATCTGCTTGCCCTCGGCTTCCCGGCAGGCGATGAGGTACATGCTGCTGGCCTCGCCCTCCTGGCACTCACAGCGGGCGCCCAGGTAGCCCGGCTCACAGTGACAAGTCCCGCAGTTATAAGTACCTGCAGGGACGAGAGTTACGGATTTAGATGCATGACTTTCACGTCCCTGTAGACTCGCTACACTTCCAGCTGTTATGATCATTTCAAGCCTTCTAGAGAGTTTCATTAGTTCCTGAACCGGAAATGTTTCATATTTTAGTATTTTTGGTGTTTTAAACTTGACCACTTACACTTGTTTTTGACTGTTGCAGTTAGTCCTTTAAGGTACAGTTGATGATCGCTGATACAACTAACTCTATTTTAAATATCTATATATGTCGAGTTTAAAAAATATGGGCAGAGCATAATTTTGGCTTTCGTGGCCATTATTATCTCTCCATAGCCTCTCCATAATCATGCCAAGGAAAGTAGTCAATGAAGAGGGTAAAAGTAGGAGTTGTCCTGGCTTATTTGAGTCAAAATACCAGGTCTGACATCAGTGATTGAGGCGTTCAACTCCCTTGAAAGTTTCAACCTACAGGAAGCAGTTTTCTGTCCTGTGTGATTAACAAGGCTCGTGGTTTCTGGTTGTTACCAATTCTCTCGTGCATGGGGTTTTTACAGGAGCTCATTTTCACATTTTATGTCCCTTTGCTTTAAAAATTGTTGCGTTTCCTGCTGCAAGAAGACGTTGATTCCGGCGGTTTAATTCACTTTAAAACAACGATCTCAGCCAACAAAAAAATAAAGAGAAAAGACAAATTAGCTGCCAATTATGAACCAGTACAAAACACAACTAGAGAACATATTTTCTAATCTGATTGGGCATTTATTCTTATCATTTTAACATTTAGCTGCCTGGAAATACAGGTAAAAACGCCCATAAATAAATGGAAAAGGTTAATGAAAGATGAAGCACCTGTGGAGCTGCAGATGCTGCTGTTGGTTTGTGCGGTCCGGCTGCAGCCGCAGTCACACTGATAATCCACAGCCACCTCCAGACGGTCTTTGAACCCCACCGGCTTGATGGTGAAGCTCTGGTCAGTGCCGCCAGGAGGGCAGCTCCTCGCCTCCACGCTCACGTTGAACGATACCTACAAAAGCAAACAGAAGGAAGCGGTGTAATTAGAAAAGGAAATGTACCGATACTGGCACTGATGGAGAAAGGATAGGGACTTCCTGTTTGTGGAATGAGAAGGGGTCAGGTCAGGTTCAACGCAGAGTTTTATACAATAACATAATTTAGCCTCTAAACCACATTTATCTTCAAACACCTTGAGTTTCCATATTTTTAAGTGACCTGACCCCACCCTACATCTCTTCATCTGAGCAGACAGCCACCATACAAACACATGGCAGCTGCCAGCGAGCCTGTGAACATGAACTACACATGACCCGGTGTTGTCATGTTTACACCAGTGGGTTTATTTCACCCAAAGAGGAGTTCACAGTGTGCAGCTGATGTGGCTTACCCCGCGCAGAAAGTAGGACATGACACGAGACCTACACCCATTTGATTGCTCTGAGGAAGGAAGTCTTGACAAGAAGAGAAACCCAACCCTGGCTGTTTTTTCTGTTCCCACATGAGCACGTCCGTCTGGTATTTTCCTCATATTTAGTCAATCTCAGTAACCATCCTCAGCACTGTCTGTCCAATGTAGAGCTCAGGGTTGTTGTCTTTGATGGCGCCATGACTTTAACAAATGAATTATGCAGCTACAAAATACCAAAACTGACTGTTGAAAGAATGCAGGTTTTCACAGGATGACAAAGTGCTAAAAAAAAAAGAAAAGAAAAGCAGACAGCGGAAAGTAACACATGTTCTACTGGTCTGGCTCTGTGCTCCAGCTCACTGGATGTGAAATGAAACAATGATTGGGAGCTTTACGTGCCAGATTTCTACTTTAATTTGAGGGTGTTTACCGCCAGTAGTTAAAACCCATGTAGTCATTGTATGATCTACCAATTTTTAGATGGACAAAGACAGACGCAGCTCAAGCTGCAGAAAGAGTGAGGCAAGGTTGCATATTCTCATCTATTTTGGTTCAGAGATCAAAATTGGTACAGAGGGGAGGACATATGTTCTGCTTTAAAGCTCTGACTAGAAGCACTTGACCCTCAGAAGACACAGTGAAGTCTCCAAAAGAAAATATTCCACCCTTGGAGCACCTGCTGTTCTTGGAAAGATTTGGATCTCCTAAGCAAAGGGCATCCCCTCGTCTCCTGCAATATCACAACCTGGGCAGAGCCTGTTCCTTCCGAATGTGCTGGATAAACACAGCCTTCCTAACGTCACCTAACTTGATCATGTGGACCAATGAAAAGCCCCTGCACGATGTAAACAATGGGAGCCAGGCATAAACACCACTGTTACAGGCTGTTTAAATAGACTGTGACAGCCAATTTACACAGACAATGACAGAGAAAAGTTAAAAGGACAGGTAAATACACTGTTGGCCTGTAGTCAATCATTTATCAATGTAAAACATCACTGATACTGTAAACTCTGGTATCATTGATCCATCACTTTGTTGGCTGTTTGAGTGCAAAAATGTTGTGGTGGCAAACTTGGAGATTTTCAATTTCAGGACTTGACTCTCTGTGAGGATGGGGGCCGGAACTGTTCACCACGCTATGACACAAGGCCTTGCTACTTTATTATCTCATCCTGACTGTACTAATGAAATCTAATAATTTGTTTAGCTGTGTAAGTAAATCATCAGTGACAAGAATGCAGCTCGTCCATAATGACTCTCGTGCAAATCAACAAACATTTTGAACCTCAATAGCCACCATTCTCTTCGTTTAAATAATCTCTTCGCTGATTATTTAAACTGGGTACATACCAGTACCATAAAAATACAAAAGAGCATGCATGAATCTGTTATAGCTCAGTATCGGGGGGATTCAAGTGAACATTTGTTTTACTTCCGCCCAGCATACAACACAAACTGACGAGGCCGGACTCCCCCTCCACTTCAGGGCGGGAAGCTTAACAACATAACGAGGGACTCAATTAAATTTACTGTAAATGTGAGTCGCGAGGAGGCCAGTTCACCCAATCACATGGCTCGTTGGGACAACTATGAGGTTGTGGAAAAACATGGACGGGGAAACTCGGGAAGTTGTAGTAGTAGTAATAGAGGACAGTGAGGGGACGGGGGAGGGAAGAGTGAGGAGATGATACATTGAGACTGAACCCATTGAGGAAATGCCTCAACACACCGTTGGGTGAGTAATGTGATTCAAGGAGAGATGGACAGTAGGGAATCGATCCGGGGAAGGACAAGAGACAGACCTTAGCCCCTTTTACACAGCCTGTTTAAGGCAGGTATGTTGTGACGGGCCTTCTTTATGGTGTTACTGCAAGATCTCTGTGTAAGGTCTAGTTTGTTAGGTTGGTCTATGGTGGGACAACTGGAAAACATGTACAGCAGAATGACATCAATTACTCCCAATAGAAATACTGAATCTTTCTCTTTCACAAAGATTTTCCTCATGGTGAAATAAATAATAAATAAATCAGTGTTACCATGGGAAAATCTTTTTGGATGATGGAATTCTTATGACTGAAATTAAATTAACTTGGACAAAACCCGTGAAGAAGGTCAAACAAAACA
Source organism: Lateolabrax maculatus (assembly GCA_031216445.1). NCBI lineage: Eukaryota > Metazoa > Chordata > Actinopteri > Acropomatiformes > Lateolabracidae > Lateolabrax > Lateolabrax maculatus. The sequence goes on along the minus strand of CM062208.1, from coordinate 3,310,548 downwards.
ACACATAACCTAATTCAACTGCTGTTTCTTTGGACAAACATTCTGTGGTATGTCAGCACAGACTTGGTTTCATTCATATGCATGAGCCTATTCAGTGCTCATACATTTCTGTAGTGTTACAATGAAAAGGATGGCGGCTTAACTATCTACATCCCAGCTAGCATTTCTCCCCCCGCCAGTTTACTTCTTTCATGGCTTGCAGTTTCACAGGCCTCCTCCTGCCTACTTTTGTGCGAGGTCATTGAGATGCAGCATCAGGCTCGATGGCGAGCTCACACAGACACAGTGACTGACACCTGGGCCACGGACTGGGCCACGGACTGGGCCACATCCTCCGTAAAGACTGGGAAGCTTGGCAGCCGGCGGACTGAGCTGCTACCCTCCATCTCCTTTCACTGCCGAGCATAAAAGACATGAGCGAGGCCCGTCGCCCGAGGGCCCCCTCTCCATTCACTGGTGTTATTCTGCCTCGATCACCCCCGACTCCTCCACCACCCTTTCCCATCCTAAAACCGTCCCGGTAAAAGAAAAGCAGCCGAGAGAGGAGCACAAGGGGGTTTAGGGAGAAGAATTCCAGCAGGCTGAAGCTCACTGTGTGACAGCATGTATGAAGCTGCCCCTTGCTCGCATTTTCAGTGGACCCAGGACTCAATACAAATCTTAATTGAGGCCTGAATAGAATATAAAGTGACCACCAGAGAGAGGTCCGTGCAAAAATCAAAGCAATTAAGATGTACCATCATACTGTGTCACCTGACCTCTGCTTTTGTTCAGAGAGACAGTAACTGAGAAAGCATCCCAACTGCCTTTAATGCAGCTGAAGCTTAATTCAATATGTTATTCCCAAACCAGCGGGGCTTGCATCACAAAGCGAGATCAGACTTAGCCTGGCTCTCTCTGGGCTGCCTGGCCTCACTGAGCCTAATATGGGGGATCCTGGGTAACTGGTATCACAAAGCTGGCCGTGACATTGCCTGACTTTGAAAAAAAAAAGCCAATTACATGCAACATCTAACAGATCAAGAGTGGAGTATTTAATGTGAGGAAATGGTTGATATCTGTGGGGACAGACAATAATATTCAGCAAGGTAAAAAAAAATATGAACACAAAAGGAACAGAAAAAGAAGCAAGAAACATATTCATATAATCTCCAAATATGAAAAGTAAGGCTCATGCTGGACAGAAACTCTGAGGACAAGTTCAGAAAGTAAATCTGTGTTTATAAAAAGCAAGAGGCCGTCTTAATGTGGGCATGTCGATACAGGTTCCCACAAGAAGATCCAGAAAGTCCAGTTTCACTGATAGACCTATGAGCTCGAAGGCTTATCAGATACCAAAACACTGCACAGCCGTTTATAGTCTGAAAAATTTACGAAAGATTAATCAATGTTAAAAAGGCAACAGGGGAGCCAGGTTCAACACTTTTACTGGGCAACCTTGTGTTTTTTGTGCTGGTTTTTGGCAGGACTGCAGTGGGTGAGATGTAAAGCTGTTCCCACAGCCGTATCCGCTGTTGATTAAATCCAGCTGAGAGGCAAAAGAGCAAATACTCCCTTAGGAATGAGGAATCTCCGCCAAGAGACTTTCCTTTTAGATATAGTAGATAAGCAGTTAAAATACAATTTATAGATCAGTTCAATTAATCATCAAGAAGCAGAGATCCACGCACAAAAGAAAAAAACACTTGATTCAGGTAGAGAGAGAGTTAGAGAATGTGTGTCCTGGAGTGGACCTCACACACTCAGAAACTCCACCAGTCAGTGTGACTTTCATTACTGCGGCTGCTCCTCCTCACAGGTGCCAACACGGTCTCTTTGGTTACAGTGAAGGGCAAAATACCCCCCCCCCCCCCAAAACCAGCTCAGTTTGATTTCATCAGACTGGAAATCACTTTAAGAGGATTCAAAGGTCACACAGCGTTTGGCCTAGACTGCCAAGTCACAAATGGCTTCCTTTAGTCATCGACTGTGATTATGGATGTCACTTTGAGCAGGGCAGAAGCACTGGGGCTGGACGATGTGACCTCAATTCAACTTGAGAATGATTTACCTTCATAATGATAAATATAACGTAAGTAAATTTCCCTAATTTTTAAAAACATCAGTGAAAATTGTGTTGTTCACTTCTGATCACCATATGGTCTGTTACAGATTCTGGACTGGACTCTGGCTACTGGTTGTTGGAGATATTCTCAGTTTAATTATATAGGATGTAAATATAAGGTTGTTTAATAATGAGTACATTTGGGCTGATAAAGTACATCTGATGATAAATTTGGTGTATTGTCAAGCCTGAAGAAGGAGTATAGCTTTCTACAGCCCAAATGAGAGATACTGTACCTCCCTACAATCAATCTGTCTTATTGATACAGCGACCTTTGGCTGCATCCTGAGACCAGACTGACATCTGCAACCTTCACCCAGCAGAAAGATACTGTGGAGCCTCTCCAGCACTGCCACTGGCTCTCTCACGTGTACCGTACTGCCTTCACCTGCATACTGAACATCTCGTACTGAAACACATTTTTCTACCAAAACAAAGCCAAGCACTTGTGCAACTAGAAGTTGAAAAGTCACAGAGGAAATAGTTTCCACTCTCACAACTCAAGACGTTACATTCCCCAAAAACCCATAACACAAGCTCTCAGATCCTGTACAACAAGTTGCTGTGAACACGGGGGGAAAATATACTACAAGTCTGCATAGGACTGGATACAATTACAGTACCAACCTTAAACAATGAATTCAAAAAATGTTGAAGTCACTTCTTCCAACAACTTGAATCTGAAACCTCTCACATAGTTGTTTTCTACTCTCAAACAATGACTTCCATGTGCCCTCAATTTTGCTTCATAGCAGGGCGTCTATGTATTTTTATGTACTGGTATAACTACAAGGAAACATTTTAACACGCAACAGCATCATTATGCACATAAAAAAGGACAATGCTTTAGCCTTAACAGCTCAAAATTAAAAACTGAACACGACTGACAGGCCTCTGCTTTCAGAGAATCATTTGGCAAAATGTAGTCATGGAAAATGAGAAACAGGAATCCTGAAGAAGCCATTGATAAAGTTTTCGCAAGCCAAAAGAATGAAACGCTGTAGGTGAAGACGACCAGGCTGCTGGAATACCTTTTGGAGGGCCAGCAGGATGCATAAAACATTTATAATGTGAGGTGAGTTGGAGAGGGGAGCGTGGACAGGGACTCACAGTGTCTCCTATCTTCAGGTCGGCACACTTCCTGAGGCCTGGCAGCGGATTTCCATCCTGGCAGGTGGCGGTGAAGGAAAGGCTGATGTCCTCTGGGTGATCCCACACTGACAGCTCCACTTTAGAACGGATGTTCTGCAGAGAAAACACCCAGGAGGACACAGAGTTGGTTGGTACATGTTAGTGGCTCAGGGTTTTAAAACAGATAGCTTTTGTTGCATGGTAAAATAAATCCTTCCAGGCTTCTCTGCAACAGCGAACAGAGGATTTCTAGCAGTTTGTCATTGTGCACAGTCATTTTCCAGTGTCCTGGAACTAGAGCCACATGAAATGATGCCTCCCACACAGACGTTTATATTAAAACTACCTCAGTCTATCTTTTCAGGCCTGTAACTCCTGCTCGAGTAACAGAGTGGAAAAGAGTGAAACATGGGGAATGCATTGCCTTGGTTGGGCACATTTTTACAGTTAATCTCACCACAAGCCACAAGTGCTGTGCATGGATGCAGGTTGTATGTGTGTGGATGTGAAATACCACGGCTGTTTGCAATGCCAGCCGCATCTGGCTGCGTGCAACATGTGCAGACCCAATCTGTCGTCACTCATGCACATTCACTGCAGCGTAACTATGCCAACGATAAATGAGGCTCGAGCCTGGTGCACATGGTTAAACGTGCCCTCGTTCGCTCTCTCTCTCTCTCTCACACACACACACACACACACACACACACACACACTTTTCTGATCCTTAACGCGATCACAGCGAGGAGCAGCTTCGTGCCACGGGTAAAAACTTGAGGAAAAATGAGCCGGTTACACAACGTAACCTCCGCAGTGTTTGGCAAAGTCTATCGAGCTAACGACCCCAAGAGTGGTGGATATAATGTGGCAGCTGGAATGTTAATAAGGCCGTGAGTCAAAGCACTTCGTTCAAGCTCACTCCCACACACTGAGCGTGTCAGGTCGGCGTTCGACACAAGTTTCTGTCACACAGAAAACGCCACCACGGGCCAAAAGAAAATGCACTACCTCCTGGCTGAGGCAAGGAAAAATCTGTTCACCCACACAGGAAAACATTTAGGGAAGGGTTGACTACATGCATTACAGTTCTTTGGTTTAAAAATAAATAAAAAAAAAACATTATATTTTACAGGAGAGAGAGAGTCCAGTGGGTCCAAACCTTTTTGGCCTGTGAAATAGTCATATCTACTTCCCCTGAGAGGGGCGGGGAGGTTACATTTTCCAGTAATTTACTAATTAAAAACATTGAATTCAGCAACAGAGGAAAGCCTGAAAAAGTAAACGCAAGTCGGTGTAGTAGAAATAAGTCTTTCATCTTTCATGACACCTCAGATTTACCTTGCGACCGCTTGTGAAGGCCCTGACCCATAGGTTGGGAACCACTGGTTAATTCTATAAGATGTCAGGAAACAGTGAAGCCAATGTGATGTCTACAAAATGCTTAGTTTTGTCTGAACAGTCCAAAGCCCCCAAACACATTTCCAACAACTTCCAACACATCTTCACATCTGAGAAGCTGAAACAAAAGTGCATTGGAATTTTTGCTCCGTAAGCGACTGAAATTATTACTACATAATCAGAATTGCTGATTATTTTTCTGACTAATCGACTTTTAGTCATTTCTATCCCTATGTCAAATATTTCTATGAAAAAAAAATTGCCACAAAGTCAGCTGTTAAAACCACTTTAGGACTCCGACCACCACAATGAGAAAACCAGCTTGTGTGCAGCCACCCATGTGAGCTGGAGGCTCATTAACTGTGTCACAGCAGTGGGAAGACTTTAAAGAATTTGCCTCCGATTTCCTCCCCCTCTTCTTATCTTTTTTCTCAAACACACACAAACAGGAAACCAGACACACTGACAGTCGTACCAGCAGATTGTCTTACTCACGTTATAAGCTGCGACGATCAGATGAATTACATTCTTAGAGTCCTGGTCCAGGATTTCTACTGTAGTCCCAGGTATGAGTGAGGTGAAATTCTTCGTGAGGGAATAAACAAGAGACAGTATGAGTTGCCTAAATATAAAAGGAATTTTAAGACTGATGTGTATTTCAAGATAAAATGGTAAAAATCAAAGTACCTTATAAATAACGTACAGCCGTTTTGTCACTGCAAAGATGAGAAAGATGTTATTTTCCGCCAGTTTCTCCCCCAGGAGAGCCAGAGAGGGATAGTCCTGTAGAGAGGGATGAAAAGGAGCATTATGGGTATTTATGTCCACTCACAGCTAACATATGTTGATGCTCTTCTGACCCCAGTGGTGTGTTTACATTGCTCAGCCGGCCTTCGGACACCAGAGTAAAGGCTGGTGTGGTTTCTCTTTCTCACATTTAATCACAGAGTCTGAGACTCCAGGTTGGACTTTGAGATGTGGTTATTGTCATTGGATGCAATTCAGTCCCTACTGAGATTTAAAAAAAAACACTCCCAGTGGTTTGTATCAATTACCAAACAATCTATCTCAGAAACAGAGTCCCACAAACAGAAAGAGAAATGAAGCTCTTGGATGAGAAAACACAGCTTTCAATTAGTCTTTTGAAAATCTGATTTTAGAAGAAAAACTAAATTTAAAAAATCCGCAGTGCCATCCACATGATATTGGTGCATTTTTATAGCATTAGTCCTCTGGCATCTTCAGACACTATATGAACTTACAACATGTGAAAGACTTTCTTTGTGCATATTAATTTAATTAAATTTTTTTAATCCACTGGCTCCTGATCCTGATTGGCATTATATCTCATATCAAAACTGCTCTTTGGTGACTAAGAGTCAGTTGGAGGTTTGGTTGAAAATGTAGGTCAGAGATGCCATAGAGAAATATTGAGCTCTGTATTTACAAGTCTATAGTCTATTCAGTGGTTTTACTGGCAGCCTCCAGGTGTGGACGTGTTTGTTCGCCCTTCCTTTTGCAAACATCACCGCAGGCTGTTGCTATTAAGCCAGGCTTAATGAGAATTTAAAAAAAAGAAATTCATTTCATTTTCATTCAGCTGAATTCGCTCAAGTTTTTCTTTGGAATGAAGACGGGTTTAACATATTGTACATAAAATGCACTCATATCCAGTTACATAGGCCTGGATAACAGCCAAGTGGTTCCAGAAATCTTTAAAAGGTTTGCATACTGTCATTAAAAAAACCACAATCATCAAAGAAGGTAGCAGGCTCAACGTATCAGACATATCTTTTAGTCACTGTTTGAGTAAACACTACAAATTCCAACATTCACAGCTGGATTTTGTAAGGAAAAGTACCGTACTGAACAATGAGAATGTGCGTTACAGTAAATTCCAGGTTTCAGGTTTCTCAGGGGATTTAAAGCTGGAGGGTGAGGTCGAAGATAATTACACTCAGGTTCAAAATGTTAAAGTGAGTAGCTAGTTGGGCTGGCTTTTTGTGAAATAACACTGCTCCTTGTTTTCTCTTAAGGTTACTGTAACATTTCATTCAATAAAAGTCTATTTATTTGTTACAATGATAGTGGAGGCGAGGTCATTCGCCTCTGATATAAACCACTGCTGAGGAGGCAGCTCTTCTTACCATCTTTGTGGAAGCGCTGTACTCATTCTCGTCATTGAGGTGACAAAGTCCATCGTGGGGCTGGACGAGGCCTCCCAGCCTGCCGTCCAGAGCGAGGTGGGGTACGTCGTCTGTGGCGAACACCAGCAGGTGGTAGGCCTCCTTCCTCCAGCCTATCTTCTCCTGTTTACAGGGTACAGCAGATTAGGGTTGAGTCTAGTCTTGTAACTCATTTTTGTTTGGCTATTAGGATTACTTGGAAAAGTTATTAGAGCCAGTGTGTGTGAAGGCATTTCGATGGCAGATGACAGAAACAACATATCAACACGTTATTAATGGCGTTATATCATAGGTTCATTATGGATTCCTTATCACTCTCCACAAGCTTGAGGACTTTGACACAAACACACACAAAAGAGTGAGAGTGTAACAGCAGCCAGAGTTTTCTGCCGCAGGCCCAGCTCTGACCATTATCAACAGGAAACAACAGGCGACGGCAAAGTGAGCATTTGCCACAGTGCTGACTAATGCGTGACACTAAAGAAACATAACATTTCAACCACCAACCATTTGGCCTGTAGAGTATACAGTACAGTGTGGATGCCGCTATCAGAGGAACTATAGCAAGTGAGTGGGAAAACAGAAAGTATGTTGTTATCTGGATGTGACACACACACACACACACACACCACACAATGAGTTACTTGCTGATGAAGACATACAGTAAAAAAGAAACTAATTATGTTGCAAGGAAATAAACTCATGGACAAGACATGAGTTACAAAAGTACAAAATAATTTCAAAAAAACTTTATAAAAGATAAATCATTACTGTTTGCTTCTAGCATTTCCCTTAGTTAGATCCACATATGCATGGCTGTTCATAAAAAGAAACAGCTAATCAGCTTCTGCTTTTTCTCCCATTAAATCAGTTTAATTCATTTTAATTCATGTGATAACCCTCACATGGAATTGCTGCCCTGACTTCCACTGAATGAAATTAAAAAAAAAAAAAAAACCTAGGATCAATCAGGCCTTGGGACAGACCCAGCCCAGCCATCAGTGAGTGTCTGAAATACTGCAGCAAGAGTAAATTACAAGGCAGGAGTAACTTGGAGGGAGTCATTCTCTTCCTGTAAAAAACAATTAAATTGGGAGAAGAAACCGGGGGATATGACTGGGCCTGCGAGTGACTCGTCCTCATGTTTAACCAGCTGCACCAGACTGCACTTCCTGTCTATACCCCCTGGTGCTTTTAATTAACAAGCAAATAGGCCACACGCTTGTCAC